>JACSVZ010000008.1:34752365-34842365 GCA_014706295.1 Lycocorax pyrrhopterus obiensis
TCCACCTGGTTTAGTTTTTGCAGTATTACATCCCATGTATTAAAAAAACCACCCTATTAAATATTCAAAAATGCATGAAGTAAAATTTAGAAGTTGCTAATCAGTGAAAAGGTCACCCTCTGCAAAGTTACCCATTTCTAGACACGAAAATAGAGCTACAAAATTAGAGTGTTTTGGGTAATACTGGGATGAGTGTATTGGAAGAGCAGACACCTTCATTGTCTCTCCCAGCTTCTCAGGAGCCCGGCCATGGCTTTGCTGCCATCCTGATTCCAGCCAGGAGGAAAGAGAGGAAGATGCGACTCAGATTCACAGGTGAGTAGAAAACTCACACCCTGTGCTGCCACACTTGAGGAAGTGACCCACTAGTGGGATTTGGGACAGAATTGATGGATAAGGAAAGGCATTCAGGGCTGCAGGATAACAGTAAGCACATGCAGGAGAGGATTGGCTTCTGCAGCCTCATGTCAGAGCGAGAATCCTCAAAGAACGGGGCAATTCAGCAAGTCAAATAATTATTTTTAAAAAAACTTTCACCTGGGAAGGCAGTGACAAGGAACCATCTGCAATCAGCTTCCCCTCACCTTTGTCTGGTGGAAGCAGAGGAAATCCTGCAGTGATATTACCTGAGCTAATGTGAGCAGAGCTCAATCCACCGGAGAATAGGTGAGCAAATGTGGGTGCACACAAGTGTAAGCCCCAA
Source organism: Lycocorax pyrrhopterus obiensis (assembly GCA_014706295.1). Lineage (NCBI taxonomy): Eukaryota > Metazoa > Chordata > Aves > Passeriformes > Paradisaeidae > Lycocorax > Lycocorax pyrrhopterus. The sequence continues at coordinate 34,753,069 of JACSVZ010000008.1, forward strand.
TTCAAGAATGTGTCCCTGGTTGCCTGGAGGGAAAAAACCCACTCCTGGCAAGTGGAGAATGCATTATCTCCCTAATATAGCTGGGAGATGCCGGAGGAAATTTCAGGATCAAATATTTGTACACGGGTCCAATTTATTAAAAGCAAATATTGACCGTTCGTTCCTTAAATATTTTAAATAATTTATTCTAAATATTTTGATACCGGGGTAAATTAATGCTAAAGCATTTCTTCGTTTGTGCCAAATCAGTGCTTCTCAGTAGGAAGTTAGTCCATCCTTGCAAGCAAGCTTTCACTCTCAGTAGGCAGTCCATTTCTGTAGAGTGCCATTAACTTAATTTCAAAAAGAACCAGTAAAGGTATATGGAGCAGGCAGTAATAGCATGGAAAATATCCAAAATTACTAGACCCCAGCAACAGAACTTCGATGCCATTTTCATGCACTAATAATTTGTAGTTTACATATTGAAGGTAACTATAAACTGACTACTTCCTTGGTTAAGTCTTGCAGGTAATTGCAAATATGTTGTTAGTGCTGTACCTTTCCCCATCTGAGAGCAGCATCTCCAGGAGAAACAACAGAAAGCACAATTTTCACTTTATTATCCAGAAGAGTTCTGGAGTTTCTTTGTCACCAGCAATATTAAATGTACTTGTGATCAATCTATACAAGTGTGGAAATTTTTAAACTAGATTTCATAACTAGAAATTGTAACATTTTGGACACTCTTGGCTTTAATTTAAGTCAAATCTTGTTCTAATAATGCAGATTTGATGAATATGCTGAAGTACACACATGGAAAATTATGTGTTCCAAATCAGAAAAATCTTTTAGAACTCCCCTTTTTTTTGGCTGAGAAATTTAGTGTGTGGAAAGAGCAGTATCAACACAACAACGTTGTTTACTCTTGGGTGTGATCCAAAATAATTTGTATGAGATGTGGGACACAGACTTTCCTGTTCCTTCAAAGGTTTTCATGAAGAATTCTGTATTTCTACATTTGTGCTGCCCCAAGAGCTACTGGTTGGATGGTTTTCATATGCAAAGCAGTCTCAGCAAGGAGGCTGGATTTAAAGAGGAGGTGGAACAAGGTGGCTTTTCATTATTCCAAGGTTACCAATATCCCAAATCCCAAGCCCCTGACAGTGTTCAATTTGCTCATGGTGATGGACTTTTGGACCATGTACCCAAAAGTTTTGCTCCAGTTAGGACAGGGGAGACAGAGATGCCTTGGGAGGTGAAGGGAGAATCTTCCCATCTGGGTAAATACAAAGGAAAACTCCAGCTGGTTTCACTTCTCTCTGTATGAAGATCTTTTGGGACAGGAGTTTTCTTAGCAAGGTGAGAAACAGAAAATCCTGACAAAGGCTTCCAACCACTCACTTACTTCCTTTATGCCAATCAGCTGGTGCTTCCCCTGCTCACAGAACCTACATTTCACAGCTCAACTCACAATTTAAGAATTTTCAATATTTGAGTCTGTGATGTTCTTTAAACTCACACGTGTATGTCCTGTTGGATATTTAGGGGCCCTGGAATCACTTTGGTTTCAAATCACTTAAAATGTTTGTTGTAAAAAAACTATTGTGCCTTCTCTGAGGGACCACAGAATTTTTTCTGAAAGATAAAATCACAGATCAAGATCAGCAACGCATCAAGATCAGCAATAAAATGGGTTAATTCTTCATCTTTTTGGTAAAGCAAAAAAACTGCACTGGCACACACCATTGCATGGAATATTTGGAAAAAAAGTTAGAAAGAGTGTGAGAGACTGAGAAGAGCCCTTGCAAAATGGGCAGTTTCCACCCATTTCGCTGGAGCCCAGGTTTCGCCGGCCGTGCCAAGTGGAGATCCTGCATTTGGCGGAGCAGCAGGAGGTAATTGCAGCGCCAGGCCAGCTCCCTGGGAGGAACATTGCACACTGCATTTTGGGCCTGGGAGCACGAGCCAGCACAACAAATTAGGGAATGTGATCTGCAAACCACAGGACAGCATTGCTGCCCTCAAAAAAAGACATCCAGTGAGAAGGTTGTTCAGCGAGAAAAGAGGATATTGGTAAAAATCTTTTTGCTCATTGACCATCCAAGGGGAGTTCACGGCAAAATGCACTTTTGAGCGATATTCTAATTAGTAGATAAATTGACTTAGAACAGGCACAAGGTTTATAGCAGGGATCTCAAACTGAGGAACTCCCTCTGTTCACCTTCCCAGTGTCCAAGGCCAGGTTGGACGGGGCTTGGACCAACCTGGTCTGGTGGAAGGTGTCCCTGCCCATGGCAGGAAGCTGGAACGGGATGAACTTGAAGATCCCTTCCAATCTAAACCATCCTGTAATTCTGTGATATATGAACCTCAATGACCTCAAGAAGTCTGAGCATCAAAAGGAAGTTAAATCCTTCCATACTTTGGAGGTATCCAACTCCTCTGGATCCAACATCCTGTTAAAAAAAGTTCAATTCCTTCCAAACCAGTGCTTTGTGCAGCTGGATGTTGGACATGGAGCCAATCCCTCCTCCATGAAGGTGAGGGAAGACGTCCCTGTGCTGTCCTGTGGGTACCCTGACCCCCCTGACCCTGCTCCTCCCTAGGGCATGGGAAGGGATGAAGACACTGAGAACAGGAGTGCGGAGTCCTAACCGTCCCATCGGGATGCCCTGTAGGCAGCGGAGGAAATGGAGTAAGGACAAGGAAAATTGGATTTAATAATTGCCACTAATAAAGGGGCAAGCACAGAGAGCCAGTTCTATGCTGTCGGCAAAATTAATTGCTCAAGGCACATTAACAGTGTATTAGTTAACATATACACAGTGAGTAAATTGTAATTAAGCTAACTAACTAAATAATAAATACGTTGACTTTGTATGACAATCGGTCCTTGTAAAAATGCTTTCCACACCAGTGATAATTATTGACTCGCACAACTTAAACTGAAGGAATCCAAACTAATGCCCATGTATTTTAATCTTCAAATTGGCTTGGATTGGTATTTTTATTTTTTGTATTGGTAAATGAAAGAATGATGTCACACAGCAGCATTAAGTACTATTAAACTGCCCATAAATAACACTGGGTGCATAAATTATACATAAACTGACACTTTTATGCACTTTGTGAAGAATTGCTTCATGGGTTATGCAATCTTTTCCAAAACAAGTTCCAAGGAATAACATCACCAGTTATGTTTCATAGCTACAAATTGGTAACTGAATTAACATTCATTTATTAAGTTTACATGGAGAACTCCTCTAATTCAAACACTTGCAGATTATAATTTATTTTTATCCGAGGTATAATTTTTCATCTCCTGTTTTTGCCAAAGTCAATACGACCTCAGCCAAACTCTGGTTCCAGTTCTCCATTTGTACCCTCCTGTTCTTGGCTACTTACCTAGATGAGTCTTTTCTAGCAGGGAAGGTAAATAAATGAGCTTGGTTCACCAAAAAAAAAAAGTAATTTGTAAAATTTTGAATTTCAACTACGGTTCCTGAGTCAATATTGACAGCTTTAGGATCCTACTCCTGCAATTTAATAAAAAAATAGAACAAAGAATCGCTTTTGCACATATGGAACTTGAACAACTGATCTGACAGGAGAGGTTGAATATGGTATTTTTTAATAATCTGTTTTATTTCTCCTATCCCAGTTTAATCTGCAAGTCAAATACAGGTGCACTGTGGAGGGGACAATATGAAAAGACCTTTTCTCCATTAATAAACTGCATGAAAGTCCCAAAAAGGACTTGTCTTCTGGGACACAGGCTGCTGCAGCTCTTAGGAGGTTCACACTAGCACAGAGGAGATTAGAGGAGACTGGCATCATAATCACATGGAATGTTAATAAACGGGGAGAAGAAAGTGGGGAAGCACAACATGGATAAAGAGATAAAAGAGCAGTAGAGAGGATAACAAATGTTCTGGTGGACCTTGTGCAAATGAGAAGACAATGAAGGAAGACGGGACTAAATGTTGCCCAGAGAGGTTGTGGATTCCCCGCCCCTGGAAGTGTCCTATGAGGCACAGACGCATATTCTGGTCCAAAATTATGTCTAAACAGTCACATTAAATAATCCTTCCTTTGTTGTACTCTCCATTATTCATTTGTTCCAGATCCTTCCAGATATTTTATCTTCCAAACTCTGAAAATCTGCCATTTCTTAAAACTGAAGAGAAAAGGAGTTGTTAGAGAATAAATCCACCCTATATCATTGCAAAAGTGTTTGACCAATTCTTTTTCTTTGATCATTTAAGCACTGGAAGGGGCCACCCAGAGAGGTTTGGAGTCCCTAACCCTGGAGGTGTCTAAGGAAGGCCTGGACAGTGGCACTCAGTGCTCTGGGCTGGGGACAAGGCGGGCATCGGGCATAGGTTGGACTCAATGGTCTGAGGGGGCTTTTCCAACCTAGATAATTCTGTGATTCTGGGATTCTGTGAGTCAATCAGACCCTATTCCATGTGCCTATGTGCCAATGGTTAGAGCAAGGCTGAGGTGAGTAGGACCAAGGTGCAGAAACAACCAGGTGGGGCTCTTTGACCTGTGGCACGCAGGAGAACAGGTAACCAGGAGTGATTGAACACTTTGGATCTATGAAACCTGTTAAACATGGCAGAAGTCGGAACTTGGCTGATAAATCATTCCAGAGTGTGTCTTGCATGGATTGAAGAGAGAGGGAAATGAAATATATAAAAAAGCCATCAAGACTGAAATTATTCTTTAACCTCCACAGCCATTAAAGTGTTTCTCAAAGCCTAATGATACCTTGTCATTCTTCTGATTTAATGCACATTTGTTCAGGTTGGCCTGGTCCAGGGGGGTCCTGTTTCTTCACAGACAATTTCCATAGCTGAGATAAGGATGTTTCAACCAAATCCAAGCAGCTTCTCCTAAGCAATGTACCTAGCATGAGGGAAACTAGAAATTTGTGAGTTTAGAAGACTTCATCATTAAAAATCCCTAGTTCAGCCTAGAAAACAGTGGAGTTTTATATAAAAACTCGATTTCCTGCCTTTTCTTGTGTTGTTTTTACCTTTTTTCCATTGCAAAAGCAGAGCTGTCACAGTAAAGATGTGCTGATGCCTTTTAGGCTGTTAATGGAAAAAATAATTATAAATCCGCCAAATACCACCTAAAAAAAGTTGAATTTAACTAGTATGTTTCTCTATTTCCCTAATTCAGGGTTGAACTTCAAAACCTCGTGGGACTATTTATAGAAGGCAGTCAGGATTCTGCTCCTTCAAAAAGAAAACTAAGGATATAAAATACAGCACGGATATGTTGGGAGGACTTCAAGATATGAAATGGAAAAGTATTCTATGTATTACTCCAAAAATGAGCATTTGTATAAAGCAATTTGAGGATACTATTTGGGTTTTTCATTGTTTCTTGTAGCTGCCGTCTAATCCAATGGATTAGATCATCCAGGGCTCTAAATGAAACCCAGAAATTCCATTTTTTGTCAGTGCTGGAGAACACTCCATGCCGGGTCCCAGCTGGATCTGTCCTGGATCCGATGCTATTCAATATTTCATTAACAACTTGGATGACAGAAGAGAGAGCAGACTTTGGATGACACTAAAGTGGGAAAGATCGCGAGTATTAAAATTCCAAATTATTTTGGAGCAGCATCCTAATGATGACATTTAATAAAGACGAGTGTGAGGCACTATATATAGGAAGAAAAAAACAATCCACACAAATGCAATGGTGGAAGTGGTGTTACAAAAAGGCAAAGAACTTTCTGGGGTCTCTGCAGAGCATCATTAAAGCCTCAATGAAAATAAAGCGGCTGTTTCCTGGCATTAGCCTTCAAAAATAAGATGAAGAAAAACTGGGGGAAAGTGAAGGAGAAAATAATAGGAAATTATAAACATTTGAGAAAAGCTGTGATGCGTTTGCTTAGTCTAGAAAGAGGAAGGAGACCCTCAATACTATTTTAATTTTAAATATATTTATAGACATGCATATGAAAGCAAATGTATGTAAATCTTTATTTTAAATAAGGTGACAAGCACTTTTTTCCATGTCCAGAGAGCGCTGGACAAGAAGTAACAGGTTTTAGCTCGCAGGAAGGGAGTTTTTCTATCTGAAAGGATAATTAGGCACCGGAGCAAATTACCAGGGGAGATTGTGAAACTCACTGGCAATTTTGAAGAACAGATTAGACATACATCTGCCAACACTCGTGTAATTTTAGTTGGTCCTGGTCCAGGGCACAGAAGGAAAAGGGCCCGGATCCATCTTGCCTGATGGGAGAGACACCGAACGCTGGGAACTGGCCGTCCTGGGAATCTCTGATGGGCCATTTGAAGGGCAGAGGTGTTAAATTCTGTGTATTGTAGAGCCAGAGGTGACTGCATTCCTCATCCACTTGCTGGAGTCAGCTGGAATCAATCTGGATATGGGCACATTCCAGCATGGAATCCAGCTTAACACCCCCTCCAACCCCACCAACTTCTCAGGGCTTCTCTCTATATTGAATCAAATATCCTGAATGGGAATCTATTCCCAGCACAGAGAGAAAAACGGACATCCAGGATATATGGATTTATTTTTGCATATATCTGCACCCAAAAAATACAGGTCTCAGGAGAGTGCAGTCAAAATAAAGAGTTGCAGTTTAAAATTAAGACTTAGAGTTTAAAATAAAGAGTTACAGCTTAAAATAAAGAGTTGCAGTTTAAAATAAATACTTGCAGTTTAAAAATAAAGACTTCCAAGTTCAGTCTCAGCCATTTGCATAATATTCAGCAATTAACTAAAAATAAGAGTGTAAAAAACCAAAAGTGGTTCTGTGCCTGACAATAAAATGGGTTTTGTCACGGCAGCTGTACCTGGGTACCTACAGCTTCCACAGACATCCAGCAAAATCCTTGCTAAGCAAACCCTGTGGGATTCCTTGGCAGGATGCCGCAAAGAAATAGAAATTTTTGAATATTCCCTCCTTCGTTTATAATAATATTTTATAATAATTTTGTGTTAGTACATTGAACCCCCCCCCCAAAAAAAAAAAAAAACCCTTGTGCATCAGGGGCATATTCCCTAAATAACAGCCTGGGCTTAAAATATCTGTCCAGGAATTCTGCCCTTTGCTTCCAGACTAAATGCTCCTACACGGCCTCCTTGCTGGCCAGGCTCGTGCCCATCTGCCGGGATGGCGCGGTGCCTGCGGCAGGTCGGCGTGCCAGCTTCCCTGGGTCAGGAATGCCAGGATATGACAGCAGTAGATGGACAACCTGCCTCGTGCTGCCACACTCTCGCTTCCAAAATCATCTCTCCTCAGGCTGGTTCCGCACAGCAGGGATCAGGTAGCAAATGGAAAATACCTTAAGGGAGTGGGAAACATGGAAGGTTTGAGGGTGTTTGCTCTTTCCAAAAAATCAGGCTTCTAGGAAGCATAGAAAGCTCATTTGGGATGTAAGATATTATAAATATATTGCCCACAGGAATGCTCTGAAAGCAAACCTTTGGCAGGGTTTCAGTAGCTGCATTAGGCAACTCGTGGGCAAAAGGATTGCTCCCAGCTCTTCCTGGCCAGGACTCCCATTTGTGTGGGAAGTGCCTCTCTTCCTCCAGACTAATTAATAAACCAGCAGTATTGACAGGCGGCATCACCCGGAATGGGGTCAGTGCAGCAGGGCCCACAGCACGGGGGTGAAGATGCTCAGCTCTGTCTGGCTCCAGGAGCAGCTCCTGCACTGTCCAGGTGGGATCAGAGGGAACTCGGTACCTTAGAGGGGGTTTGGGCAGACGTACCAGATTGTGTGCTAAATTCCACCCCATGGTCAGGGTTTGCCCCCAAAGTCAAGGGAAGGCACGGGTTGGACTGGGCTTGGAGCTACCTGGGATAGTGGAAGGTGTCCCTACCCATGGCAGAGAGCCAAACTGGATGGTCTTTAAGGTCCCTTAAAGACCCAACCCAACCCAAACCAGTCTGGGATTCACATCTGAACTCTAAAAACCCTTGCACTTTCCCCTGGAAGTTCCAGCTCTTTTGGAGGATACCCCTCTTCTCCCCAGAAATCAGGATGGCAAATCAGAGCAAGAAGAATCCTAATGAAATAGTGTTAATATCTCCTCCAGGAGGGAATACGTTCCTGAGGAACCATGTCAAGAATGCACCTGGTCGAGCACTCCAAGGCTCCCGCTGTGCTCCAGCCCCAAAGACCCCACGTGCGCATTCTCAGCCATGTAGAAAATTATCCCCCACAAAGCTGGTCACGTATTAAACACCACATTCCCGGCTGTTTTCCGGAGCCTGACATGCGGGAAGGTGGACACGCCGGGAGACAGAACGAGTGTAGATCATTACAGGAACCACAAAGGGCGCAACTGTGAGTGATGGCGCCGTAATGGAAAGCCGGGAGTGTGACAGCGGGAATGCCGCTCGCCTGAGCCGCGGCTCCCAGGGATCCCGCACAGCCCGCGGACACAACTCCTCTGATAATCCATCATCGATCCCGCTCGTGATCCGACCCTGGAACATCTGCCTACCTTTTAGGCTCGCCACCTGCGACATTCCTTGAAAATTTAGGGGACGAGGTGAAAGTGTAAAGCAACAAAAAGCCATACATGGATTGAATAACCCCCTCCGTGTTTCCTGTATCCATAGTCACCTTCCCCTACTTCACCTCCTTTAATATCATGGGTTAGTGTCTATATTTCCATAGCATAAGAGCTCAACACTAAGATCAAAGCTCCACTGTGCCAGTCACAGGAGCTGATTGCTGCCTGTCAGACAACCAAAACGAGGGATTTGGGGTGAAATGTGGGGATAAGAGCAAGTTGCCCCAAGCGACATCTGTGCCTGGGCACAGGTCTGGATGGCACCAGGCTGAGGGCACGGTAATGCTTTCCATTCTTTCCAGCCACACAAGTAAAGGAAACCATCCTGCTTTATTTTATTAAAGTCATATGTTATTCTGGAATTCTGTGTTGCTGTTATTCTGCCTGCTTAGTCTGGCAGTCTAAGTATATTTGAAAACCAATAAAATAAAATATTACCAAAAAACATAATACTCTAGAAATCCACTCCCTTCTGTAATTACAGTTTAATGTCTAACATACTTTGTGCTTCACATTCAGCAAACTTTGATACAGTACTTAGACAGAAATTATGGTGCACCAGAGTAACATACATTTGCTGGCAATGAAAATGGGAAATAATTTCTCTTTTATAATTAGGGGATGTCTGCAGGATGGAGGTGCTATTTGTTTGTCATCACAGAATATGCCTGCCTTGTGTCAGGCAATCAGTTTGACATGTGGAGTTAACTTTAGGTTATCCAGACCAGGCACAGGCATTTGTTCTCCATTTTCTCTTCTGTCTCACAGCAAGTCCAAACGGGAACCTTTCCTGGGCATGTTACAGAGAAGGGCAGCATTTTCTTGTAAGGAATGTTTGTTTGCTGTTTTTTCAATCTCCTATTCTCAAAAATACTCTCTTTGCAAAACCACAAAGAGACATATTCCTGAGCCACTTGAAGTGGGAGACCGCAAGCTTTAACAATCAAAATAATAAAAATTGCTGCTCTATTATGATGGGGAAGAACTTGGGGTTTGCTCTTTTGCCAGCATTTGTGGCATATTTCTAGACATGATGTTGGTAATATAGACCGTGTGAACAAAGTTTGGAAGGCAACATCTTTTAATTGAATGGCTCCAGCAGTAATTATTATTTGGTCTCTCATTAATTAACAATTTACAAATGGCAGCCAGCACAGTATGGTTAAATTACTTCTTCAAGATGACTTAAAGCTGGAAAAGGGTTGCAAATACGTTCTATCAGAATTTTGCCCTTTTTTTTTACTGGAAGTTTCCCTTTGACCCTGTAAGAGAATTCAGAGATCGATGGGGAAAAAAAAAAAGAGGAATTGTGTCATCTATGTCCTTCCCACAAAAGTTTCCCAGTGTATTCACAGGCAATTTCCCACCTCCAGGAGCAGACAGTAATCACAGCTGAACAGTGTTTTAAAATCCAGTCTTGTCCACTTGGTTAGGTCCAGGAAAATAAATTTAACTCTCAGGTTTCTCTTCTTTACACAATCAGAGCAGACAGCACATGGCTTCCTTCAATACAGCCATTCCCAGTGATTCCAGTAACGTGCCAGGATCAGCAGAGCTGGGCAATCCCTGGCTCTTCTTCTGCTGAATTCAGTTAATGATTCAATTATTAATCCAGCAAATCATAAAATTGTGGAAAGGTTCAGGCTGAAAGGGACCTTAAAGCCCACCCAGTGCCACCCCTGCCATGGCAGGGACACCTCCCACTGTCCCAGGCTGCTCCAAGCCCCAGTGTCCAGCCTGGCCTTGGGCACTGCCAGGGATCCAGGGGCAGCCACAGCTGCTCTGGGCACCCTGTGCCAGGGCCTCCCCACCCTCACAGGGAAGATTTTCCTCCTAATATCCAACCTACACCTACTCTTTTTGAGATTGAAGCCATTCCCCCTCATCCTGTCACTCCAGGCTCTTGTAAGTCATTTCTCTCCAGATGTTTCAGCTCTTTGTGTCAATGTGAATTTCTCAGCTCTAGTGCTCGGGTGAGGCCAAATTCTCAAAAGTGGCCTCAGAAGTGGCAGAGTCTCTGCAGGGACATGATGGAAGAGCCACTGCTTGGGACAGAGACAAACCAGTGGTAATTATCCCCCAGGGAACTCTTTCTGGGAAGGTGAGGTGCAGGGATCAGGTAGGTCTTGTTCATCTCCAGTTGCTGTGATCATGGGGAAAACTGAGGAGGAAGACCTGGAGCTCCCTGTCTGCTGACGTGTGCGAATTGTGTCCTTTGTGCCTCCATCCAACACCAGCCCATGCAGGATGAACAGGATGTGCCATTATCCAGCAGGAATGTGCACATGGCCTGGCACAGGCACGTGTGAGGAGATGAGCACACACACAGATTTTTAGGCACCCTTTTAGGGGCTGCTTTAGAAACACTGATCCTTCAGCAGGTATACAAAGAGATTATCACAACTATCTGGCATTTTCATGAGATCAAGAAATAGAGTCAGGAGAATCACGTTTCATCTTTGTGATTTGGGAGTGTAATCACAACACAAACGGCATTTAACAAACACAAAAAGCACCGTGAAGTGGGAGAGCATTGCTTGGGTACTGCTTCTCTCCCAGAGTCGTTTTAGCCTGTCAAGCTCAACACAAACTTTTATGTCGAAAAATAAAAGCTGGTTTATTTTCTGAACAATCTCATTAATTCTTCTGCAGGATTTCACCGGCATCCTGACAATTTCTTCCCAAGGAAAAGAAGGAGCTGGCAAGCAGAGGCCGCTGCTTTGGTCAGGGTGCAGCTGCAGTTCACTGCTCCTTTTTGAAAGCAAGTCCTGCAATTTTACCCATTTTTCCCCAAGGATTAAAGTGGAAAAAAAAAAAAAAAACCCCAACAAGATCTCACCATTGTCACAAATCCAGAAGGAAATAATACCTGGTGAGAAATGAGACAAACTGTCTTATCTTGAAGGTTGGGTCAGCTTGCAAGGACTTCCCAACAAGGAGTCCAGTCCCTGATTTATTGGGACTGACCAAATTTATTCCTTTAGTTATTTATTAATTTTTTATAAACATGCTTTCCTAGAAAATCAGTACAGTTAATCCTGACAGTGGTCTCCCACATGCTGGTGACAGTGGCTTGTCCCTGGGAGCAGCACACCAGCCTGGGCTTATTTCAACTGGAAAAGAAAACTTTGGAGAGTGGCAAATTTTTTGCAGATGACGGAGTTTTATTATGTGTTAGCAACAGCAATGCAAGAAACGAAGTTTAGGGCAACATCCAAAATAGCTGGCAAGGGGAGTGTGCTCATTTCATTGGTTTTAGCACCCTAAAACCAGGTTCTAACTCAGTGAATTTGAGTGAAAACAAATGATGGACAGGGCTCTCAGTGAGAAATAGCCGAGCTGAGACTACCACTCTGTCCCTGGGTTTGGGGATGAGGGCTCCAAATAGTGAAGGGACTCTTTGGGTGAAGTCTCCGTGGGGTGAAGTAGAGCCTGGCTTCCCCATCCTGCCACGGAGCTTAACTCCAAACGCCAACTGAACATCTCCTCGTGGTCCTGCGCCAAGGGATGCAGATGTTCAGGCTCCCTCCCTCCCCGCCATGTGAACAGCCTGGGAAAAGCGTTACCCTGACAATGCTGAGAGGCAAACTTGTCACTTTTTCTGCTGCCCAGGAGTGAAATAATAAATCAGAGTTCCATAAATGGCGCTGACAGGGCCCTGCTCGGCGACGCGCTGTCCGTGCGCAGCCTCGGATTGCTCCACCCTGCGGGATAACAAGGGGCACAAAGAAATGCCAGCTGTCACCTCGGCTATCGTGGCATCAGTGCAACCCAGCTGGCAGGAGGGTGAGTCCCCTGCTTCTGACCCCTGAATGGTGGCTTGAAGCACAGCTGGAGCCACTCCCATGGGAACAAGCTGGGCACCCCTTTGGCAATATCTCCCCTCAGCCCAGTGCCTCTGAGGTCCTCTAGATCAGCTCAAAGTTGCTGCTTTTTTAATAATTTAATTGCTTTTTTTGCCCTTTTTAATATTTTGAAATACTTTTCCACTTATATTTTCAAAAAATAATTTTATTTATTATGTTTTTTACATGGATACCAATGTTACGTAGCCAATGTCACTCAGGATGTTGCAGGATGTATTCACTGAGGAGCCTGCAAAATGTCCCATTTTCTTGTAGGATCACAAGAAAGACATCCCTGGGTAACAGATATTGTAACACATGTGTGAAATACAGACAGTGAAATTCCCAGTGCTCAGCTAAAGCAAGGGACAAGGTCTCGTGGTTCAACATGAGCAACTAAAAGATTTCATGGCAGAAAAATACATCTAAAGTTTTACTCTCTGGCAGAGGGTTAAATACCTGCCGTGCTGGACCAGAGTTTCTCCACAGAGCAGTGGGCAAACCCTGCCCCTTTCACACCCAGGAGTGATGCTCAGGGTGGCCTCTACAGCTCGTCCCTGCATCCACTCTTTAATCACAGGACAAGGACAAGCCAAGGGAACCCCGTCCCTCAAAGATCACTCAGAGCCGAGGAACTGGCGGGAAGAGGGGAATGCTTAGAAATTCACACTGGGGTCTCATGTTTTATTTTTCCTGGGGAGGAAGGAATCGTGGCACCGGAGGAGATCAGTGATGGAGCCCGCGCCTCGCTGGTGGGCAGCGCCCGCCTCTTCAAAGGGAGGTGAGCCCCCAGAAGGCCCCATCCCGCTGGCTCAGGGCAGCCAGGCTCCTTTCCCATGCCTCCAACACCATCTCGCAGGCTGCAGCTCGGGGTTTGATTACCCTTATCATTATCTGAGCTTCCAGGGCTACGTATTTTAATAAGAGACATAAAATTATCCGGTCTGCCCTGAAACCCCGCCACAGCATTTGTTTCAATGACCCCCTGTGGTTGTGAATTCGGCAGATTGGCTATGGATTGTATGAAGAAGGATTTCCTTTTGTTTGTTCACAAAGCATTGCCCTTTAATTTAATCATATGTCCCTTTGCTCTTGTACAGTTCTCTGTACTCTGCCCATTCCCCCTCCTTTATTCTTTTTTTTATACAATCTGGACATCTCCGACCATTCCAGTGCTAGCTGTAATTATTTCTCTTAATTCAGTTATTAAAAAATGTCTGCTGGTGGCAGAAGCATTGCGGATCTTTAGTCAAATTGATACAAATATTTTATTAGGATAATTAACAACCTTCAGCACAAGCTTGTTTGGGAGAGCATTGGAGAAACTGAGCGGGTCTGAAATTTGAAACAGATGCAGGACATACTCATAAATAAAACCAGACCAAGTCAAACTGTGGCCTGCATAATAAGACATCACTCACTGTGTTTGCTATATATTTGCAGACATGTTGTTAGCTGCATTTATTACAAAAGTTAGGTGCTTATTTGGAAGCTTTCACTTCTGTGAGCTTGTGATACTTTCTGTAAAACAAGAACCATAAATCATAGCGTGCCGGTTTGAAACCCGTGCACCTCCAGATAACCAGCACTTGTCAGTAGATTGTCTAAACCAGAGGATTAGCCAAAATACAGATGGAGAGGAAACACAGACTGTTTACGTTGAGTATTTTGGCCAAGAGCCCAAGGAAATTACAATCGATATGGATATAGCATTTCTGAAGAGTTATGTAGCAAAAAGTGCAAGAAAATACTCTGACAGAGAAAATAAATAAAGCTGACAGAGGCTTAATTCTCTAGATCCTGTACTGTGGATAAAAATTAGAAACATTAAGCCATTAAATCATTTCAGCAGGACTTTAAACAATAGGAGCAGACTCGCCCATTACTGCACAAGTTTAGAACCGTCTCTTTTGTAGACTAGATAAATATTCACCATCGCAACTCTAACACTTCCCTCACTTCCCAGACACTGCATGACCTATTTTCCCAGTCCTTTTTCATGTGGGACAGTTTTTAAATAAAATAGAAATTCCTCTTGCTTCTTACAGATTGGAGTTGATTAAATATTCTACTGATAAAGGGTAAGCAAATGTCAGATTCAATATAATAAAAAGAGAAATGAGAGTTCATACAAGCAGCAAAGCAAACAATCCATTTTCATACTTTATTAGAAACATTTATTGCCATAATGACTGCATTATACTAAGCAAGCAGGTGGAAAGGTGCTCTGTGCAAGATATTCTCAAATATCTTTATTTTGAGGATTTTATATCTCCAATATTTAGACAGATGTTTTATTCCCTATAATATAGTCAGAGTATGAAATGCTGTAATTTCAGTTACTACATAAGGATCAAAATTGTACTTGAAGATCGTGGCCTGTCATCGTGATTTCGGCAATAATGGTAGACCATTAAATGCTCAATTTTTCTGCTTTGACTTTATATTCCCAATGGTGAGTGGCTTTAGATATAGATGGCAGAGCTCCGCGTGCACCGGCAAATGCTCTGCCCAAATTTGCGGAACACATTGCGAGAGCACTTCCCAGTTATTCTGCTCCCTGTACGGTTTTATCGATACGCAAGCCTGATCCAGGGCCTAAATGGAAATGACAAAGATGGCCAGCTCTGCCTCTTGCTATCAAACAGCTGGCACTCGTTATCTTAACAAACAGTGGGAACTGTAATTAAGCAGATCTGTGTTCAGTAAGACACCGGTGCCACCAGTGCTACCCCTGGAACAAGAATGGGTGCTTGTTTCAGAGCTTGACTTTCTCTTAATTTACCAAATCAGGAGGTCCAGTCAGCAAATAATGTAACAAAAGATTTCATTATTATCCTTCATTTAATTTGAGAAAAAATTTAACCTATGTTCAGTGCTCAGGGCCCAGGCTTGCATTCCTCCTGCAGCCCAACTTCCTATGAGAGGCAGTGGGAGCACAAGGAAAGCAGGACTCGCTTCACTCTAGGATTCTCATTACTATTTCTTTACATCCAAGGCGTTTTATTCTCAAGGATTCTTCTACTTTGAAACGAATTTTGAAATATGTGTCAGTTCAAGTTTCAGATAAAAAAGAGAAAAAAAAGCCTGACATGTTAACCAAGAAAATTTACTACCCAGCTTCTTCTTTTTATTAACAGAGATCATTAAGACATCAGTTTTTTTCTTTCACTGGCAGCATTCCACAGCCAGAGTATTCACAACGTCTAGGACACTTTCATTTTGTAATCTGGAGGATACAGTATATTAATTTTCAGGATTTATCACAAGAAAAGTGAAGTCATACTAAGTACAGTAGGTGTAACTAACTTTCATGTCAAAAAAGCTGTAAAGAGTGCCAGAAACTCTGCTGGGCTAATAATAAGCTAAAAGGATATAAACTTGATTAGTCTCACTTAAGAAGCAAGAAGATAAAGTAAGCTTGAAAAGGCCTTTGCTCTTCCTTCAACTTCAGTGGGTTGAAGAGAATCATGAAGCTTATCACCATGAGATACTCGCTATAATGCCAGTATAGTTATTAGTTATATGTTAATTTATGCTCTGCTGTGCCCAGCCGCTGCCACACCAGCAGAATTTGTAATTCTGTCCAAAATCTTTGCAGCATCTCAGTGCTGTCACACCCTGTCACACTCCCTTAAGTGCACCTTGCATGGTGATATAAAACCTCCTTATTAAAAATTTCCAGCTACTAGAGGAAAATTGTTCCCCAAATGAAGGACCAAGGATGTCCTTTCCCTGCTCTTGAAGGCTGTGGGCACTCTGGGGCTGTGCCCCCTTCACGCTCCCCACTCTTACAACAGGAATTTGGAGAAGAGAAGGCTCCAGAGAGGCCTCATTTTGGCATTCCAGTACTTAAAGGGGGCTCACAATAAGGAGGGAGAGTGAATTTTTACATGGGCAGACAGTGTTAGGATAAAGGGAAGTGAGTTTGAACTAAAAGACCAGAGATTTTGTCAGATGTTAGGAAGGAATTGTTCCCTGGGAGAGTGGGCAGGCCCTGGTACAGGGTGCCCAGAGCAGCTGTGGCTGCCCCTGGATCCCTGGAAAGGGGATCCAGGGGATCCAAGGTCCAAGGCCAGGTTGGACATTGGGGCTTGGAGCAGCCTGGGACAGTGGAAGGTGTCCCTGCCCATGGCAGGGAGGTGGAACTGGATGGGTTTTAGTCTCCTTTCCAACCCAACCCATTCTGTGACTCCATTCTATTATTTGGAGGATTTTTGCTGCTCTGGGCCAGTGCAGGGGTCTGTGAGATCTAAACCAGGACCTGGGGCTGGGACAATGCCTTGAAGTCACCAGTGCTGTGGGGTCTCTGCAGCTACCACAGGGTCCGCTCTCTTCAGTAAAATCAGCCTTAGGATGACCTGTGGGTCCAAAACTAAATTACTATAAAGATACTTACTGTTAGATGCTGACTGCTAATGTTGATTGTATCTTAGTTGTTTAATCATTCTACAAATAAATGTAGCAAGTTGGGCCCAGCTGCCAGGAGCATTTCAGAAGAATAACACAAGAGTGGAAGAGCAAGTTTGCTGTAAGTCACTTTTCTGAGGGGAAAATGCACCAAAATCCACATATTTGCAATCAGATTTTAGTAAATTATAACCACACACCAGTCTTGGGCTTTCCCCTTGCTCTCGCAGAACATTGTTGGTGTGTCTCTTCCAAAAGTCTTTGGGCTTGAAACAGAAAATGATGTCTGGAAGGACTTGAGCCCCTGGCTCCAGCAGTTGCTTGCATTTCCACGCCATTACACAGGCATACTTTTTTTAACCCCTGAGAATTAAAACCAGTTAAGGAATAGCACATCTCAGTGTGTTTTATTAACTTGTCCCACTGTGTTTTCTCCATCCTCACTTAACCTTTGCTCCCCGAACACCCATCGCTCCTTGAAGTTGGCCATGGCTGCTCCTTTGTCATCATTCTCTCAGAAACCACAAGTCTCACCCCCAGCTAAATCAGTAGTAACTTGATTAAAAATTTACTTCTGGTCACTCAAGATGAAAATCAGTCCTGCTTGGCATCCAAGCCCAGGCAAGGGGACACAAACTGAGGTTTGGACTCCAGGAGAAATAAGATGGACAACGACTTTCCTCCCCTAAGTGTTTCCCCAAACGAGCACGTTATGACAGGAGCAGTATGCTAATGAAGAAAAACAGTGTTTTATCAAATGTAAATTGTAGCTAATGGTGCATATGGTTCACATGCTGGTATTGATTATTATGGATTAAGAGGTGCTGTGGGGTGGAATATAGCAGGAGTACGAAGTGACATCTGCAAATTATAATTCTCCGTCAGGTTCCATGTCAGTACAGCACCACAAGTGCTGGGATGCGTGGAAGAGACACCAGGATGAAAATGGGAACTGGTGCAGGAAATGCTTCCAGAAGGAATGGGCAGAGCAGGGGGGAAGGAGAAGGGAATGAGGGTGAGGATGGAAGGGGAGAGAGCAGCAAATATGAGAGGTGACAGGGCAAAGGGAACAAAGGTGCAGAGGTGGGCTAAGAACGTGCCTGGGTGAGCTGCTCTTTCAGGTGTTGCTTTCTTTAAAAAGTGGAATATATATTTAAAATCATCAACAGAGTGTTGTTCAGGCAGGGCACACTCCAGAGGTCACCAGGCCTTGGGATGTCCTGGGGAAGAATGAGAGGAGGGCATGGGCCTGCAACACCTGCACAGGCAGGTTAGTAAGTTTGAGGCAGCCAAAAAACTCAGTGCTCTTCCAGGTTACAGACCCAGGTATTTTCTCCCCCCTCTCTATTATAACCTACATTATCATATTTTATTCCATTATTATGTTTATATTTTTACTAGAAAGAGATAAAGATGCTGCTGTAAATTAAGGCAAAGTCAAATATCTCAGTTTTGAGAGATATTTGATTTTATTTCCTGGGTTTGGACAGAACATAGGAATTGTATTTGTATAATAAATTATTCTCTACATAAACCACGAAACATGAAAAAAAAATAGCAAGGACAGTAGATCTTGGCAATTACCACATTAAAGGAGTTCAAATAAAACCATATACAGAGTGCAAAGGTTTAGGCCTCTCTCTACATACATAAAACTGCTTAAACAGTTTAAAATTCTTTTTGTCTTGGTATTAATTTTTAGACTGGTATCAGTTTCTTTTCTTTTCCTTATTTTTTGCATAAATCCAATATTTTTACCTGATCACCTGTATGCAGAACAACTAGACGGTCCAGTATTTCCCTGAACTCCAAGAACCTCACCTAGCTTGCCTCCAAAATTTCCTTCAATGTGAGGTCACAGAGGGATTTGAGTTCACAGCCTAATTCACAAGTGACTCTGAATCCAGCCTGTCCCTGCCACAAGAGGAACATCCAACTTCAAAAGGGACCTTCAAAAGGGTTCAGCTTGATCCAGGTTTCAAACCACTCAGTTCAGGAATGATGAGGACAACGGCTGTAGCTCCGATTTGTAGCTGACAAGGGAAGAATAGGGTTGCTGGGTAGTCAAGATTGGAACAGGGTGTGCTGGAATCACTGTCCTTGGAAGTATTCAAAGAAGTGTGTGGATGTGGCACTTGGGGACAGGGTGGGCTTGGCGGTGCTGTGGAAATGCTTGGAGTTGATGATCTTGGAGTGCTTCTCTGGGCCAGGTTTGTCTGCTTTTAAGATTCAGCTGGGTGGGGTGCTGGGCCATCTTGTCTAGATCATGCTTTGCCAGGATAGGTTAGACTGGAATTCTCTGGTTCTCTGATCTCCCTAAAACACCATTTGGAGAAGCCATTCAAGTGCCCCACCAAGAGGAGCCAAGCCCAGGTGACCCTCAACTCTTTGGAAACCAAGCCATGATGTTGCCTTTGGTGACCGAGCCCCACTCCCTGCCTGTCCCCAACATCTCACCATGATTTAAGCACCAAAACTCAGCCACATAATTAGCAGAAGAAACTGAGGGTTTCTGCTGTAAGGCTGTGATTAAATTAGCCATTTATGGATTTCTGAGAGAAAGGAGACTAAAATGTTTTATAGTGTAGTTAAAAGAACCAGTGAATGATTCCCTCATGTTGAACATTTCCTAATGTCAGAAGCACGGTGGATGACACAGAAATCATAAATCCAATCGAGAAGTGTTAAAAATCACTTTAGTCTGCCAACTTACTAGAAATTCAATAAAATGGTATGGGAGAATTTATTTGTGTGTGTGCAATGGATTCGTGTGAAATTAAACCCACGGAGGTGCCCGTGTGCAACACACGTGTGACAGGGTGAGGTTCTCCATCACCCATGTATCCTAAATGGGGAAGAAATGGGATTTGGGAAAACTATCCTAGATGCCTGACTTGAGGACAGAGGGATGGCAGGATGGGGGTGGGTTTTCTGGGGACAATTCCATGGCTGGTGGCCCTATTGCACCCTCACGCTGGGAACGGCCCCAGTGCTTCCACTGAGTTGATATTTATTTTTGCATGTTTATTTTTCACTTCACTCGTCCTGTTTAATGTATATTAACTCACATTGTGCCTGCATGGAGTGGGACTTTTAAGAGGCATGAAATGACAAAATAGGGCTTTGTTTTCCAGCCAGATTCCCTCCGCCTGCGCTCCGCCGGTGTCTGCCTCGGCTTCCAGCTCCATCATCACATCCAACAGAGCCTGGGGCAAAGCCGGAGCAAAACACCCAGCGCATTCAATTTACAAACAGAAATAAACACCTTTTCAGCAGGTTCTACATAATCACTAAACAAAACCAGGGGAGACAAAAAAACCCACCCACAACACAGCATTTTTTATGTCGTTTGTGCGCGGCGGTGACCCTTTATTTTCTCGGGGAAATAACGCTATTACAGGGAGATGTCTGGCACTGGGATCCCAGACGGCATCTCAATCTCCCTGTTTCCCGAGGAGCTGGTGGCGTGGCTGCCGTGTCACACCTCGGCAGATTGCCTGGCTCCACGGCTGCCCTGTCCCCCGGCACGCCGGCACCGTGCCCCCCAACCAAAGCCGTTCCGCGGGGCCTCCCGACCGCTGAGGCGCCCAACTTTACCGAGCGGGCGAAAATGAATCAGATATGAAAATGTCTGAGGCAATAAATTAACACACAGCAGGGGGGTGATGGCTTAATCCCTTCTAGTCCAAACAGTACCTGACACCCATTACTGCTACAGGAGCTGGGACACCATAGCGGTACTGGAGCGAAAATGATCATTCCCAGCGGATTTGAGGCATTGCAATAGGTATGTAATGGATTCTGGGAGAGAACCTGTGCAGGGGTTTATGGTGTTTGTACACAGAATCCAGGTTAACCTGCCACGGTGTTTTCTTGGGCGTCCTTGTTTTGATTAACCGAGAAAGTGGGGGTTTAAGTTCTAAGTTTAAGCAGAACTTTATTGTTTTAAGCCTTTGCTGAGTGTCTGATAATAATTTCTCATTATTCATGCAAAGGCCAATAACGTAGAGCTAACACTCACAGAACATGGAACATTCCTGTCCTGACTGGATACATTTATTTGTAGAATGATTAAACAACCAAGATAAAATCAACATTAGCAGCCAGCATCTAACACTAAGTACCTTTACAGTAATTTAATACTTACTGTGAGGAGCCGTAACACCTATTTGAAACTCATCTACTGAAAGTTTCAAAATGCATTTTTTAATAAAACTGACGTCTCTTTCTGCAAGAGTTTCTTCCAGGAAAATAACACCCGCTCCGTTTTTAGCGTCGATGGCAGATAAACAAAAATGTTGTTGCCAAGGACTTTATTGCAAAATTAAATGTCCTGGGAAAGGTATTTAATTTGCTGCTTTTCCCAATACTATGCCAAGCTCTCCTTTCAGGTACACCCATGTAAACCTACCCTGACTTGAGGTTTTACTGGAAGGCCGGGTTTCCTTACTTTCTGTTGCACATATATTGAAACTAAAGAAACCTATGAGCTCATGGACAAATTGAGAAAGCACTTAGATACTTCTTTCCCTTTTCTTCCCCTTCTTGGCTGAAATTCTGAAATATGAACACTGGATGAAAAGGCAGAATTCAGAATCTGAGCCCGCTTCATGCATCCCACATTTATCTGCTCGGCGCAACGCTCATTTTTCCATGAAAACAGCCAGCCGCTTGTGACACCGAGATCCTCTGACTCCTTCAGATAGACAATAAATAATTAGGATATGAAATACATAGACCTATAATAAAGGCACATTCATGTTCTGTGGGTCAACTGATAGGGCTGGTCACCAAATTCATTGCAAGCAGCTGCAACCTGCCCATGGTGAGACGGTCTGGGGACAAATGGATTTGGCTCCAGTGCTCAAGTAAATACAACATAAATCCATGGTGTGCATGAAATATCAGGTTTCAACTTTATTTTTGCCCAGGTATGAAATAACCATAACTATGTGAAACTCTGACCTCCTGTGTATATGTGGTGTTGATAACTCCCAGGCTGTGCAACCCAGGATCCCTCTAGAGGTATTTGGGGCCAAGAAGTGAGGATATGGAGCCTACCAGACCTGCAGGTGCTGGAACTGCTTCTGAAGCTCAAAGTCCAACAGCTCACAGGCTTTTCCTGGCTGGTTCTCAACCATGGTTCTTTATGGCACGGGGTCAGCACTTCCAAGGGCTGTGGTTCTGCTGGCAGTGACTCCCCACATTCTCCTCAGAGCTGCTTAAAAATCAAGCGTTATAAAAATGGTTCCCACCTCCCAAGTTCTATGGAAAAATATGAAAATATGAAGATTTTGGTGGGGACCATCTCTGCTCAGCCAGGATGGCTGTGGAGGGGCGGGTGCTGGTGCAGCCCCACTGCCGGCAGCCCCGACCCCGCTCTGTCAGGACGCGCTGCTATGAAAGCACCATTCATCTCCCGGTGATGGACACTTTAGAGCAGCCTTTCTCAACTGTTTAAAGTTGAAAGAGCATCCAACCCTTTTGAAGAAAACCTACAGATCACCTTGGGAAGTGTCACCACAACTGCTTCCCTCAGCGAGCCAGGGCCAAAGCGCCGTGTGCTCACTGCCTGCCTCTGCTCCCTGTTCAGCTTTTTCTACTCCTCAGAGCACATGGGAACGTGTGGTCACCCCAAACAGTGGCCCAGGTCACTTCTCAACGTCACATGGCTCACCAGTGGCTCCAGGACCACGAGGAAATAAAAGTAGGCTGCAGTAACGAAAAAATTATGTATGTCCACATTTATACCTAACGAAATCTCAGCCATAACAGATTTGATTCCTCACCTCTTTGCGGCATGTACAGAGTGGTTTGCACTTGGAAAAATCAGAACAAACTCGACATTACTGCTGCCTCTCTGACAAGGTAGTTTTATATACTCAATTACCACTGCATTATCTTTCATCTCGACTATGTGTGAAAACCGTAAGAACCAAATATATTTCACTTAGGGTTCCTTCATTCCAAAGACTTTGCCTTTGTCTTCCTTTACCCTATGCACTGACAGCAAACTTCATGAATTAACTGGCTCATGGTATAACTCATGCATGGAAATCCAATATAACCTCTTGGCTATGAGCGGCAACACTTCGCTTATCGTACACTAAAAGAATTTTTACTAGTTAATTAAGATTTGTTTGCTTAATTTTTTTCAGGCGGTTGGGGATGTTGCTCCTCTGTCACTTGGCTGGGAAAATCGTGATGTATACACTGTATAAAAGTGCCAAAATAAGAAATGTGTAGACTGCAGCGTCTCTGGTAGTAAATCTTTTTTGTAATCCTAACTTCATATTTCCATTGAATTGTTCCTCTCGAGCTGTGCAGACAGTTGAAGTATTTGAGTGTAGTCACATATGCTTTGGTGCTGCTAACAGCCCTAAAGTTGGTAATCCTGAGGCACAAACGGGGCCAGGGATGCTGGTGGCACTCCTCAGGCTGCAAAATATTACAGCACACCTTATACAGTGCTTGCCTTCGAAATTTCCTTTGCACTTTGTTTACTATATATTCCAATAGTGTAATATTAAACAAAAACAGTGTGTCCTGTGCCAGAATGATTGATTACTACACCGTGGCAAGGTCACCTCCTAGGAACAGGCTGAGTGCAGTAAGGGCTGTCTGACTCATACAGTTAACACTATATCCGCATTGTATGAATGTCACCAGCAATCCAGTGATTTATTGCTTGGAAGGCTCTGTTCAATTTTTTCTGCCTGACCAAATTGCACATTTTCTAGAAAAAGAAGCAAAAATATTTCAGCACATGGATTACCCCAAGTCCTCATTTCTCCCACTAGGTTCAACGAGTCTTTTCAAAGATGCTGATCATCAAACCCTCATATTTTTCACTTTTTTTCCACCCTTTTCTGCCAGATATTTGGCAAAAATGATTATTGCACTAATGAAAAGGTGCAGCAGAAGATTGAGGGGTTTTTAATCAGATTTGGTAACATCTGTGGGCCAGGAATAAGGGCAGCTGTATGTTCTGTTTCTTAATTTTAGTAAGATTTACTCTGGGTATAAAATGTTAGCCCCAGGCAAAATTTAACTGGCTTAAAAGAAAAGAAATGATAGTCTTACAGAAACTACCCAACTCAAACTGTTTGAAAACAGTGACTGAGATTAATCCCTCTCGCTCTAAGAAATTCCTACTTTCTGACAAAGAAGATATAATTATAGATTGAGAGAAATTACTTTCAAAATTAACATTCCAGCAGACCCCAACATAATAGATACATTCATTCCTCGTGTATCTGCATGGAAATCAAAGGAGATACATCATGTTTGAATCCGGGCTTTTATTTTTAGAACATGAAGCACATTTGCGGCGCGCGGCTCCGAGCACGGAGGGAGAGAGGGGACAGCCCCACACCCAGCCAGGGAACCACACTGGGGGTCCAGCTGCTGGGGATCTCTGCAAACCCAGGGCCAACAAAGGAGGATGGGTTTGGGAAGGTGTTTGGGTGCCTGGAAATCGAGGTAGGTGCAGTAGAGGTGAGTGTTGTGGCATTTTCAAAAATCACCCTTTTTTCTGTGGGCATCTGTGTCTCATCTGCCTCTTTAGGTGCTTGGTCCATACCTTTAAAAGCTATTTTTAGTCTCTCCTTCCATCTCATGCTGCCCTATCATTAGACCTCTCAGGAAAAAAAAACCAAATCAACAGGAAATCTGGGGTTAATACAACCCTTTATCTCAAAGAACAATAGAAGCTGGCTGGGTGATGTACCTTAACAAATGCTACATAATGCATCAATTAATGCTGCATTTATCAAACTGCATCTGACACCAGAACTGGGGTAGATCAGCTCTCCTGAACCCCTTACAATTACTCTGCTTTTTCTGTTATGGCAATAAGTGTAACTGTGCAATGAAACTCACATTACCTACCTGCCCTTCAAAGTGCTCTCTGAGCATCATCTCAGAGCCCACAATTTAGGAAGCAACAACTGGAACCATCTTGAGATATTAAAGGCTCTTCCTCTGCTCTTGTTTACACCTGTGGGCCAATTAAGTATTTTCATTTTAAACGGGAAAGAAAATTAATCTGGGGTGAAAGAGCACGAGAGTGTAAGCTTGTAACTTTAGTCTATTAAACCCCAAAGTGTTCCAGCTCAGCGAGGACGAGTTCATCGATTCAGCTCACTCGAGTGAGCAAGCAGAAGGAAGCGAGACGAAACAAAGCCGAAGTCAGCTGCTCCAGCCCAGCACACCCCGAGCAGCCCCAGCAGAGGGTGGAGCACGGAGCCCCGGCACCCCAGCGCTGCCCGGAGCTGATGCTGCAGCAGCTCCGCGCCCCCGCACGTGGCTCGGGCCATACTTCATCTTCTAATTGATACCTGCCATTGCCTCATAACTAACGATGACTAATGGTAATACCCAGAAAGACAAATAAAAGCTAATGCAAGCCCGGGCCGTGGTGCGGCTCCCTTTGGAAAGCTCCCGGGCCATTAGGAAGCAATTGGAAGTGGAGATTGATGTGCCCTGGGGGTTGCTCCCAGGGATGCGGCGCATCTCCAGCCCCCCGGGGCTCCGGAGGGGGCCGCGATCCCAGCCCTTCCCAGCTGTGCCAGCCGGGGCACAGGAGCGCGGCCGGGCCACCGCGGCTCGGAACACACAGCCCGAGACAGCCCAGCTTCGAGGAAGGCGGATCTCACAGCCACAACGCCTTATTTTCCCAGTTTTGAGTGGTTTTCCTTATTTATCCACTGAGCACTGTGCAACAGCGTGGCTCCCTGGATGTGAAACACCAAGGAATTAAATTCCCAAGCACTGTGGACGGACGGTGACACAAAGCTCATCTCCTTTTCAACAGGTAGCACCCTGCACACACAGCACCAGACCGGGTTTACAGCAATGTAACAGCTTGATCAAAAATGCTGATTTTTCGGGAGAGTCATCTTCAGCGTTTTGGAAAAGTTACGCTCTTTTAATTACAAAGTTTATGTCACCCAGTGCAATTTTAATGTAATGAAACATTAAACTGGACCTCGTGCTTGATGTAAGATAAAATTATTCATTGAATATTAGACCACTAGGCCACCTACTGTTCTTTTACAAATGGTTGAACTATCACGGGGTTACATAACTTAACATGTAAATTGCAGCAGAAGTTATAATTTCTGTTGCAAATCCCAAAAGACTGTCATTTAAGTCAAATATATGAGTGAAATTTTGCCTCTGTGCCATAATAATGCAAGGAAAATGACCAAAACCTGAACACTTTTAAAGTAATTATGAACCCAATAATAATGCATTTGTAGTTATTTAATCAAGAGCCTTAAAAATTATTAATAGCAAGTTCTTCTTATACAAATGGAGTTTTAAACATTGGCATTTAATTTTAGGGATAGCAATACTTGATCTAGGCCATTAGTGAGATCTTTTGTAAAGCCGAGCAGCCTGTGCCTTTCAGAGCCATTCCTGCTCATTCTCTAAGTTCATTACTCTCACATAAGCGAGAGCAGCTTTGTAAAATAATCTTTCTTAAAGTGAATTTAATATTTAGCTGCACACTGAAAATCTTGGGTAAATTCTCTTAGATTAAAAAAATCGGGGATTGAAATCCCCGCATGGAGCAGATTTGCGTGGATCCTGCTTGGAAGCCCGTTCAAATCCACGGGATCGTTCCCCTTCATCCCCAAAGCCTTCGGAGCAGGTGTATAAATAGGAGAGGGCAGTTGCAGGGAAATTATTCTCAGTGCCTGAGCTGCCTCCCAGCCGCTGCCGAAGAGGAATCTGAGCAGTGACTGTGCATCACCCTGAATCTGTAATAATAGCACCTTTCCTGTCACTCTTTGTCCCTTCATTTTTAAACGTGGTTGGGTCAGGAGCAGGCAATTTACATTTTTATATAATCTTTGCTCAGATGATTCAGCCGCTCTGAGGTTTTACCATTTTGTGTGCAGCTCTGGGTTTCACCTCCCCTCCCGGAGCATTTCCATATGCTGGGGGTCTGCCATCCTCCCAGCTGATACAGATCTATTTAGCTTCTCCCCCTTGCCATACCTGCAGCCTGTAGCAGGTTGTCAGGGAATGAATTTTCATTTTCTCCCCCGTGAGTCCATCACGTGGCTGTCACCAGAATTTGCTCTGTCTGAACTCCTCCATCCCCCTGATTTATGGCTGCTTGATGAGAGGTTGGAGGGCTCTCAGTGCAGCAATAATCTGCACCCTGGTCCAGCACCCATCTAAAGTTAGGATTTCCGATCTAAATATTTAGTCCCCGCGGTACAGCAATCATTTATGAAATTATTAAATAACTTTTCGTCGGACCCAACACCTTTGGGATATTCTTCTAGGTCAATATTCATCAGGAGACCCCAAATGTAAAGGTTAAGTGCACACTTCCTCTGCCAAATAAGAATGAATTTCAAACCTGATTGATTCTGGTCATGGAAACCGTAAATACTTACTCCAAATGGTAGATAGGTTACTAAGTCCACTCATTTCCACATCTGATATCGATAATACCCTGCTTCCCCCTTATCAGCCCCTCTCATATTTCACCAGTGCGAGCGGCGCGTGGGGAGCCAGCCGAGCCTGTCGGGGCTGGCTGATGGCCCCTGCCTTCCCCCGCGCCATTCTTCAGTGGTCCTTGAATCTTTCACCCCTGTCACTCCTCTTTCATCATTATCTGAGGTGATCGGTCAGCCCTGTGCCACCACCTGTCTCTTCGATCCGATGCCAACAGTGCTCCGGAAAACTGTCACTCCCGAGCTCCTTCCATTTATAGTGAGTCTCATTAACACCTCTCTTCCCTCTGGCCATGTGCCACTACAATTTAAGATGACTGTTGTTACTAAACACGCACAAAAAAATATGTTGAAATAGCGTTAAGAGCCTGATTTAAATCTATTAAAGCCTGACAATTTGGAGTTAAAACCCCCCTCAGTGTCTGCTTGTGGTTAGGGGGAGTGCATATATTTTGTATGAATGTATTTATACCCGGATAAATATCTGGATATGCATGTATTCCCCCTCCTACGGTTTCCCTCAGCCTCAGCACCGCTCCTCGTCTGGGAACAAACGCGCTGCCGGCCCCCAGACACAAAGCCCGAGTAAAGAGGATTTATGCCGGGGACATAAAGGCGGCTGCGGGAAGGGAGAGGAGTGGGAAGGGAGAGGAGCCGTGGCGGAGGCGCCCAGGTGATCCCGGGGACAGTCGGATCCAGGGCAGCCCTGCCCCGGTGGCCCTGGGCCCCCAAAGAGCCAAACCTACATTTCCATGTCGGCACGGGAGCAATCCTGGTCAAGGGGACGGGATTAACCCCACGTGTGGGGCTGCCTTCCCTTCCTTTACCTTGATTTTTCTGTCCAGGAGCAAATGGAGATGATAATGCCTCAATAAAAACTGCAGTCCCAGAGCGCTTCCTGGGAATGAGACCACGAACTCATTCAAGCTACCCTTACAATAAAATGATTTCAAGCTTTTAGGCACCCAAAAATGCTTAAATGGCACGAGCAGGATCAGGAGTGTGGTCAATCTGTGTCAGGCAGGGTTAGGTTGGATCTCAGGGAAAGGTTCTTCCCCCAGAGGGTGCTGGGCACTGCCCAGGCTCCCCAGGGAATGGGCACGGCCCCGAGGCTGCCAGAGCTCCAGGAGCATTTGGGCAGCACTGCCAGGGATGCCCAGGGTGGGATTTGGGGTGTCTGTGCAGGGCCAGGGTGGGACTGGATGTTCCTGTGGGTCCCTTCCCTCTCAGGATATTCTGTGATTCCATGAACATCTGAGCTGCGCAGGCACATGGTAAATATTTTGCCACACCACTCATGCAATTTCAGGCCTTTCATGAGTTACAGGAGCTTTTAAGGACCTCAGATGATTTTAAATGACAGCAGTTTTCACTGCAATACCTTCACCCTTAGAATGAGCTGGGATTTTCTTCTCTCCAGATCTCCAAAACCAGCCCCTGGGGACATGGGGCAGGGGTGGCCTTGGCAGTGGGGAATGGTTGGACTCAATGGTCTGAGAGGGCTTTTCCAACCTCAGCCATTCAGTGATTCTATGACACAACCACAACTTCTCCAGGATGACGTGGTGCTTATGTCCAAGCACCCACCTGAGCCTTCACAAGGGACTAAAGGAGGTTTCAGAGCTCAGGGGTTTGTTCTGCTGAGAAAATGACATTCAGAAAGCTAAAATTCAGCAGGGTGGGTAGCAGGGAGCCGTGCATTGTCACCTGCTCACATGGGGCATGGGGCACGTGTGTGGGTTTGCACATCTGAACTATTCCAGTGCAATCACATTTGACAGGCAAAATAGCACTCACACAGTTTTGGTGGTTGTTTTTGAAAATACGGCCTACAATTTTGTGTGTTTTTTAGGAAAACCCAATATTAAAATCAAGCAATGGGAAGGATTTTATAATTTTTTAAGTCTCACCATACTAAAAAGATCAAAGAGATATAGCAGTTTCCCAAATCAAAAATAAAACATAGCACTTTTAATTGGGTTGGATTCAACCCAAAACCTCAGGTGTGACCACCCCAAACTCACAGAAAGTGCAAGAACCTGTATTTAGAGCTAAAGCTAAATTTTGTTCCTGGCTTTTGTTTTAATACTGAGCAAAGTTTTAATATTGGACACCCAAGCTTCAGTTAGGTTTAAACCAGGAAAAAGGGCTGCCTGTACAGAGCTCCCTACAAATTAAAATCTCAGGGAGAGAAGGGCAAGGAGCACCAAAAGGCAAGGAAAAAACCAATCCTTTATTCCTTTTTTTAATCTTTTTAAACCTAATGAACATTTCCATACAAATTGAGATCTGGAATGCCAAGACTGAGTGTGGAGTGATTGTTTTTGCCAAGTTACACACTGTGGAAAATAAACCATTGTGACAGGAGTACTTCTAGGAACTGCTGCATGGATGGGGCTGCTGGAACAGCATCCTCCAGGCAGGATCCTGCTTCTCCCAGGCTAAATTCCCAATTTTCAGCTGTTCCCTTCTTGAGCACAGTGTTTGCCTGGGTAAGGTTATATCTGGTGATGGCGCTGGTACATCTAACATCAACTCACTGTGCTCAGGATTAAGCATTGGAATAAAGCATTTCCACAGGGCAGGTTTAGTTTAAATATTGGGAAGCAATTCTTGGTTGTGAGGGTGGGCAGGCCCTGGCACAGGGTGCCCAGAGCGGCTGTGGCTGCCCCTGGATCCCTGGCAGTGCCCAAGGCCAGGCTGGACATTGGGGCTTGGAGCAGCCTGGGACAGTGGAAGGTGTCCCTGCACTGGCGCAGCCCTGCAGAAATCATTACAGGACACCAGTGGTGTCTCCACACAGAGCCCGCACAGCATCACAAGTTCTGCAGGATCTCGTGTCCTATCAACGTCAGGAACTGTGTTTCTGGCCCTGAAGTTTGCTTGGAACATTATTGAACAGCAAATCTTGCTCTATGACCTGGAACATGTCTGCCAACAGCACTTCTTAGTCTTACAATATCCAAAGTGGCAAAGGAAAGTTCCTGCTGTGAGCTCGGGGACAAGTCCTCACTGCCAGTACCGGTAGGTACAAATAACACCCACAGGCAAGCCAGAATACAGGTGCTTTTCTCACATTTTTCTTTTCCATATACATAAAAACTTGTTAAAACAAGAATTGCAAGGACAAACCTACAGCAAGGAAGGAACTGCGATGGTATTTGAAGATGGTAATTTGCATTATGCATTTCTGGTGCACAGAGTTAATTTTTGAACCAAGTTTTCAAATTGCTTCTAATCACAGAATTCATGTTTTAGGAGTCTCTCAACCCAGAATGAGTTTGAAGTACTGGCCTTGCATATCCCAGTCCAAAACCTCACCTAAAATCTGTCCTTATAGAGGCTGTGGTTCTATTTTCGAAAGAAAACAAAATCCTTATTTGCAGTCTCTGTGTAAAACATCAGCAGATGATCAGCACATGCCAAGAGTGAGTTGCTCTTAAGCACAAATGAGCACAGGGAGGATGGCAAATCCCAGCGCTCCCAGGAGCATTCCCGCTCCTCAGTGCTTCGAGACTAAACAAGGTTTAGGTGAAGGTACCTCCCTGCCTCTACAGCCTCACAGGTTTTGAACAAAAACAAAGGAAAACGGTTATGTTTGGCTGAAAATCTTCTGCTAGCACAGGTCAGCAGGTTTGGTGTCTCTGGGCATCCAGATCTGTACAGTGCCTCTTCTTTATCCATAGGGGTTGCTCCCATCCAGTCAGAATAATGAATCACAATTAATTTCTATCATTAAAAGGATTATAAAGAATTTTTTCCCACAATTTCAGAGAAGGGAATTTTCCAGTAAGCATTTATTTGATGCGCAGTGCAATAAAGTTTTAGGTTCAACCCTACTATAAATAATCATCAGTAATAGCAGCAAATAATAATAGTATTCCCAGCAAATTCCTACTTCCTTGACAAAAATGCTTATGCTGGCCACAGCTCACCTATGGATCATGAATCTACTGGGAATTGGGTACAGGAGAGTTTTGCAGACCCTGGTGCATGAGGATGTGCAAGTCATGTTCACCACACCGAGGTCGAAGAGAAAGTCATAAGTTTTCCTTTTTCTCTTCTATTCTCTCCAAACCAGGTAATAACAAACATATCCAGAGTCTGGATTTTTGCACTTCCCCGCTGCCCATCTCAGTCCAGCGTTCCCGGTGTCTCCATCCAGCGGTGTCTGGAGACCAGGCTTCCAGGAGGCCTTCAGGGACTTGAAGATTGGGGGAAAAAGAAAAGAAAATACAGACATGAGATTTTAATTGGAAATTTAGAATACAGAAGCCACCCATGGCAGTGAAACATCACCCAAAGGTGTCTGAGGGTGCCGTGCTCACCGGGGGGCTGGAGGATGAGCAGCCTTTCATTCTTCATTTGGTCTTTCCTGCATTTTCCACCCAAATCTCTGCTCCAAACTCATTTGTTCATCCCTGCAATGAAGCCTCTGACCTGCTGATTTGTTTATTTTTGTTGTTGATTTGCCCATCTGCTGATGTTGGTTTTGTCATTTGTTTACTTCAAGTTAATGTTTCTTTGATTTTATTGTGGAGCACTATGAGGTCCTAAATGATATGGGCATGTATAAAAATAAATGATGGTTATTTATCATTATCATTATTGCACTTGGCCAGGCCTTTATCTCACTAAAGATACCGCTGTCTTCAGGGGCCTCTGAGATTTTGCTTTTAATCTTAGGGGGATTTCTAATTTCTAGGATATATCCCTAATAATGAGCTGCCCAGGAAAACTGCGATCCTAATTTTCCTGAGCATCTGATGAGACACTTTAATGGTGACAGGTAGAAACAACCCAACCTCCTAAATCCCACTTTCCAACACAGCTCTGGGCCCTTTTTACCATTTTAATTATGGTGGAAAAAGCAAAGAGCAAATACTCATGAAATTTGTGAAATTCAAGCTGTCCCCAACTACAGTGGGAAATAACAGCGTGGGTTAAGGAGGAGGGAATGCAGTAAGTAAAGTACTTGCCTGGCACAGGGAAATGGAAGAAGGTTAACCAAGTTAATCTTCCCCTATTTCCTCCCCTCCTCGCTCAAGGCCTCCAGGCTGAACCGTCATTAGGAACCATATAATTGACTCATCCACAGGATTTCCTTTTTGTGTTCTGAATTATGGCAGATTTTCCACATTCTCTTTTTTTCTTTCTTTTTTTTTTTCCTTTTTAATTTTAAACATTTGAAGCCTTTAACCAGCAGGAATCCTTCATCCACAGGTAGAAAATTTGTCCTATTATTGAAGAACACAGGCCCATTTCTAATTCAGGGCACCACATATTCCCCAGCACCATTAAAATCTGCTGATTAACCAATGGACCAATGGATCTCTGTGTGCTATACAGCTGTCACATCAGATGTTTGCTCTGCCACAATTGGTGTGTAATTTTGCTGGGTTTAAGTGCAGAAGAGGGGAATTTCCTTGTGATGGTACAAATAATTCATCACGGGCTATGGCTCAAGATTGTTATGAGGGAAAGAAATATCTCACAGTTATACTGTAGTTCATCCTACACCTGACAAGAGAGTGTTTGGCACATATAGTGGAAGCTTGATAAAATGTTTTAAAATCAGACACCGGGAAAGAATTGCAAAAGAAATTCTGCTTCAAAAATCATTTGGTGCTGAATTATTTCTTTTTTACTTGAAAGCCCTGTTAATACACAGAAAGCATAGCAGGGCTGCTATTAAATGTGGGCAAAACCCCAGCATAATCACTCCATTCCTAGAGAGGCACCTTCGTGGGTTTTTTCTGTTTTGTTTTGTTTTGCAAACTGATTTTCAAACCGGAGAGAAGCGTGTCCTATAGCAAACAGTCTAAAACAAATGTTGCCAGCTCCGCTTCATTATGTGGTACATTGTAGTTTTATGCATGTACGCTGTGTGAACAAGAGGGTTAAAAGTTAAACAGTAGCCTAGGGCTAACACACTTGCAAGCTGAACAGGTACAAAATAGGCTTTTGTTGCTTTCAAACTATTACTGTATGTCTTTAGCAGAAAATAACAGAACGGGCATCCGTGTGCAAAAATGTATTTCCTGGCGGTCGCAGGTATTGCGGAATGGGGTTGGTTTAATGGCTGAAATGCCCATATGACCTTTAATCCAAAGCCGTAAATTTGTCAGTGTCTGAAAGTGGCAGGATATCATTCCTAATGAGGCCAGTTTTTAGGACTCGGTGTATCAGGAGCAGCATCGGAGAGGGTGCTGGAAAGGAACCTCACGTGGGTTTGGGGGGAAATGTTGGTAAATCATTAAAGGGAAATAAAGGAGCGAGCGGCGACGAGCCCGTAACAATTCCCATAAAGTAATGAAGAACCAGCGGAACACGGCGAGCTCAGGTTATTCTGTATTTCATAAAATGATAAATAACTCCTAGTCATGTTTATGTATAATGAATTACAACCCCGCTACGTTTACCTTAGTAACATTTTACAGAGGTTGTATTTTACTCCCAACTACCAATTATGTCATCATCCTGGCATTTACCTGGACGTAATGATACACAGCAAAGCCATTCTTGGAACATAACTCATTGCTTAAAAGTGTTTGTAAAGCCAGACTGCATCCTATATACTCATAATGACTTGGAGATTGCTATTAAATTTTACAGATTAAAGTTTACTCAATCTTAAAGTCTTGCGCCGGTTCCAATATTTCTTATTAATCCTAAAGGAAAAGATATTCTGCTACGGAAATGTCAAAAACTGTGCAACCCCATCTGAAAATAAATAGAAATAACCCAAGCCAGGGGCAGAGAACTTATCAAACAAAGACACAAGGCAATATAACAACCCCAACTCCAGTATTGAGCCGTACGTGAATTTTAGTGGTTGGTTTGACCTGCCGTGAGATGTTCCTTGCACCATCATTGTTGTTTTTTGTGGAAAACAGGCTGGGAAGGGCACGGGGGCTTCCTAGTGCAGGTTTCATTTCTGCAGGACCCCAAAACCTCAGTCAGAAATATCTACTGTAACTTTATCTTACATTTATTCAATTTAATTTCAGTTTGAGAAGGATAGCATATAGATCTTTTTATAAGCTTGTAAGGTCACCAAATTTAAATTAAAGTGACCTCTTTTAAAGCACATTACTAAAAGTACTATATGGAGGGAAATTTAATATGAATGGTTAAAATGCATGGAATTCAGATTTTACTGTCAAACAGCTCAATTAAACAAATTGAATTTTTAAGCAACAAAAGGGAATTGAATCAAATTAGAACCAGAGTGGGATCTGAAATGTGGACATTTATGAGTGATAGTCACAGGGCCCTCCAGCAGTGAGTTTTCTTTATTTGTTGCCTCAGCAGTTAGAGGGGTTGGCAGGCTGCAACACAAAAGGATAAAAATGTTCACCATTGAAACACAGTTTTTGGCTCCCAATAAATCATCTGTCACTTCATCACAGCCCAGTAGATAATGAGCAATAAAGTTTTCACACTCAGGCAATGAGGAAGCAGACACAAGAAATACAGCTAAAGCTGCTGTCTCTCTTTTCTGTAAACGCAAGGTGCTTTGTGTAATAAATGACCTCTGGATTTCTGGAAAAGAATAATTCCAGCCTCGGTAAAATAAACCATTTGATGCACTAAAAAAAGCCAAATCTAATAACATTACTTAGTTCCTTTAATGAAAGAAATAATCACATTATATATATGAGCTACAGCCATCTATAACAGGAAGAGATTCCAGGGTATTACCTCTGAAGTTGTCTCTCTATTGCCAGCAAAGCACATTGCTGAAAATACAATAAAGCTGCACAATAATTTCAAGTGGGATTGTTTGCAGAGATTCAGGAGACATTTGTGTTTGGGGCCCGAGCCTGGGAGGTTCTCCCAGCCCTTCCTCCCGCGCAGAGATGGATGCCCAGCCCTTCCCCGGGGACTTGCTGCACCACAAAGAACCTCTGAAGGTCTCCCAACAGCAAGATGTAACATCTTCAGGCCAAATTAATTGCAGGCAGGTCTTGTCTTGACCCAGAAATCTAAAGTGTTAATTTTTGCAGTGTTTTACCTCACTCTGATGCCTTCTCACTGCTGTTTTGATGAATATTTTGCATTGCTATAGCCCAACAAAAAACTGTTGCTCTTTAGCTCAAAATCACTGCTTGGTTTGTTGTTGAAACTCAAGTTTGAACCCACTTCAGCTTCCTGATGATGCTAAGGATATTCATCATTCCAACTCCGTATCAAAGCCATTCTAGCAAGGATATCTGGTACAAAGTCGAGCTCACATGCAAAATGTATCAGTCAAAAAGTGACAATGCAGCCCATAAACCACATAAAACATACATTGATTCACGTTTTAACTTCATATCAGCATTTGAAGGGACTTGAAGCAAAATAAGATCAGATATTCTTGTCATATGCAAATGACAGCTTAATATTTGCATAATATGTCAAGGTAGAAAAATGCAAATAAACTTTGGAAAAGTCTGTATTTTTGTCATTCTCTCATATAGCTAATTAGCAACTTGAAAGGAAATTGAAAGCTTCTCTTTTCTGAGCTCCATGTCAGCTAAAAAAGGCACCAAGCTCTGCTTCTTTCTAGACCATGTAAGATGAGCAATTAACATCCCCCTTCTATTGAACTGCTTGCACTGATCCATAGCCATAAACGTTGTTTATCAGCTCCCCAAGCTGGATACGGACACGCAGCCTCCTTGGAATGGAGGTCACCCAAATGTAAATGCAAAAGGCCCTACTCTGCTGTCAAAATGGTGTAAACCCAAGCAAAATTCCTGGCAATAAATGAAACCTTGGATTTACCCCAAAGCAGAACCAAAAAAGCAACAAGGATGGAATTTCCTACTGAAAAATATGTGTGGAAAAGGGGTTTTAGTAGCTCAAAATCTTAGTTCATTACAGGGTTGAATACTCTGTGTGAAGGTTTATGCTGTATTTTTTTCCTAATATTAAGGATGTATTATTTATACCGACTGTAGCCACGCCACAGAACACACGAGGAGAGTTTGTTTAGCAACAGAGTGAAAAAATATTTGCTACAGGGGCAGTCTGGCAATATTGCTTGTTAAGACATGCTATTTGTAAGCAAATTTATATGAAAAGTATGCAATGTCTAATACTAAACTACTCCAGCCCCAGACTGAAGGGTGATTTTACAAACGTCCTGCAGCACTCAATCATTCCTTCATTTTAATGTCTTTATTTTATGATTTTGTTGATGAAATACTACTTACCCAGTGCTCAAAATTCCTTTTAGGCTGCAGGCACTGGCTAGTTGACACGGTAAGCCATATTTTACAGCTATATATTTCAGCTTTCTCTGTCCAAGTTGGAGGACACAGTAGCCAAGATGGTTTTTCATAGTAGAAATATATTTTCATATTTATTTATTGATTTGACTAATGTATCTATTTTTCAATTCACATGCTTATGTTTCAATCCATTAAAGTGATTCATGGTCAAATAATATGTTATTGCAAGTACAAAGAGGAGATAAAACCACTGTACACTGGCTATAACACAAGAATAAAAATAATAAAAATCCATTGCATGATTAAATATAGTTTTTAATCCCCACATGATCATGTGTAAACTGATGTTTTTAATTATTTTTCTTTAAAATAAGTTAGGGGTGGGTTTTTTTCTCTGTAAAATGCAATTACTGATTAAATAAGTACTCAGGAATAAATACTCTCACCCAACCCAAGTGCTCAGTGTTAAAACTCACAAAAAGCATCAAATTACTGGCAAAATAAAAAAAAAAACTCAAAAGGCTTTTAATTAGTTCAAATGAGAGCTAAATGGCAGCTGGCAAAGGAATGTTGAGCCTGTCACCTCTGGGTCAGAGGGAAGCCGGGCATGGCGGTGGCTGGAATTGTGGTGGTGGTGGCTGCTCAGGATCACCTGGAATTCCTGGGCTTGGTCCAGCTTTTTGGAGACAGGAAAAAGTCCGTACAAAATGCAAAGAAGCCCATCCATCAGGAGGAGCAGGGCCAAGTCCCAGCTGTGGGACAGTGCAGCCTCCAGGGCAGGGACCAGCCTTGCCCTTGTGCTATTGTGAGACTTTTCTCGCTGTTTTTTCAGCAAAAATTGCCATTTCTCCTGTCTTTGGTCCCGAACTGAGAAACTTAGTGGGAAGCAAAGCCAATGCCAGATGAGGCCTTGGGGGCTGGCCAGAGGGGGATGCTGGCTCTTCCAGCCAAGGTGGGACCACCTGGTGCCAGGCACAGGAGCCAGGATCAGCTGTGGGATCACAGAATCATGGAATCCCACAATGATCTCTGTTGGAATGGACCTTAAAGACCATCCCATCCCACCCCCTGCCATGGGCAGGGACACCTTCCACTATCTCAGGGTGCTCCAAGCCCTGTCCAACCTGGCCTTGGACACTTCCAGGGGTCCAGGGGCAGCCACAGCTGGCCATCATCCACAATGTAAACATGAGAAGGAAGAGAAGGGAAGGGAAGGGAAGGGAAGGGAAGGGAAGGGAAGGGAAGGGAAGGGAAGGGAAGGGAAGGAAGGGAAGGGAAGGGAAGGGAAGGGAAGGGAAGGGAAGGGAAGGGAAGGGAAGGGAAGGGAAGGGAAGGGAAGGGAAGGGGAAGGGAAGGGAAGGGAAGGGAAGGGAAGGGAAGGGAAGGGAAGGGAAGGGAAGGGAAGGGAAGGGAAGGGAAGGGAAGGGAAGGGAAGGGAAGGGAAGGGAAGGGGGAAGGGAAGGGAAGGGAAGGGAAGGGAAGGGAAGGGAAGGGAAGGGAAGGGAAGGGAAGGGAAGGGAAGGGAAGGGAAGGGAAGGGAAGGGAAGGGAAGGGAAGGGAAGGGAAGGGAAGGGAAGGGAAGGGAAGGGAGAGGGAAGGGAAGGGAAGGGAAGGGAAGGGAAGGGAAGGGAAGGGAAGGGAAGGGAAGGGAAGGGAAGGGAAGGGAAGGGAAGGGAAGGGGAGAAGAGAAGAGAGAAGAGAAGAGAAGAGAAGAGAAGAGAAGAGAAGAGAAGAGAAGAGAAGAGAAGAGAAGAGAAGAGAAGAGAAGAGAAAAAAAGGAAAAAAAGGGAAAAAAGGAAAAAAAGAAAAAAAGATTATTTGTCTTTTCTGCCTTGAAAAGAAAGAAAAGCAAAAGCGCATCATATGAGTTTTAGGGAGTCATTTTAGAGGGAGCGTGGAAAAATCTGATGCTATTGCTGAAGACAAAAAGAACAAAAACCCCAATAACCCCAAATATCCTGAAACTGGGAAGATAATCAGCCTGAGAGAGAGCTGAGACTGAAATATAAAGGACAGCAAAGCAGCCACAGAGGAGGAAGACTCTGAGCCCATAATGAACGAGTGGGATGACATCCTCAGACACACTCCAGCCCTTCTGCGCTTATTGCAGGGCCCGTGATGGCTCCGTAATTATAGCCCAGCCCTGGGAATTCCCCGCCATGCAGGAGCTGAGGACGCTGTAGGAATATCCGGGAATGGGGCCGGGAGGACGCGGAATTCGGGAGGACGGTGGAGCACATCCATGGGCAGCCCGGGGAACCTGCCCTGATCCACACAGGCTTCCAGAGCCATCTCCTTTGTGCACCCTGGCTCCAGGAAAAGGGAAAGGTACTTTAAAGTCACCTTAGGTCCCCCTGGGAAGCAGGAGCACAGAAGGCTGTCAATGTGTTGAGGTAGAGCAGCTGAGAGGCTCTGGAGAGAGAGAGCTAAATGAATAGAAACTTGTTAAATGATGTGAGTTAATGAGAGCATTTTGGAATTAACCAGCTTCCATGACTTTAAATAAAACCCCAATGTCATTTTAAATTAGATTTTGTACATTTTTGAAACCATTATTTATTTTTTTTTCCTCAAGGTGCATTGGTGGGAAGAGGGAAACATTAAAGTTTAACCTCCTCAACCCACTAGTGGTGAAATACTGGTATTTTTCCAATGGATCCAGAAATAAAGGAACAGTGGCAAGAGCCAAGAGTTTTTCCAGGAGTCACTCAGCCATGTGCCCCCTTTTTGTAAGGGTGAAGAGCTGGAGTCTGCAGCCAAGAACAGGAACAAAGGTGGTAGGTCCACCATACTCTGACCAATCATTGTCACATTGGTCACCCCTGTCCTCATTCCAGCCAGGAGGAATTCCGTTCCTTTCGCCCAGTGGATGGACACAGAATGGTTTTGAAGCCTTCCTGGGTGCCCTGTCCCAGTGCCTTGTTGGCAGCTGGCACTGGAATGGCTGCTCCTGGCATGGACATACCTGGATTGCTCACCACCTTCATTGTCCTGCTTTTATGGCACCCGGGAGAGGTGAAGTGGCCATAACTTTTAATTTTTTGTTGTTATTATTATCGTTATTTAGGCCAACTTTTATTTTTTAAAAAGAATGCCTCTCATGGGCAGTGCTTGGAAGATGAGGGACCATGCTTTGAAGGAAAATCAAATCAGGAAGCACCCAAGTGGTTCCCAGGTGAGCTTGGCTCATAGAAGAACTCAGTTCCTGTATCACACTTGTGCTGTAGGCCAGAAGAATTCTCGGTACAATTTGGAAGGCTATTTTCAGCATCAATTCTATATTTGCAACAGCTCTGATTTCTTCAAGCCACCGTAGGAGAATGTTCCAGTGGGTCAGGCACTAGCCTGGGACTGTCATGGCTAAGGTTCAAATGTCTTTATTTTTTACATGCTCATGGAGGGCCTGATACTTGATAACTTCTGAAATATTCATGAAGTTCCACTGCAAGTTCTTTGAATTTTTTTTCTTGCTTCGTTTGTGTTGTACTTTCTCGCAGGTGCAAACTGGGGGTGTTGGCACTGAAGACCAGTGTGACATTAAAGGCTGTGGTGGTGTCCCTGGAAACAGATTCTACAAAAATATTTTAGTCAAATAGGATCACAGACTGGTTTGGGTTGGAAGGGACCTTAAAGACCACCCAGTTCCAACCCCTGCCATGACCAGGGACACTTTCCACTAGACCAGGTTGCTCAGAGCCCCAAATATAATTAAATTTGCTCAGCGTGACCATTAGTTGCCCTTCGATGACACTTCTACAGAATGACTTCGTTAGGAAAGAGAACACCTGTGATGGTGGAGGGCAGGGGAAGTCCCAAAGGCATTCCTAAGTCATAATTAGCTTTGTGAGGCATAAACACCCACCAAAAGCAGATTCCAGCTCTCACCCAAAGAAACTGTTCTGGGAAAGAATCCAGCACCTTAAATAAAGAGTCGCCAAATCCTGGGGCCAAATCTTGAGTGTTAATGTTGGACAGGACAGGCAGAAAATGGGACTGAAAACTGTGCAGCCAGGACTGGGGAAAGAAGCTGTAAACGGGTCCCAAAATGGAAGAAGGAATGGGAAAGAAGGATGGGAAGTGTGACATGGGAAATCCCACAGCTGTCCAGTGCTCACTGCAGGCTGCACCAACACAGAGCCACAGTAAACTTAGCACTAAGCCTCAGTTTAAAAATTCACAGAGCTTTTATATGATAATTACTGTTATTATAACTGGCCCATGAAATAAACACCTCTCCCAATTATGCCAAAGGCACGAGGTCCTTCAGAGACAGAAATCTCACAATAAGATTTACTTTCAGCATAACGACGTAGTGGGAGAGGGGTGCAAGATGAATAACAGTAATATTATGGTACATATAATGTATGTTTTAATTAGCTATAGGTAATCAAATGAGGTTTGTCACGATTATATTAAGGTCAGGTCTCCACGTGGTTTCATCAACAACATATTAAGACAAGGGAGGTGATGCCAAATTGGGGTTTAAACCTAATCAACATAATTAAACAAAGCAAGAACATGTGTTTAGAGCTACACCTATTTTACTGATCTCTCTATTTTAATTACTCTTGCAGAGTAAATATTAGGACCAAAATAACTCCTAATTAAATTTTTTCCATACAAACAGAAAACACAATCTTCTTTTAATTTGCTATTTTTGTCGAATGAATGTACAATATCCAGATCTTTTGTAGGAGAAACCATTTCAAAAGTGTGCTCAAATTATGCTAAACAGCCTAATACATTCCAAAGTATTGACATACTGGCTTCGAATGTGTGGGAAACGGGAAACTACACTGGCCCAAAAAAGTCATGGGAAACCATAAAAACAAACTAAGCATAATTTAAACTGATTGGATGCTTCCTTGCAAGAGTTCTTAGTTTCTAAATACAAAATGTGGACATTGAAATGTGGTCAAGTTATGACTTAAATTAGAAAAACATGTTTTCTTAGGTTTCTATCTTGCAATATTTGGCACGACTCAGACACTGGGGAAAGAGTTATGTCAGTAACATTTCCAAAAGTGCCTAAATAGTACTTTGCCTGGAGTAACATTGAAATGGGACTTAGGCACTCAGAAGTCCAGAGGACATGAGTTTGTAAGGGCTCACAAATGTTTAAAGCTGTCTGGGTGTCCAAAAAAACAATATATGGGCAATTTAAAATTAATTTAAGTGCTTTTTAAATTAATGACCTGAAGGAGATGGCATCCCATCCATGTCTAGTAGAAGGTTGGACTTGATGATCTTGGAAGTCTTTCCCAACCTTAGTGGTTCTATGATTATATGATTCTACTCTGCATAAAAAACCAGTGATATTTTTTGAAGTACCAGTATTTGGAGTAAATCTAATATCCACTCTGGTGATCTGTTTCACGCCTGATGTCTCAGATGGGATTTCTCTGAATTCAGTTGCATAAGTAAAAGCAGAACCTGGTCTGTAAAGAGACGTTGTAGGTAAGGATTCCAAACTGGAGGCCTGTAGGTCCTCCTGGAACTTGAGATTAGAGGAAAAGCTGCTGTGTCCTGCTGTACTTGAAACGTGCTTCACGGAGACACAGAATCCCACAATGGTTTGGGTTGGAAGGGACCCCAAAGCCCATCCTGCCATGGCAGGGACACCTTCCACTGTCCCAGGCTGCTCCAAGCCCCAATGTCCAGCCTGGCCTTGGGCACTGCCAGGGATCCAGGGGCAGCCACAGCTGCTCTGGGCACCCTGTGCCAGGGCCTGCCCACCCTCCCAGGGAACAATTCCTTCCCAATATCCCATCCAGCCCTGCCCTCTGGCACTGGGAAGCCATTCCCTGTGTCCTGGCCCTCCATGCCTTGTCCCCAGTCCCTCTCCAGCTCTCCTGGAGCGCCTCTAGGCCCTGGAAGCGGCTCTGAGCTCTCCCTGATCCTCCTCTTCTCCAGATGAGCACCCCCAGCTCTCCCAGCCTGGCTCCAGAGTGGCTCCAGCCCCTGCAGTATCTCTGTGGCCTCCTCTGGACTTGCTCCAACAGTTCCATGTCCTTCCTGTGCTGGGAACCCCAGAGCTGGAGTCAGTGCTTCAGGTGAGATCTCATGAGGGCGTAATGGAGGAGCAGAATCAGACCTTCCCCTGCTGCCCATGCTGGGGGATCAGCCCCAGTCCATGGGGGGTTTCACATCCACCCTCTCACCCACCAGCACCCCCAAATCCTTCTCCCCAGGGCTGCTCTCTATCCATTCAGGAAGACTAAAGCTGGAAATCAAATTTTCACTTAAGGTGAAGACTAACTAAAACGCGCACCAGGGTGTGGCTTTTCTGTCCCTGGTCTCCAACATAGCACAGCAAGAGTTAAAAATGCGGGAGCAAAAAGTTCCCAAAGCCTGGCAGAGCTCAGCCCTGGAACGATTCCGTCGGAGCCGCCGCTGGCAAGCGCTGGCATGCAAAGGACCCCAAATGAGTTAAGAACTCTTCCACTCCATCATGAAGAATTGTTCTCTAGAGTAACTACCAGTGGGGAAATGCTTAAAACACTTACCATATGTGGCTAAGAAGGGTCTAATTTGTCCATTTGGAAATTTTGCCTCTTTTGAAAGGATAGTTAATTCCAAGTAATTTATTTCATAGATGAAGCTTTCTTCAGAGTGGTTAATATATCACCCTTGGTTGCCTGAACAATTAGAAATTGTCACCAAAGAAAAATGTCGCAGTTCATGTAAATAACTATTTACCTAAAGGAAATGGGAATCCACAAGAGTCAGCACACTTTAATGAGCCATGACAATAGGGGAAAAAAAAACAGCCAATGGTACAGTGATTCTGCTAAAGCTGACATTGCTTATGGTAAAAATGGGCCAAAACAACTATTATTTGTTGAGGTTTTTTTCATGTCAGAAATAATGCAGCTTGAAATTTTCAACAGGCAACATGAGTCCAGACCATTTGTTACTTCTAATGGCCTAATTGTTCTCCTGGCAGAAATAAAAAATTAGGGCACTTATGTCATTTACCTAAATTTCTAATTAATGCAAT
The DNA here is from genome assembly GCA_014706295.1 of Lycocorax pyrrhopterus obiensis. Taxonomy (NCBI): domain Eukaryota; kingdom Metazoa; phylum Chordata; class Aves; order Passeriformes; family Paradisaeidae; genus Lycocorax; species Lycocorax pyrrhopterus. Next base: position 34,796,579 of record JACSVZ010000008.1, read on the forward strand.
GGTAATAGAGAAATTGGAGCAGAAGAAAGTGAGGGAAAAAAAAGTAAGTTGGGTGAAAAATGTTTCTCTTGGCCTTTCTACAATTTGTCTTAGTTAACTTTCCTGCCATCTTTCCCTCTTTAACAGCAGGTAGAGTGATCTCTGCAGAGATGTTCCAGAGTTTTCCAACTGGACTGAAGCATGCTGGGCATTGAAAAATATGATTTCTTCCACCTGAGCTATTGAACAGACGTGATAAAAACACCAACTGCAGCACAATGTCCTTTATGTTGCCTCGAAGGAATGTGCCATTAAAATGATGTTAGAAATACTCTTCAAAAGCAGCTAAAAAATCTGCACTTGGGGCTGCAATTCCATCCACAAGTTTTCCATTGCTCCTGTGTCCTGATGTCCAACTCACCCTGCAAAGCAAATCGTGGCTGGTGTATGCCCTCATTAGGATGCAGGATGAAGGGAAATGCATCAAAATGCATAAACACACCTTAGAAATGCCTCTGAAATTGTCTGGAAATCACTTTGTCCTGCAGCACTGGCAAGTGTCCACCATCTCCTCAGTATTTATTGTTGGAATGACATGGAGGGACTCAAGGTGATCCATTTATGACCATCTTCAAAGAATTTACACCCACTTCTTAGAAGGGATGCCACACCTTGGTCTTGGCACCACTAATGACATTAAAATACTGTTAATAGTAAATGCACAAAAGCAGGAAATTGGGGAAATTCTAAAAGGATCCCTAGAGAGCATTTATCCAATGAGATCTCAAGGAAAGGTCAGATGGAGATGGGATCCCATTCCCAGCCATGCTCAGATCCACCTGTGCTTGTACACGCAAATGTTAAAGAAGTGAAGTTTCTTATTGCTTTAAAAGTATATTCAAGTACAGCTGTAATTAAACTATGAGTAAAGTGCAAGTAAACCAAGGAAACATAGACATGTGCTGGTAAATTATTTCGATTTTTCTCTTAATGCCTGAGGTGTTTTCCTTAAGTACTAAATGGAAATAAAGAGAAGGGAAAACAAGACCAAGGTCAGAAATTCAAACCTCCACCAAATATGAGCTCAGGGTCAGAGAGAAATGTCAAAGTCTGCTGGACGCTCATCCTTGCAGTGGGTAAAAATGCTTCCCGGTTTCTGACCACATCCTAATCTGGGGAGCCACTCCCCAAACATCTCCAGAAGATTTTCCCCTGATTTTTTCTTCATAAAAGCAATTTTTGCTTTAAAACAATGTGAATCCCTTTCTCACCCATTACCTGAAGCATCCTGGAGTTCCAAGGAGTAACCTTAGCGCTCTCACTAGAATAAAGCCATGATATTCCAAGAGTTAACAGCAAACACTGATCCAGGGAACCTTTATGTTCTGCCATCAACAAGCCCTCGACACGCCCAGGTCTGAGCCTGCACGGTGACTGCAGGAGGGTCCCACCACTGCCCAGGGCAGGCCTGGCAGCATCTCACGGGATGGTGCCCCAGGTGCTCCCTCTTTCCCAGGCAGGCAGGAACACGAGCTGCCTCCCCAGCTCCGCTCTCCCACCTGGGCCTTACCATTCCCTCTGCAGCCTGGGAGCCGACTTGGCACGAGCGAGGTATAAACACAGGGCTCACAATAGCACCGGGAACTGGCAGGAGCAGAACTCCAGCAGCACCAGCAAGTCCTGCTAAAATAAACATGTTACAGGCAAAGGTCATGGAGCCTGTTAATATAAAGAGTGCGTCGTGTATAATGCATTCAAATGCCGGAGTGAGAGAGGGAGATAATATGATCCATTTGCCAGATTCCTCCTTTTAGTTGTAACACGAAGCCATTCCGGGCTGGAATGACCCAGAGATGATAATGAAGCGGATGATGATGCCATTGCCTGTGATAATGGTGTGACAGGGAGAATACCCTGGAAAACTGCACGAGCTGATAAGTGCAAAGGTATAAACAAACCCAAACAATATGGACTTACAGACATTAGCGCGGAACAAAAGAGAGGAGGAAAAGCAAAGCCAACTGATCAACATTAAAAAAATAAAAGACTTTGCAAGGGTGACTTTTTCAGCAATTTTTGGAATCGCAGCTTCCAAAACCAAGCCCTTCCCAGCTGGAACAACGGCCAAGTGTCTCATCCTGGGGGGGGGCACCTCTCCGTGCTCGGGAACAGTTTGTAGCAAACAGCCCGCGATATGAAAATGTATTTAATGCAATTAATAATTTAAGAAGTGAGAGCATGTGCTCTTGGAGAGTTAAATGCTTGTCAGAGTGATAGATGCACGCTTCAGCACCAATACATTTCGTACGAAGAGCAGAGGGATTTTGCAAACTTGTGTTGACCTTGGGTTGCGGTGGAGAGGAGGCAGATTGCGAAGGCAGGCCCGCGTACGGCGGGACTGCGTCAGCTCACAATTTACAGCCCTCTCCCCAATTAAAGGACTGTAAAAACATTAAAATTAATGCAGTCTTAACTCCAGAGCAGGCTCTACTTTCTTAATTAGTGCATAATTATTCAGTTTTTGATATCCTGGAAAATTATCACATGGAAATTATTTTAGGCGCAGTAACAATAGCAAAAATCTCTCTACCCCCCCAACTCGATTAACATGTGGAAGTAATTAACACTTTATTACAGTGAAAATACTATTACTGCTAATGTTTAATGACTTTTGCCATTGCATCATAAGCAGGAAATTTAGAACACTACAGAGCAATGGTCTGCTATAAATACAGTCCAAAGATTATAAACCAGAGTCAGATGATTCGCACTAACAGCGTTTAAGACAGGGATATGACATACAATACGTTTCCAAAATGTCACAGGCAGGAAATATAATTTTCTTGATAAAGTCCACTCCATACAACCAAGCAGGCAGTGCAATAACGCTGGATGCGTTCGGTGTAGGCAGCAGCGCTCGAGTCCTTGTAAAAGCCTGTTGTTAATCAAATTGAAACATAAAACCTCAAGCATAAAGTTATTTTCTCATAACAGTTTAATAGAAATTTCCAATCAAACAAAGGCCAAAAAGTGTTATTACAACATGAAGTTCCTTGTATAAACAACTTAAAATGAAGTAGGGGAAAGTTTCATGGGATTTATGGATTTCTTTATTTTTGTTATTTCGAGTAAATGTCTACTGTAGATCTCCTATAAATGTCTCGAGAAATTATGCACCAGCTTTAGATGATTCACACTAACAGCAATTAAGATGCTGAGTCCACATAAGTGTCGAAGAGGTCAGTGCTCAGGAAATATCATTTCAGTTCAGTTGGTGTGATGGAGTCAAATGTGCCAGAGACAAAAGGAGACCAAAAGGGATGGAGACAGCTCTGCCTCGAGCTGGGCTTCTCCACGGCTGTGACAAGGGGACAACAGATGGGCAGAACTAGGGCAATGTTTAGGAAAACATTTCGCTATCAAAATGTAAATAGAGAATTGTATTTAATATTCAGCACAGCCTTATGGAAATTCCCAAACAAACAACGGCGTAAAGCAACGCAGTGCGAAGGTTCCATAAAAAGAAAACCAAAACAAATAGAGAAGGAAACAAATGGAGAACAAGGCTGACCCCGACGAACCTGCATAAAGTCACTCTTTGCTTGTTTGTTACTGTTTATGCTGTTGGGCTGAGAATTAATGAAGCCGAGCACTAATCACGATTCAACCCATGGAATAACTTTAAATTTTAATATTCTATGTGCATAGCTCATTGGGCTTTCCCCTTTTAAATATTTTCCTTGATGCTTTAAAACGCATTCATTGATCTGGACCCATTTCACTGGCGAGCTAATACAGTTCATAAATTAAGGAACTCTTGTTTTAGAAACATCTCCTTGATCCATGGGCCACGGATATGGAGGGGAAGAATTTGGCACGAGGATGCTGAATATAAATTGCTCTTTTGGAAGGAACTCTTACCAGCCAATGTCTGGAGCCAGCAGGCACGAAGAATTCACCTGAAGTGGACACAGCTCTTCGCTCTGGGATTAACTTGTTGCAGTTGCAAATGAATCATGAAACCAGCTTTGGCAAAGCCGAGCCTGGACCCGCGCTGGAACCGAAATAATGTATGTGAAAAACCTGAACTGGATTACGAGGCCATCTGGAATGCATTGGCCGTCTGCATTAGGAGTAGCAGTTTCCTTGACAGAGGTTGTGAAATATTAGAATTCCTAATGGAAGAAATATGGCAGTGCAAAATGACACAAAAATCACACAACCTCATTCCCTGACACGGAACAGTGAAAATGCGAATCTTTCTCTCAAGGGTGCTCTATCAATCCTTTGCAAACAAGGCACTTCAGCAGGCAGAGGAGGGGCTGACAGGGCTTAACCCTTCCCCACCACCAGGCAGGACAAGAGAGAGCTTCCCACTTTGGGGAGGCCAGAAACAGGGAGGAGGTATGGCAATCATAAATTCACATGGGAAACACCTTCCCGTGTGGGGGTGCCTCCAGCACAGGCATCCCAAGGAGCTGAATAACCCACAGACAGGCTCCAGCCACTCTCACACTCCTCTGGGTGATGTTCAGATGCCTCTAGCCCTACTCCCTTGGCAAACATGATCTGTGGGTGATGCCAAGGGCAGGGAGGAGCCAACAGGCCTATGGACAGCAGCAACCAAACCATTGGGAGATGTGTAATTAGCAGCAGAAATCATGGCAATATGCCCCTCAAAATACTTTATTTTTAACATTTGTGACAGAAGGTTGGCCTACACTTCGGAAGGCCTGACCCACAATAACAGTTTGCTGCACTAAAATTTCTGCCCTCTTGTATTTACATTCAAATGATGAATATTTTGCTGGTCATAATGATTTGCTGGTAAAAATTCTAAGTCTGGGACCCTCCCAAAATATGTATTTGCACAATTGTTGACATCTACCTAGGAACAGCTCCATATTCTTCTTGTTTTATTCTTAAAACCACACTTTGTCCCCAGGTCAGCCATCGTACACCACAGTGCTGAATGTCTCCAGGGGTCTGGCAGTAGGAGAAGTCTCGTGGCACATCTGATGGGAGTTAATATGTTATTTACTCATTGTTTAATAACAAATTTTGTTAATTTACACTGAGGAGTATGAAAGGCATGGCAGGTTATCAGATTTTGTGAGTCAGCTAGGAAATGATGCAATGAAACAATAAACAATAAAAATAATCACAGATAATACTCTGAAAAAAGTCATTCGGCCACCTGACTCAGCATCATTTACTTTAAACCAGGAGCTTATTCTAACTCCAGACAGGGAAAATTGGATAAATCCAAAGCTGCCATTTTCATCATCCAGCACTGAATGACCCTCACTACCACGGAGGAAAGGTTAGAGGAGCTTGGATGTCCTGGCTGCACTTCTGCCAGGACTTTGGAGCAGTGGCCAGGCCAGCACTGCCCACCCTCGGCATAGATGCACTGGAGTCATCCTGGATAAAATCCATCTTTAGAAGCACCTCCCTGATTTAGGAACCCCCAACATTTTTGGTTTCAAGTGCTTTTTGAAACCCTAGCCCTTGTCTCCCTCATTGTCATTTATAAGGCGCACAAAGCTACTGTTTATTGCTGCTTCCCTGCAGAAAAGGGAATAACTCCAAGATAGATTTTCTGTTTAGGAAATAGATCTGGGTTGAATTATTCAAAAAGGCTAACAATATCCAGCCCCAGAAAACTAAGGAAAGGCGTAGAAGACTCCAGAGCTAAGGGGCTTTTATACAGCAGCCAATTGTTATGGCTCCTTTTAATTAAATACAAATGAATTAATTGATATGAAGTACTTCTAGGCAATTATTTTGCTGACATTTTGTCTCTTTTGAGACACACTTGTTTACTGCATCTCTCATCTGCCAAATCTTACCACCATTCTGCACTATTTTAAGCATATATTTAAAGAGTTAAAGCCAAGTTTGTACTGTCAGAAACTTTTACATTAATTTCATATTTGTGTTAATGGTACGCACATTAGACCCAATAGTATTTACATTTTTTAATCCATCTCCCGTCCCTAGGCCATCATTGTACATGAGATATTGCATCTTAATGAATTTTTCTGGTTAAAGATTTTGAAATAAATGAATAAATAAATAAGTAATGAAACACTGATTTTTATCTCACTGTACACAAGTTTACTGGTTGATTTTTTTTTTTCCTTTCTGGTTTGCAGTGAAATATTTTCATCCTTTTCTAAAGAGATGCATGGAAGTACAAAAATGATGGTTGGTTTCAGAACAAACCTCCAGCAGCAGCAGCCAGCAGTATATTAGTCCTTATACAGGAGGCAAAATTGAAGGGTTATGTGGAAAACCACAACTGGCCCAAACAATTTTACATCCTCTGATTATTTGGGGGAATTGCTGAGCTCGAGTTTCTGTCTGACACTTCCAGCACGAGTGTGACCCATTTTTTTAAGTCACAGACATGTCCCCTGGTGGTTCAAACGTGCAGGATGAGCTCACAAGTGGCTTGAACCCTTCAGACAGAAGCAAGATGTATTTCAGGAAAGCATCCCCAGGACTTTTCCACTGCTTTTGGTGTGGGATGGGCTCAGCTTTACAATAGTGAGCAGCTCCTGGAAGCAGCAAGTCCTCAGAGAACTGCTGGCTGTGAAGTGAGTTGTGGACATGCAGGACTCCAGGACACCCAGAAGCTGAGCCCCTACCTGTCAGGTCAGCAATAATGTCAGCTGGCAAGTTGTAGATCTGCCCATCTATGTGATACTTCTCTGTTGTGCACGTGGAAATAAATAGCAGGCTGGAGAGTAATTAATTTGCCGTTGGTGAACTAAATCAGCCCAGAGGAGCACAGGGAGACTTCAGAGACGGGTAACCTGAACCTGCCCACACACATTTAGAGAGCAAAGTTCTCAAAAATGCAAGGCAATGCGAGTATTGAGATATCAGTTGTCTTCAAGTCGCTATGTATGTGCTGAACTCTAGGCTGAGTGCAGAGCAATTTCTCCCATTAACGCAACTCTATTCCCCAAAAAATGGTCCAGGAAGCCAGATAGTGTGTTCTACCTTGACATGGTCTCCTACCCCCAACACCACACCATTAAAATTAGCAGGATATGCTGAAGAACTCCATACATCATACAAATAATTAGTCTTTAAAGCAAAAAAACCCAACACATTTTACTGATTTTTTGGATCATAGCTACTATAGTATTCCCATCTCTTACCATTAAGAAGTCACAGATTAAATTCCCTGAATTGTGTAGTTGCAGGAGATATGAAGGTATCTCCTTTGGATCAAACAAGTTTTTACAGATGGGTCACATTTTTCAGCCTCTTCAGCCTCCAAGGCTGGAGTTTTACTTTCTCTAGGAGGGGAGTTTTGGGTTTTGGTACAACTCTCAGATTTGGGACTCTGATATCCCTTGAGTGTGCCTGGTTTCTCTTAGGCAGTGGTTTGGGCTATCAGCAGCTCCTACAACTTTTCCCCCTGATCAAAGCACACGGATGGACATGCACAAACAGGCTGGGGCACAGCGCCTCTGTTTTCCCTATTTACCTATCGCCCGACCAGACATTTCTGCACATTAATCATACTTAGAAGACTTAGCAAAAGGCATCAGTCACTTAACAAACTGTCCCAGATTTATCTGGAGGTAACACATGACTGCTGACTATCTGGGCCTGCTAGCCAGAGCTCCTGATGAAAGGCAGCGTGTGACCAAAGTTACACACATGGCAAGCGAGACTTGGCACTGCTTTCAGCAGCCCCCTAAACAAAGATGTAGGAAGAGATGGGGAAGTGGAAACTACACAGATATTCCCCCTCCTCTGCATCTCCCCACGGACCTCTAACAATGACCAGCCCTTTGGAAACTTCAGGCACTAGTGATTCCTGCCACTGCCTGGAATGAGTTGCTGGAGCGTGTCCAGGGAAGGGAACGGAGCTGGGAAGGGGCTGGAGCCCCAGGAGCGGCTGAGGGAGCTGGGAAAGGGGCTCAGCCTGGAGCAAAGGAGGCTCAGGGGGGACCTTGTGGCTCTGCACAACTCCCTGACAGGAGGGGGCAGCCGGGGGGGAGGTCGGGCTCTGCTCCCAAAGAACAAGGGACAGGAGAAGAGGAAACTGCCCCAAGTTGCACCAGGCGAGGTTTAGGGGAAGATTAGGAAAAATTTCTTCCTAGAAAGCGTTGTCCAGCCCTGGCACAGGCTGCCCACAGCAGTGATGGAGTCACCACTCATGAAAGGAATTAAAATATATGTAGATGTGGCTCTTGGGGACATGGTTTAGCGGTGGAGCTGGCAGTATCAGGTGAATTGTTGGACTCAGTATCTGAGAGGTATTTTCCAACCTAAATGATCCCATGATTCTGTGGATAAAGGGAAGAGCAGGCTGTGTGGATAATGCAGAGAACTGCCCAGAGCTCCATCTCAGTGCTTCAGAAATGGTACCACAACATCTCTTTGGGTGCAAAGCATGGCCCTATGTCCTGCTTTGAATTAAAAAACCTTTCATGTGGTTGCCTTCTCCTGACCTAACTGTGTCCAACACCAAGCCTGGCTGGATTACTTCTACCAGCTAAGCCAGCAGAGCAATTTCTTTGGCTCACCAGGAAAAAAAAAGCTGGTGTTTCTGAAGCTGAAATTTCATCGTGAGTCTCCTGAGATCCCACGCATGAATAATGAAATAATTGTGTGTCCTCACTCGTTGCTCCAGTGTGTTTCCATCTCTGCCAGCGCCGCTGCTGTTCCTGTTTTCACGGCGGCAGAATCCGCAGAGCCGATACTGACGGATGAATCGTGGCCCAGCCCCAGTCCTGGCAAGGGAAACACTGTAATCATAACTGACAAGGGGGATGAAGTTTATCTCCCAGAGAGACATCGGGAAGACATTTCAGCCATTTCCATTTTTTTTTTTTTAATTTATCTCACCCTGTCCCACTTAATGCTTAAACCTTCTTGGCAAGAACAAGAGAAGCCCCATTTAATCCAACCATTGGTGGGAATTGCAAATTTCACTGCATGGATTCACAAATTAACTCCACAGGTTCACAAAATTTTGTAGGACAGTGGTTCAGCACTGGAATTTTCTTCCCAGACACCCCCATGTTCCCCAGTGCACGTTGCTGTCACACCCGAGAGCAAGACAGCCCCGTTAATCAGTCGTACCTTGGCACCGCGGCTTTATGTGTGCGTTTCAGGCCTTTACAATACAATAAAATTTACAGCTCGTATAATTAAGAATATGCCAGATTAAGCAAATTAAAGCTCAGCCTTAGAAGCGAAAGATCTATCAGATCAAGACATTGTGCAGGAAAGAAATTTCGAATTCAAATCAACAATGTCTGAAGGCTGAGAACACAAAAGCCGTAGAGGAGTGGCTGAGAACTACTCCGAGACCTATTTCATAACCCCAAGGTACAATTCATGGCACAGGGCACCAGAAGATCACGAAGAATAATTGAGTGCAAGGGTTAGTAGGAGATTTGTGGGGAAGCCAAGCTGTTCCAGCAATTCTTTTATTTTTTTTTTTATTCCATGAAAGTAAAAAATAATAACTTGTCCTGAAATTTGCATTCATGAAAGGCTCTTTGTCTCTCTGGTGTATTCCTGGGAGTGAGAGCATGGAGCAGAGGAGAAGGGAAGCCCAAGCACCCAGAGGTAGCCCCTGGAAGGAGCCCTCAGGAGGGATTTGGAGAGTCTCCCCACCCAGGATTCTATCTCTGCTTGGCTCTGTCTGATACTTGACTCCTGGAGCACCTCCACAACTTTATTTAAGCATTTTGCAGTAGATGCATTTTGGGATGAGGCACAGTACTCCAGCTGCAGGAGAGCAGAGTGGGACTGGAGTATTCAGCTTGTCTTCCACACCCTGATCATCTTCATGGCCTCCTCTGACCTCCTCCAACAGGTCCTTTCTTCTGTTGGAGTCCAGAGCTGGATGCAGTGATCCAGGTGGGGTCTCATGAAAACAGAGCAGAGGAGAAGAATCACCCACACTGACCTGCTGGCCTCACTTGTTCTGCTGCAGCCCAGGGTATGTTTGGCTTTTGGGTTGCAAGTGCATGGTATTGGGTCCTGTTGAATTTCTCATCTGCCAACACCCTCACGTCCTTCTCCTCAGCGCTGCTCTCTGTCCAGTCCCCTCCCAGCCTGTGTTTGGGCTTGGGGTTGCCCTGACCCAGCTGTAGGACCTTGCACTCGGCCTTATTGACCTTCCTGAGGTCCAGCCTGTCCAGATCCCTCTGGATGCCCCATCCCTTCCCTCCACACAGCTCAGTGTCATTGGAAAACTGGTTGAAGGTGCATCAATCCCTCTGCCCATGTCACCAACAGAGGTGCCAAACAGCCCTGGTCCCAGTCCTGACCCCCAAGGACACCACTTGGTCCCCACTTGGGCATCAAGACATTCACCACAATCCTTTGAGCGTGGCCACTCAGCCAATTCCATATCCGCCAAGTGGTCCATCTGCCAAATCCATGAAGATAAAATTTCACAAGGTTCATGTGCTCATTTTTCCTTTATAGCATTTTGCCATTTTTCAGATAATAATTTTTTTATTTTCACTCAGTTTCTCTTCTCCCACATCAGAAATGGGCCTTTCTAAAATGTAAAATATTAAGTTTTCAGGCTTTTCCCCCCTGTAAGACTCTTCACAAGACAAGAACGTGGATGACAAAAAATACGAACACCGAGTCTTGGAATTGAACACTGAATGGTGTACTATGTATCCCATCATATCAGACAGTAAGAAAAAGATTCTTGCTTCATAAAACAGGACACCAATGACAAAAATAAAGGGCTGCAAACAGCACAACCCTGGATCTGTGCAGGAGATGTTCCTCCTCCTGTTCACCATCATTCTTTGCACACAAAGTTCAATGAGCAAATAGTTTTGCGCTGCTGCGAAATGACTCTACTATAGATTTCTACAATCATCTGAGACACTTATTTTAGAAAAGCTCCAAGGTCAGCAGCAATCTCCATTTTCCCATTTGCTCCCCAAAAGCTGTGCATGACATTGGCAATAGATATATATATTACTGAGTATCTATAAATATAAAAAATATTTGTTTTGAAATCATGTTTCATATGCAGTTTGTGCTCGGTTTCAATAAGCATCTAATTAAGATAGATTTTTTCATCCAGTGCTCTTGCAAATTCTATTTATTTAGCTGCTTCACATACTGCCGGCTATCAAAACTGCAAGTTCAGCAGAAAGAAATTTTCAGGCAAAAGGGGTGAAAGGGGGACCAAATGATAAATTTGGGTTCAAATAAAGCAAGAATTCCGACGCCATTTAAAGATGCAAACTGCAAACTGCCAGTAGGTGTTTGGCCCCTGGGACATGGTGACGGTGAACATGGTGGTGCTGCTGGTTGAAGGTTGAGCTTGGTGATCTTGGACGTCTTTCCCACCCATAATGGTTTTTTGTGATTCTGTGATCACATTCCCACCTTCCATTCGTCATTAAAGCATTTCCACCAGCCTGGTGTTAAATTGCATCTGGATTTCCCACCAAAGAGTTTTAAAACAAAACCATTTCTTACTTCTGTCCTTATTCACTCATTTAGACCCCCAATGGACTTTTCCCTCACTCCCCACTGGAAGGTGTGGGGGAGAAACAGGAAACCAAACAATGTGGACAATGGGATTTGAAGTCCCTAATAGGCCTGGAAAAACACCCCGAGACCTGAATCTTGGATTTATGATGTTCCAGAATTGGCTTTTCTATTTTAGTTTGGGAATAGAGTTATGGAGACTTTGTGTTTGAACAACTGAATTTTTGCACATGGCAAGTGTGAGTCAGAAAAAGAAAAATTTAATTACTAATAATCAGCACAGTGTTGTCCTTGTGCACAAAACTAGAAATTTCACTAAATTTTCAGAACTTCCAAACCCTCTGAATGAATAATATTTTTGCTGTTTTATAACACCCAGGCTATTTTTCCCATCATTTAAACATAGAAAGAAAATGTCTTACTTCCTTATTTAGCAGACTTGGAAAACCATTATCAATCATCAAAAATATGTATTAGACACATTTATTCCCCTGACAAATTTATGCCAGAAAACTGATAGACTTATTATAGAAACTCTTCCCACAACAACAAAAAAAAAATAATCCATCGTTTCATGTGATTCACTCTCAGTCTTACAATTTGGGAAACAAAATCTTTATCCAACAGCACAGCCCTTGGAGCCAATATCTGAGAAAAAAAATCTTTTTACTGCTAAGTTCCCCTATTGAAAATATCATAAAGGTATTATCATCCTCTATGACTGTCTGAAACTCTAAAAAAGTAACTGTATTAAATGGATTTTTTTAATCCCCATATGTTCCAGTAATCAGCAAAGCAGATTTAAATCTGCTTTTTTCTATCACTATTAGGAGAGAAGAAGAGCCATAAAGCCCATATTTTAAGGGTGTAATTTATTACGAAACTTTTACTGCAGTTTTGTTTTCAGGGGTTGGTTTTTTTCCCATCTCTGCTCATCAGGATTTGTAATAATACACTTATTGTAGCTGATGTTGGGAATCCATCCTTTGTAATACTTCTTGACATAATTGCAGCTTTTGACACACTCAATCGTGGGATCCTTCTAAACCATCTTGAAAAATATGTTGGTCTTTCAGGTTCGGTTATTCAGCAGTTCAAATCTTATTATAACCATCGACTACAGTTTGTTAATATAATTTCTTCCCATTCCTCCTCTTACATTGTCATCTGGAGTCATCTGTTACAATGTCATCTGCAGTCCCACAGGGAACTGCTCCTGGTTCCATGTGCTCCTTTATCTACCTGCTGCCTTTAGGAGCCACAAACCCCAACTACAGAGACGTGGGCTCTCTTATCACTCTCCTGCTGACACCCAGCACTTTAATTTTCCATTCCTTCTGCCTATTTATTTGATCAATATTCTAATGCTTCTCCTGCCTGCTCAGCTACTTAGATGAGCCCCAGTTTAAAAAAATAAATAATAAAAAAGAATGGTTTTTAAACATTTTGAAATTATACCCCAGGCAGAGAGAGGCAAAACAAGTTTTTGATTACATACCTTTTTCACAGCCTGGTGATTCATATTATTGTGCTTTTCAATTCCAGAATTGCTTTATTTATTTATAAATTTCCACATATTTGAGCATGTAAAAATGCCCAACAATACCATAAAACCTCAACTAGAAGCTATAAAAAAGGCATGAAGTAGAGAAAAGGAGCAAAGCAAGGCAAAAGCAAAATTCAGTTTGGAGTTTCATCCAAATTCCAGCAGCCAGATTTCTATTTATGACACCACCTCTGTACCATGGCACCAGAATCAACTTTAATGGATAATATCACCACACACTCCCCATAAAAACCAACCAGGAGCTGTTTTTCCAGAAACACCAGGGACCTGCAACTCCCACAGACTTTGGTGGGCTACACCAAACACCTGGAGCTTCAAAAACCCAACCTAACTCTTGTTAACACAGATACTTCTCCTTCTCCTGTTCAGCAGTAAAAGATTAGATGGAAAAAAAATATCCCAGGGAGTAAGAAAGAGAAGTAGCCGTCTCTTTTCCACCTGCAAATGGGCAATTTCTGATTTTCAGGGAGGGAAATTGTTGGGTCTTTTTTCTGTTCTTCCAGATTTATCTGGTGTTCTCAAATTGCCCTGGTTAAGTGAAACTCCCAGACTGGACCAAACTGCTGGGACTGTCAACATCAAATCTCTTCTTAAATATATCTATTTCTACTTTCAAACCTATGAAGGACACAAAAAATAAAAAAAAAATTAAAAAATAAAAAATAGAAAGGAAGGATCTTTAGCCATTTCTTTAGGCAACTAATGTCCATTTCTTCTCTTTTCCACCACCTTTTTGAGAGACATTTAACCATACGTGTCCTTTTAACCCCCTCAAAATCATAACCTGAGTTATTTTATTCATCCACTACTCTGTTTGCCCACAGAAGCTGTGGCTGCCCCTGGATCCCTGGCAGTGTCCAAGGCCAGGCTGGACATTGGGGCTTGGAGCAGCCTGGGACAGTGGAAGGTGTCCCTGCCATGGCAGCGGTGGGATGGGATGGTCCTTAAGGTCCCTTCAAACTCAAACCATTCCATGATCCATCCTCAATCCATGGAACAGGTGCTTCTAAAGCCCAACACACTTTTAAAACCTGTTTTGCTGAAATTAGTCTTTTGTCAGCTTTATTTTGTTGTTACAAATATTTCCATTTTTCACAGTTTAATGATTCCATTTCATTCCTGCTCTCCTCTGCTGCGTACAAATTCAGTGGCACTCCTGGGAAGAAAGGTATAAAGAGAAAAACTTACGGATTTGGTTTTTCGTATGCATGTTTATAAATCAAGCAGTTTAAAAGCAGTATCTAAATAAAAAAGAGATCATAGACTCATGGAATGGTTTGGGTTGGAAGGGACCCTAAAGCCCATCCAATCCCACCCCTGCCATGGGCAGGGACACCTTCCACTGTCCCAGGGTGCTCCAAACCCCGTCCAACTCGGACTTGAAAATAAACATTGGGGCAGGAAAGAAGGGAAAACAAGAAAAAAGCTGTAATATTTCAAATTATTTCCTTTTATATCACCAAATTCTCTCTTTTTTTCAAACTCCCCAATTATCACCAGGTTTAGAAAGTTTCTTGGCAGAGCAAGACCTTTAATTATATGCAAGATTTTTGCATTCCACGTGGCTACAATACCGATATGTTCAATTATTTTGCTTGAACATATCATAGTAAGGAAGGTTAAAAAATCAACGTAGCCACGCACAACCTTCTCCAAACTGCATTTTAAATTTTTCCTGTTGATAGTGGTGCTTCTGTCACAAGGCAACCCTAATGCAAATTAAAAAATTAATGGATCAGGCATGAGAACAATTATTGTGGAAAAGGCCTGAACTGTGCCTTTTCCAAACAGACCAAAGAAGATTGATGCAGAAATGACCCAAGTGGGCCCTACAAGCTTATTCAATAAGGGTCCACTCAAATTCCATCTGTGAACATTTGGCCGGCCCTTTTATGGCGATGAGGCCATTCCTCCAAGTCCATATTAATTTTTGTGCACATCTGTACACTCACCTAATCCCTACCCACAGGCCACTCCAATTACAGTTAAAAGAACAAGTTTAAAATTGGGCAAATTTTAATCACCGTGAGTTCTGTCGGGTTATTTTAAAAAATAAAATCTATGACAGTTAGTAACTTTTTTTTTTTTAATTTCCACTTCATTTCAAGAAGAAACTGGTCAGACTGGTGAACCTCCAATGTTGCCCTCATGGTTCTGATTTTCACTTGAACAATATTGTTCACAGAACAATAGGAAGAAGCATCACCGGGCTTCTGGAGCTGTCTGAGTTCAGCACTGTGGTGCTGAAAGTATTCCATTGCACAAATCTGGAGTTTACCCTGAGATCAACAAGTAAATTACTGTTTTCAGGCTCTTATTCTGATCCCTGAATGCATACAATCAGCATCATTATTTCAAGCAAACAATTGCAAGGGCTTTAAATAAAAAATGCCGTGTGCAGAGCATTTACATTTTAAGCACAGCATATTAATAGGAAGGGAGAAGAGAAAGATGACAACGAGAAATGTCAGCTGGTTTAATCATACTTAATATGAAAAGACTGCTATAACTTTAAGAATGCAGCTTAGCTGACTTTGGAGCTTAGGTTTTTATTTTTCTGCTTTATAGCATGCTTCAAAACTACTTGGACAAATACAAAACAAGAATTACAGTGCACCATAAGTTATTTTAATATCCTGTAGTGGTGTATACTTCCAATGAAATCCCAAGACTATTATTAAGGTTCTGTGTTTGTGTGAAAATGTCAAGTTGTTTCGAGTGACTACATACTCTAAATTATATATAACTGTTACTTTATAGCTAATAGGCACTAAAATTACTTTAAAACAGAAATGTAAAGTTATATTTTCATCCTTTTTGACAGATAATAAAGCTTATTTATGAGATACATTTTCTCAAGTATTAAAATATATAATGTTTACAAAAACATTAAAAATACCAATACTTGACATTTAAGCAAGAAACAGAGCCATCATGAAGATATTTTCCTGGATGTATCCAGCATGAAGCCAAAGAGATGATAATGCAATAATTTCACTCGTGAAAGTCATTTGTTAAACCAGTAAAAAATAAAAAAGGCTGTGTCTCAAAATGAGATTTAGATGCTTTTCCTCTCCCTGCCCATCATTAAACTCCAGGTTTGAAATCCTTGTGTGCGTCTTCGAGATGAGACGATGCCACACGACACCTCCCACCCCTTATTTCAAATTGCAGCCACTGAGCCAAGATGTTTAATTGCTTTGTTGTCATGGCCCTGCCCGAGGAGGCTGAGGGAAAAAAGTTACTCCTTTTTACAAGCATCATGGAAAGGGACCCGAGCACCAGAGTGATTTCTCCCCTTGTAAACTCCAGTTAGGATGGAGAATTTATGGAAGGGAAGATTGCTGCTGGCGTGATGTACACTTAAGTGCACACACCACCGCTAACCCGCCAATTACTCAAGGGCTCAAATAAAAAGGCTTCATATGCAAATTATCCTTGTTTATTCCTCCCGAGCACTTAGTAAATAAAAACATATAAACGTCGGGATCTGTCTTGTTGTGTGAGAGGTGTGAGGGATATCGGGCAGCACTCATCCCAGGATGAAGACAACGCTCCCAGAAGGTTGGGAGCTAATTGCCAGCCCTCTGCTGTGATTAGGATTGCCTCTTCTGCTGAGGGGCTGCGCCTAAATTTATGCTCCGTAGTTCTGCCGCTCTGCTCTACAATATTATGCCAAAGCATGAACAAAAGAAAATTACCCTGAAGCAATGGAGTGCCACAACGCATTGTCGCTATTAATCTTTTAGTAATGGCAATGCTAATTTGACATGATGCATAGTAATTTATTAATAGAAATATTTGAAGTCCTAAACTTGAAATATTCTGTGCGGGGAAGGAGGGCTCTGGAAGAGGGTCGGGGAATGCAAAGAATTTCACCTCCAAAGCGCTGCCTCAGCCTTGAGCCCCGTCAGCACCAGCTGAAGACGTGCCCTGATGAGCTCTGGGTGTTCTGACTCCAGCAGCCAATGGTTTTGTAACCCAAACGCAGCCCACGAGCTGTGTGGGGCCCAGAGCCTCGTGCCGGGCATCAGCCTTGGCCAAGCTCCACGATGCCACGCTCGGGAGAGGACGGAGGGTTAACGCCTTGGCAGAGGCGATGGTTGCCAGGCGCTGGTCGGCAGGGGATGCTCCTGCATCAACCAGCTCGATGCTTGCTGGGAGAGGGGGGCAGCTGGGGCGCAGACCCCGGAGCCCCGGGCCCCCCGCGCCGAGCCTGCTGCCCAGCCTTGGTCTCGGCAGGAGGGCACAGCGGGCTGCTCCCGGGCATCGGCGCTCCTACAAACTGTTTGGCCGCGGTTATGAAAGGACTAATCCGTGTTCACATCGCACGGGCTTTGTTCCTTCTCCCGAGCCATCATTAACTATTAATCGGGGGTGGGTTTCTTCAAAGGTCTGCTCCATTTGTTGTTTGCTCTTGGAAAACAGGAGCCCGTTTAGGATGCAGGAGAGCGCTGGGAAGGCAGGGATATTTGTAGACGTTCTAATGATCATATTAAAAGAGTGAATGTGATTAAAAATAAACAAAAAAAAAAAAACACAACCAAAACCAAGCAATAAGGGGAAAAGGAAGGTGTGGGTTTTTTTACATTAGCTGGCCAGAAAACTGCAGAACTCCATGATTTGTTAGGAGAGTGGCACTGGAAAAACTGGGGAAGCCTTAAATTCCACCTGTCGGATTAATGTCAAGGTTACATTCGATCTACATTGGTAGCACACATGAATTTCGTGTCCCCAGACCTCCGCAGGAGTCGATGGAACAAGAGCTATTATTTATTGGCAATAATGGCCACCAGCCAGGGTAGAACCTGGGACGATACATTAATAGCAGTGCATTGTCTTGGGAAAACGAGGCCATTAATGCAGGTCACCTGCCCTCCAGAGTGGAGACCGGACTCAGGTGGAAGCCATCAAAAACTTCTTCTCAAACTGGAAAAAAGCCAAATTCATACCTTGCTGCATCAATTAACAGAAAATTCTTGTTGGTCTTCTGTGGCCTGCCATTCCCAGCACCCTCCCAGTGTCATTTCACCTTGACCACGCTGGCCTTCGGTTTTTTCAAGTTTCTTTTCAGATCTTATATAAAATGATAATCCTTGGTTTGGCTTGTTTGGGAATGGGAGATGTTTAAGTACACTTTCAAGTAAGATCTTCTGGCAATGTATTGCCTTTTTCTCTCGCTCACAATTCTCTTCCACAATAAATAACCTTATCAAAGTGCATTACTTCAGAATATTAATGGTACGTTTCCAAAACTAAGGCCAGGATCTTACCCAGCAGATCCAAAGCAACTGCTGGAAATTCATTTCCATGTAGAAACCACAGGTCCTGACACCATCAGGAACGGAGCATCCTCCACACCCCAAACAGGGTTGCTCTGTGCATTAGCGTCACACGTGGCACTGCATATTCCCACAGCTAAAACCAGTGAAAAATTCCCATTTGTGTTCTGTCAGATTCTCCACACCCAAACGGTGGGAGAGGCTTCTGTACTCTAAGCAGGACATCCTTAGCACCACTCTGTAGGGCGATTTATTTGTTTTTTAAGAAGTGTGAAGTGCCTGTGGATACTTTTTAACTTCAGGCTCTGGAAGACTTCATTTATAACCCAATACCTTATTACTTGACTTTCCTAAACTCTCTTTTCCTTTCGTTGTTTCAATTTGTCTTATATCACCACTCAAGCTCGACAATGATAAAAAATAAAGGTGTTTTCTTTTGTCATGTAGAAAATGTGATTCATTCGTTGTCTTTAACAGGCCTTCAGACCACCAGACATATGTTCAATGTTTGGCAGCAATAAAAAAACCCCAACAACAGCAGCTAAACAAATATATATATTTGTAAGGATTATAAATCAGCGCAAGTTATTCTGGCACTACTTTATATAAGACATTAGTGGGAGTATATTTGAAATATTGTGTGCAATTCTGGTCACTATATTACAGGCAGGACATTGTGGAGATTGAAAAGGTGCAGTGGAGGGCAACCAAAATGATTCAGGATTTGGGAGATATGAATGATGAAGACAAATTCGCTGGATCCAGGCTGTGTTACTTAAGGACTTGGTTCTGGGGGGCACTGGGGGGGTCCTGCTTGGGCACCCCTCCGAGGATGCTTCCCCAGCCCTGGAAGCCCCCTAGGACGGCCGGGAGAACGGGAGCTTCTCGCGCGGCTACGGCTCAACGAGGAGTAAGTGGACTCGCAGCTACAAGTTGTGGGGGTAGTAAATAATTCAGAAGCATGAAAAAACTGACAGGGAGGAAATTATCCATCCATTCATGTACTGAATTTAAGATTAGAGGAGCTAAAAAACGCTGCACATAAAGTAGTGCTAAAAGCAAAATATTGCCTTTCAGTAAGGAAAGCGTATTTTTTCTAACTTTTTCCCTAAGATGGGGAAAATGAAAGGCTCCTTTTTGCACCTGCAAGAAATGACTTCTGCTGCAGAAAAAAAAAAAATAAGCTGTATACAAGAGTGGAGGGGGATGTGAAGGTGAAAGGGTAAATTCTGTTCATTGCAAGACATGCTGCTGACCTGGAGGTTGTCAGTACAACCGCGCCACAGGGACACCGTGCCAGGGCTGCATGGATGACCCAGCAAAGAAAACTTCTCCTGGAGAGAAAAACAGTCAGAAGCAATCCCTTGTTCTCAACTGACTGAAGGAAAGGCAGTAAATCCCAGAATTATATGCACTCCATATATCTTTTCCCTTCCTTTTGTTCTAGAGCTTGGATAGATGACCAAGCAGCAAGGAGAGCTCAGTTCAATTAAAATAGAGAAGGAAGGGATAATGCTAACACAAAAATATCTGTGGCTTTTGTTACTTACAAGAGAAAAATGTCCCTCACTTCATTCTAAGTACAGTTTATTCACGCCACCTGCTCAGGCATAAGGGCCCGAGGAAGTAACAGTTTAATGGAACCTGACAGGTGGTCAGAATTCTTCTAAAATATCTTTATTCCGTTTTAATTTAAAACAAAAAGAAGCATGGAAAATACGCATGAATGTTTCTTTATAGATTCACAGAATGCCAGAAAGGTTTGGGTGGGAAGGGACCCCAAAGCCCACCCAGTGCCACCCCTGCCATGGCAGGGACACCTCCCACTGTCCCAGGCTGCTCCAAGCCCCAATGTCCAGCCTGGCCTTGGGCACTGCCAGGGATCCAGGGGCAGCCACAGCTGCTCTGGGCACCCTGTGCCAGGGCCTGCCCACCCTCCCAGGGAACAATTCCTTCCCAATATCCCATCCATCCCTGCCCTCTGGCACTGGGAAGCCATTCCCTGTGTCCTGTCCCTCCAGCCCTTGTCCCCAGTCCCTCTCCAGCTCTCCTGGAGCCCCTTTAGGCCCTGCAAGGGGCTCTGAGCTCTCCCTGGAGCCTTCTCTTCTCCAGGTGAGCACCCCCAGCTCTCCCAGGCTGGCTCCAGAGGGGCTCCAGCTCTCAAAGCATCTCCGTGGCCTCCTCTGGACTCGCTCCAACAGCTCCACATCCTTCCTGTGCTGGGAACCCCAGAGCTGGCTGCAGTGCTGCAGCGTGGGTGGAACAGAAGGGAAGAATCTCCTGCCCTGATGTGCTGTGCTGTCCCTCCAGCAGAAATGGGGGTGGCTGAAGTTCCTCCTGAGGACCAGGGCCTGTGACTGTGGAGCTGCTCCTGCCTGTGGAGGGTCTCATCCCACCCTCCTGGTTGGGCAGCCTGCAGCAGAGCCCCTCTGTAATGTCACCTGTCCCTTTTGCTCTGCCCACTAGCCCTCAGCCTGGAAAAGCACTCACAGCTCTCCTTAATTAAGCACATTTCTGTGCAGTTTCTGACACCTGACAGAGTACAAAGTGTTCCAATCTACCCTACATGGGACAATCTCGGCTTCCTGCTCGTGGAGTCAGGTATCACTAAGGCTAAATCAGTCCTGTGACTGATGTGTGGCAGAGGCTTAAGACATTTAAGTATAATATCCGACTTCCGAGGGGATAAATATTCCACGTCTCGCTCCTGTGCACTACTCAAAATGCAGAGAAGAGAGCTCCGTGTGCTGGGAAATGGGAGGCAGGAGCCTGAGAAAAGAAATGACTTGGAGGAGATGGGAGTGTGACCTCGGCGTTGGCCAGTTCAGGTAATTTTCACCCTCCAGCAGGACTGTGCCATGTCAGAGGCCAAATTACAACCCATCTGGTCAGTGAGACTTGAAGCTCAGGAGATTTTGTGAAGAACAGAAAGCTCCAAGAGCTCTATATATCTGTCAAGGGCTAAATTACGTTATGGATGAGAATGGACTTCAGTTTGGGACAGTTCAGAGATCTTTAAGTGAAATTTTCCTACTTAGGCAACACCTGCTCAGCTCCAATTCTTTGGAGAAAACTACAGCTACAATTTTGAAGGCAAACAAATCCCATTTTTAAATACCACTTTATTTCCTTTTTTTTTTTCCCACATTAGACAAGTGAAATCCATCATCTCAGCCATAGTCACTTTAAAACTTTGTATATAAGACATCATTTATTTTCTTTAGGGGGAATTTTTCAGGAAGATGGATAAGGAATATTCATACCAATATTAACAGGAGCCAGTACCTTAAAACATAGCCAGACAACTGCATGGCTCGGCCCAGAAATTCCTGAAGTATTTAATGGACTCCAGGGATGGATGATCCTACTAGGATAAAAACATTTCCTTCTCAAAAGCTGAACCATTCTTAGCAAGAAGCTCCGTGGGATTTTTTTTCCTCCAAGATCTTTCATCCAATGGCCCATGTTCCTCTGTACCTGTAGGAAACACAAGGAAAGAGTCCATGATACAGTAAATGACCACTCGAGGGACTTTCCAGCCAAGCTGGAAGCCCATTTAGGAGAATCAAAATGTTCCCACATCAACTATCCCAGGCTTTGCCAGTTGTACAGCTCTCCAGCCTCCACCAGGAAGCTCATTTGACTTTGGTTTCCCTCTTCCAGACTAGAATTCCATAGGCAGAATTACTATGTATGCCCTGGGTGAGACCCTGGAATAGTTTAAACAAACCCAGCACAACGTAAAAGCAAATCAGTAATCTCATGCGATATTTAAAAGCTAAACTGTATTTAGGTAATGCTATTTAACTCATGTAATATGACAAATATATTTGAAGAGTATATTTATACTGTAATCCATTGATTTCCACAACAGGGATGAATTAGCCTTGCCTCTCTTAAGCAAATAAAATAAACATTGTACTCAATCTTTAACTTTCAAGCTAAGCATGTTCCAGCTCCAACATTCCTGTTGCCTGCACAGCCAAATAGATTTATTCTCTGATGTCATTTTTCTCGTGTCATTTTGGAATTTGATTGCGGCGTATTTAAAATGTTGGTTGCAATCATAACAAAGTGCAGCATTTAAAATGCATTCAACACACACATTGTCCTTGCGGGGAACGGTTATTTGTCTCTGTCCTCTGAGGAGGAACATGGTATGATGAGCAAAACCTGGTGTAATAAAGAAGAATGATGTGGAAAACCCCACAGAAAGAATGGCTCTTTATTTCTTAAATTAAATATGTTTGGGGGTGTTAAATATCTTATCGGATACAGTTGGAACAAAACTGTTAGACAAATAAAGTCGTGCTTGCTATTCCACCCAACATACTCAACAAATACAGGAAAACCTTCCCATATGAATAATTGATAAAGGATTAAAACTGTTAAAAGCATATATTTTCCATGCACCAAGGGTACTTGTCTAATAGGTTTCCACTGTGATAAGCAAAGTACATCTCCTGCTTCATAATTTCAAGATAGTTTTTGATATTAAGCGAAGGTTTTTTTATTTTTTGCTGTTCTTTGCAAGATGAGTCATCCAGGTTCACTCTGCTCGGAGTAAAAGCAGAGGGAGAAATAAGCCATGGCTTTGGGAAAGATGGCAAAGACAAAAAGGAAAACACACATTGAGGAACAGACACTGAGGGAGCACTGGGACACTGCAAATTACCCAGCACAGCTCTCAGTCCTGGCTACTTGAAAATTGTTCTCTGATAAAGTAAAAAAGCTGTACATTTTGTCCTAAAGCAGTCAGAAATATAATCCAAGAAAACACACAGAACCACTGAATAGTTGAGGTTGGAAAAGCCCTCTAAAACCAAACATTCCCCAGCACTTCCAAGGCCACCATTCACCCAGATCCCGAAGTTCCACATCTGCAAGGCTTTTGAACCCCTCCATCGATGGTGACTCCACTATTCCCCTGAGCAGCTGTGCCAGGGCTGGACAATCCTTCCTATGAAGAAATTTCCCCAAAATCCAACCTAAACCTCCCATGCTGCGGAAGCCAGGGGACAGCTGGCTGCTCTTCCACTGCAGAACACTCCTTATCATAGCTCCAGTTCCTTACTGAAATCATACATAGGAAATACTCCCCTGGCCCCACACTCCACTGGATTTTATTCCACTATATCCAAAATTACTATCTTTGTAGTAAAGCTTGGTTTTATTCTTTTGATGCCAAAACAGAAGTGGCTGTGCTGGTCTCGTAAGGCAAAAATAGATATTTTCCCATAACCAGGCTTGGATACTGCTTTAAAATAGCAAAGCAGAAAATCCTGGAGTGCCTGCTATGATTAGCAGGATACTGCACTGAATTTTGGGTTCACAGTTAACAGTAAAGGGGGTCACAACGATGCTCTTGTCTTATTTAGTGGGTCCCATCAGTGAGTGTTGAGTTTAGGTGATTTGACAATGGGAGGAGAACCAAAGGTCACAACTGGACAGGGATTTCACTGGGCAGCCCTTCAGCTGTCCCAGTGCTTAAACAACTTTTGGGGTCACCATTCCTGTGGCCGTGGCTTTGTCTACAACCACTTTACTATTCAAATAAGCCTGGAGCACCCAGGCAGAGGCAGCAGAGATGATAACAGCAGATTTGTTTCAAGAGCCCATAGAAACCAAATTTCTTCCCCCAGGCTGCCATCAATTCCATAAAAGAAGAATTCAGATGAACTAGAAATGTGCAGGGCATTTTGAGAAGCAAATTAACAAAAAAATTCGGTGATCGTTCATCCAGCTTATGCTGCTTGGGAAAACTTTCAAACTCATAGGGAAAATCACTTGTGAGTCAACATTTTAATTGCTCACCTCAATAAAAAAGGTGTTAGCGAAATTTTTTGTGGACTTTTGGATTAGTGAACCCTTGAAGCGAGGCACAGCCTGGAGCTGGGAGGAGCTGGGCTTTGGGGGCAGGGGAGTAAAAGAGACCTGCCCTCAGCCTCCCAGATTCCAGAGTGGGAAGCAGCAGGAATTGCACCCCAATTGATTTTAACTGACAAACTTCACATGGGAAAGCCTGTGGAAATCCCAGCCTTAAGGGACAGAGCTCAGGATACAGGCAGTTAATGTTGGACTTGATGGTTTTGGAGATCTTTCCCAACCTTAATGATTCTTTAAGGATTCTGATTCTGCAAAGCATTCGTGGGCAGCTTTGCTGATTTCCTCCAAATCCCTTCTTCTTACCCACGCCGAGGTAGGTTCCACTGCCAGCACACACACACACAGGAGCTCCAACACCCCACATCTGCCGGAAGAACCTCAAGACTTGGGGATCAAATAAAATGTGCAGTGCCCCTTTAAAAATCCTAACTTGCCTTCCAACAACAACAACAACAAAAAAAGTAACACAGGAGCCTTCAACTCCGAATCTGTTTGTTGTGCACGAGTCATCCCACACTCCGAAAAGAGCTAATTTTTTTAGCATCCTTTGCTTTCAAAGCAAGCAACTAAATGCAGAAAAGTGGGGCCTCCCCAAGGGACTGCCTCCTCCCTGTGATGCACATCGCCTGCAGCTAACATGCAAGTAGGACAGACACAGAACTTGAAAATCCTCCGCCCTACAGACGGACTCCATGAAAGACAAAGAGAAATGGTTGTTTGGCATGCAAAAGCCGGCTCCCCTGCACCCCTTCGTTAGTGGCGACAGCAAATAATTTGTAAATAGAGCTCGGGAGAGGCGCGCGGGGCCGTGAATAAGGATGGCTCAGAACGGGATGACCTTAAGCTCTGGGCATCTCAAATGCCAAGGAAAAGTGAGGCACTGAACGTGACCCAGCGTGGGGGGTTCTGTCGGGTTTTCTGTCGGCCGCTCACCCGAATTTATCGGGGCAGAGTCTGTCTGTCTGTCTGTCCACAGCCCCACAGCTCGTTTCCTCCCCAGCCTCACATTACATAACCACTTGCTGCAAGGAAGGCTTTTTAAAAGACACGGGGAAAGAGGGAAAAGGGGGTAAAAGAAAGAAAATAAAAAGCCCTGGTACAAAATATATGCAGAATTTGTTTTCCAATGAAGGTCTAATAGGGCTACCTCTTAAGTCTGGATATGTAAAAAATTGCCCTTTTCACAGCTGATAAAATACAAATTAATCCTTAGAGGATTTAATATGTGCCTATTTATTACTTTCAAGTATGAAAGTACTGCTGCAATTAATATAGCCAGCACTCCTGTATGCGCTGCTCCGTGGCATTGTCTTTGAAACAAGAAATATATGCAAAGCTTTTATATACAGACACGTACAGAAACACACACACACACACTCACAAAGTGAATATATTTCCCCTTAAAATCTGCAAAAGCAAGTGTTGATGCTGTGCTTTTTCAAAGGTTGAGCATCCAGCGCGCCTCTGTTGTTCCACTGCTGCTGCTGGAGTCCGTGTGAACTCCAAAGCTTTAAATTAAGGTGTCTTATGGGTTTATTCTGAGAAATGTAAACATTTTAAAAATAAAGAAACATTTTTCTCTCTTGTCACAGATGAATGTTTGTTTAACCTCCAATCTTTTATTTTTTATTATTTTTATTTTTATTTTTTCAAAGTACTGTTCCATTTATTTCCTTGTCTTTCCGAAATTAACTCTTGGCATGCCAACCCCAAATTCCCAGTCAAACCACTTGTGCCTGTCTTCAGACAGCAGAGTTGTCATTTTAGAAATTTCTGACTCAATTCGCTGAAAAAAATATTCTTTACTTGCCTGCTCCTATGCACATATATTTATTTTTTCCATCTAGTTAGCATATATTGGCCAGGAGACAAGTTTCTGGTACTTTGCACACTTTAAACATTGCTGACTTTGAAGTGAAAGTGAAAGGGATCCGTATTATAATAATAATTTTTGAGGGCAATATTCAAAAATTGTTATTACTCGTGCAGATATGTAAGATATGTATGCACGTGCATGCTTGTCACTCTCATATATATAAATATATATGTGTGTGTGTACATATATGGATTTAAATAATAATAATAATAATAACCGCCAGGTCATTTCTTTATCTGCCAGGGCTTCAAAAATTTTTTGGCGGAAAGGGAGAAATGAAAATGATTCCATTTTTATCCTTCAGTAATGAATCCCCCAAATTACCATAAGCCTTGTTCTTTAAGTTCAGGCTAATGAGTCCCATTTTATTCATATTTTTTGAAGGCTCGACTTGGTGTTTGATAGTCTCCCTTTGTTTATTCATCACCAAAGTCTATATAATTTCCTCCGTTGTCCCACGTTTATTTACAATCTCTCCAGCAATATTTATTTAGGGTAAAAGACCACCTTGGCAGGAGTGGAGGAGAGCAGCTCTCCTGCATTCCGCTGCCTCTCCCGTCCCATCTCAGCCCATGGAGCTCTTTTGACAGACAGCATGAAAAAAAATCTGCATAAGGAAAAGTAACTGACAGCTGGGGTCAGACTCTCTCTGTTTAATGACACTGCCAGTTACACATTTTGAATTGTTTAAATATGAGTCTACAGCTTCAACGATCATCATCTCACTGGTTCCACTTTTCATACCCAACAGCCAGGAAAGTGACACGTAATTACACACTTACTGATGGTATCGCCGGGGCCGATAATTAAAACTGCCACGGGAGGATTGCTATTGCGAGGCTACAGCTGGGATGTTGTCAAGAGGTAGAAACTCCAGCAGCTTTTAACGCTATCTTCTTACAGGTGGACCACGGTGAAGGAATAGAAAGGCCTCAGCACATCATTCACAATGTCTCGCACAAATGAAGAAAATCTATTAACAATCCAATAAGTGAAATACAAACACGCTGACCCAAGGGTTAAACTGTCTGCGTGGACGCCGCCGTTCTGCATTGTTCTTTTTTTTTTTTTCTTTTTTCCTTTTCGGATGTGTTTACGAAAAAAAAAGCCAAACCCTGCTGGAATATTTTGCCACCTTTGGTAGCACAAAGGGATGTTGGGTGGGCAGCAGAGGAACGAGCCCTGTTTACTTCGGATCAGCTCGATGAGTAACTGAACTCAGGGACAAGGCACGAACGAGCTGCCAAAGATAAACATGGGAGAAAACACGGAAAGATCTCGTTTTACACAGCTGATTTCGTTAAAGAGAGGCTTGCATCGTGCCTTGGCAAAAACAGAGCAGAGGAATGAACGATGGGCCAGCAAGGCAAAGCCGGAGAAATCGGCACAGCCGAGGGAACAGAGCACTCAGTGGACAGCCCAAACGTGGGTGAGGTTTGCCATTGGCTTGATGCTTCACTGTTGATAAACCACCCCTCGTTTTCTTCTGTGTCTCCTCTGATGAATAGAGATTAAAACACAAGCAAATTACGAGGGAATTACCCTCTGCACAGTACTCGGTAGTGGCGTTATTTCAGGCTTTCCCAGCGCACTCACCGAGCCTTACGGAAACAACATCACGGCAGGAATGCAGGTGACAGCCTGACCTTGCAGGGCTGGGAACCACTGCCAGCACCAACTCCACTGGCAGCTTGCTCATGTCAGGCCCCTCACACACAGCCACGGACAGTCAGGATTCACTGGGGCCTCGGCTCTGAGCCATGCCGGGTTGAGGTGAAGTTTTTTGGCACAAGAGCAGCTCCATGTTTGCAGGTTTGATCCCCAGCCGCTCAACTCAGCCGTCTCCCGGGCTTCAGCTGGGCTCTGGCCAAGGCAGCCTCATCTCCAGGCTTCCCACTCAGCCCCTCTGGCTCCAGAGGAGATGTGTGCCACCACCTGCCATCCACAGGCAGCTCCCTGGTGCTCCCACGGCCACAGGAGCTCTCCTGGCACGCTGCACGTGCTCTTTGCTCCTGTTCTTGGCCAGTGTCCCCTTTCTGCCTGCATGAAGTGTCCCCAGCAATCTCAGAAGCAATAACAAGGACATGTATCCCCAGGCAGCCTCAGCAAGCCTCTCCCAGTTGGCCTTGGTGATTTTATAGATGCAGAGAAGGCCCAGAAGGGGAGGCAGCGAGTCAAAAGGATGAATCCTCAAATGCCAGAGGAGTCAGGCAGGTAAGAATCCCAGAATCACTGAGGTTGGAAAAGACCTTCAAGATCATCAAACCCAGCCTTGATGTGCCTGATCCCCACCTTGTCCCCAGCCCAGAGCACTGCGTGCCACCTCCAGGCCTTCCTTGGACACCTCTGGTGGGAACTCCAAACCTCCCTGGGCAGCCCCTTCCAAAGCCTGACAATCCTTGCCATGATGAAATTCTTCCTGATGTCCAACCTCAAGCTCCCCTGGTGCAGCCTAAGGCCATTTCCTCTCATCCTGTTTGCTTGTTCTTCTTCTTTCCCTCTCTGCAACCATTTCTGGACAGAAATTCCAGATACTCCTACTGCAGCACGTTGCATAACAAAAAGAAAAAAATCCCAACAACTTCTGTTCCTGAATTGCTGATAAATTATGATTTTTTTTCCTCCTTTTTGTGCCAGTCCCAGAGGCCTTCTCCTCATCCCAACGTGCCAATCCCATTGCCTGCATCTAAATGGTGTTTCTTGACTCTTGCTGTGCTCAAGACTGTTTGCCTGAAATCTAGGTGTCCTTTGCCATTTAATTATCTAATTCTTAAGTAAAATACACAATCTTTCTAAGACTTAAGAAATTAAGATCTTAAAAATACCCATTTAATTTCCCTGAGCTGATTTATTCTTTAAGCATCAGCGCTGTATATTTAATTTTGGGAACTTATAAAATATTTCTACTGAAATGTTTGCTGGGAATTTCTAAGTTTCAGGCCACTTTGTGTATTTTGGAAAATTAGATTAGTAAAGAACCTTGAACAAATTAAGTGTTGTGAAACATATTTAACCAGAAATTATGACAGAAGTAAGCACAGTTCTCTGTGATTTGAGCATTTGCCAGTGAAATAGACACACAAGTCCAGCTGTTATTAATGTTGAGTGCTGCAAAACACTGAAATCAACATTAATATTTTTTTCTAGACATTGTCCTTCTGTTCCTGAATCTCAGTTTCTTCTTTAATGCACAGTAAACTATTATTTTAAAGTATTAAAAGAATTTTAAGGAATATATATTGCCTTCCTTCATTGAAGGCTCGCATCTATGATAAACCAAAATATAATTACAAATAATATCTACTAAGGATTTTGCAATGCCATGGACAAGGCAATACCCTGAAAAAAACATACAAGCATCATTCAAATCATCTGTATTTCAATATATTTGTATTTATTTACAACACTTCTTTTTTCCTGGAAATTTAGCACCTGAAACTCAGCGCTGCTGAGCTGAAAGAATGATTTACAATCACCTTAAGCAGCAGCATCATTTCACTCTGCAACACCTTTGCTAACACAACAAAGTTGCACTTTTCTGCTACAAAAGTCCTCAGTTTTTCTTAATTTTAAGCAAATATTTGATAACCGACCTGTGCTGGCTGCAGATAAATGTTATTCTGCAGGGTAAATGTAACTCTGTGGGAGGAATGAGGCAGATTTCCCACTCTCCAAGGACAGGGAGGCACCTGGATGATTTCACACATGCAGGTAACAGGTAAACAGTGAAATGTTGGAACAGACAAAGTGAATGTGGATCCTGGACAAATCCAGGGATCACTGAAACTGGGATAGCCCCACCAGGTGTTTTAGCATCATCACCTGGTCTGTAGAGAACCATCAAACCTTGGTTTCATAGGATCATGGAATTGCAGGACGGTTTGGGTTGGAAGGACCTTAAAGCTCATCCCATTTCACCCCCTGCCATGGGCAGGGCCACATTCCACTGGACCAGGTTGCTCCAAGCCCTGGATGTGGCAGCCACAGCTTCAGAGGGAAGAATTTCTTCCCAATATCCCACATAACCCTGCCCGCTGGCAGTTTGAAGCCATTCCCCCTTGTCCTGGCACTCCATGCCCAAAACCACCGTGAACTTTCAAAGGAACAGGATTTCATCTGCAAAAATGCCACGCTGCTTGCACTGCTAATGGAAAAATGTCAGCAGCTGGGATCCTTCCAGGCTGGGAGAGTCCAAGAATAAAGAGATGGTTGCTCTGGATGGCACCAGAGCTCTTCTGGAAGAGGTAAAATTGAGCACCATCACCCCTGTTCTTCATCGTTGCCACTTCACAGACCGTACCTAAAAAATGACACTGAGGAAACAGCTCAGATTGAGTTTCCCAGTCTGGAATACACCTAATTCACACCAGAATGAGGGATGACAGTGGTGACTCATTTTGTGTGAGGTAGCAGTGCATCTGGAGAGGTGGCACCATGCAAACACGACAAGGGACAGGCACAGCCACTCCAGCTTCACTGCCTGTGCTGCCACAAGAAAGTCTGGAAAGAGCCTAAATCACTGCAGTAAGAAAAGAGAAAAGGGAAAGGAAGGGAGGGAAGAAGGGAAGAAAAAAGTATTAATTAGCTGTGGGTAGGGTCTGTGATAATTAATGATTAACTCTGATAAACAAGATTTGAAAAATACCATTAAGGTTTTTAATTGCAAATTTTAAGGTGGTGTAAGCAAAACTATTCCAATCAGATATTTTACAGTACTCCTGAGCAGTGAAATCTGAAAACTGATGGAAACGCAATTGTTGGAAACAAAGTAGAGCAAAGACGGATGAGAAAAAATAATTTTGGAGGAACGAGAAAGATGTGGCAAAAGGGGCTACTCTGTATGGACAGAGATATCGTGGAGAGGTCAGGCATTCACCAGTCCAAATCGACGCTGCACTGTTGGAATGCTGCTGCCTCGGAGCAGTGCCGCTTTACAGATCCCGATGATCTCAGCTTAAACTTCACTCATATTTGATTCTTGAGCCCTGAACCACACAAATTCAATAATCTCTGCCATTTCTGGGTGAAGTGGGCACACAGCACAAAAAAAAAAGGCCAACTTTTCTTCCAGCTGGACTTAATTAGCATCAGTACAGGCATGGGTAGCAGAGCAGGAGCAGAGCCAGGGCCATGGAAGCATTGCTGGGTGAACTTCCACCCACGCCTTTGCCAACACATCTTCATCCCCACTGGCAACATCCAGAGCTCCACCCCAGCCTGGGAGCCTTTGGAGCAGCATTGGCAGCCATGGAAGTTCTCATGGAAGCAAAGGCAGGGACACTAAAAGATCCCAAATCCAATTTTCCCTTGTGGATTGAGCCTCGGCTCGTGCCCGGCTGTGCAGAGGTGAAGGGTGACACAGTGCCCCGAGTGCCACCGAGGCTGGGCCCCCTCCCACTAACCATGTCCTGCTCACCAACAAAGTCCTGCTCATTAATGATGTCCTGTTCACTAATGATGTCCTGCTCATTAACGATGTCCTGCTCACTGCACAAGCCTGGGACTAAGCTGGGACTGCCTGGGGCACACAACCACAGCCAAGAGGAGCCGTACCCTGTCCTTATGACGAGGTCAGTGCTTCCCAAAACCCACACAGCTTTCAGGTGCCACTTCACATCTGTCCTAGAATCCCTACCTGTGTTTGTGGATGCTCATCCAAGACCAGCCTCTGGAAACTCGGTTTTAGAGACACAACCCAGCATGGGCCTGTCTAAATATGTCGATCCTGGTGCGAGTCAGAGGCTCTTTGATGGGTGTCTCAAGGATTAGGGAGCATCTGCACTTTTGTGAGGGTTTATTTCTGACCCTGTGCAAGTGCTTAAAACTCAGCACTTTTTCTGCTTTCTTAAAATAACAATTATTCTCCAGCTTGTCCATGGAGCTCAGAGGATGAGCAATAACAAACACACACTCACCCTCCAGTCCATAAATATCGGCTCCTTCCCAATCCCTGGCTTAGAGGTGGACCTCAAAAAGAGCAGGTAATTCTGCTTTGCTGCCATCTGTATCATATCCACCATGCGCCAAACATTGCAGCAGCACGAGAGGATATTTTATTAGCTGATAAGCTGGACTGCTATTCACTGAGGAAGAAGATTATCAAACAAATTACACCGAGAACCAATAATAGGGGAAAGGTTAATGATTTCTGTAAGCCACCAAATTCACCCGCCCCTGTAGTTTACTAAGAAAATTAGGGTTTCTTCATGCTGAGCTTATGGGAGCACTTTGCCCATATTTCAACCCTTCTTTCCTCTGAGATCTTTGACATCACTGCTTTCTTGCTGGAGAATTTACATTAAGGACAATTATAAAACAAAAATATACCACCATTCAGGAAAATATACAACTTCTTATCAGAGGGATGTGGATGTTCTTCTTGCCAGTCTACAGACATGGAGATTAAATTTCAGAGAGAGATTTATTTTGTGCTATTGTCCTGTTATTCACCAGAGGATTGTGCAATGCAAGTAATCTGATCAGAATAATGCATAGGGACATATTTCAGAAAACCAATAATTGTGGTAACGTTGAGCTCTGCTAGGTGCCAAAATAAAGTCCAAAATCACTCTCCCTCTTTTCCACAATTCCTTAATCATGGCATCATAATGTGCTGCTCTGTTGTCCATTAAAGCCACAAGCTTGAAGTAATCAATGCTGGACATTTGGAGATTTATTGTAATTTTAGATCTACAGCACTTTTGCCGGCTGAAAAGCAAAATTATAGTTTATAGGTGTGCCATATCTTACATTTTACAGCTTTTACTTCTTTAAGCCAGCTTGGTGTGGGTTTTTCTTGTTGGCTCGAGGTTTTTTTCCTTTCCACCTGAGTGCTGCAGGCTTTTTTATGATGTTAGGAAGCAGTTAAGGCAAACAACAGAAAAAATTACTAAAACTGACTGTATTTAAATTCTGTTTACTTCCTTAACCTTTTGACTTACCTATACAAAAAGTAATCTTTCATAAACAAGTCCCAAACAAAATCATTGCCTATTTTACTTTCCTTAAACCCTTGTGGAATAAGCAGAAATTGTAACAAGATCCTTTTGACCGTTTTTTATTCCGCTCATATTTGCAATGATTTTATAACTGATGCTTGCTTTGCCTCTCCACATTATCACAATCAGTGCATCCTGGGATTAAAAACCATTTAGGGCCCAACTCTTAAAGAAACTCCCCACACAGCAGTATAATGAACACTGTTCCTTTTTATTGTTGCTGGCTTTATTGATATGCCAAAGACGCCGCTAGGCTCAGTTCTCCCTCTAAAAACAAAGGACTGACCCACTTCCCAGCATGGCTCTGCTACAGAGACAGCACAAAAGCTTTGGGGAAGGTAACCCTGAGACCCTGCATGGCCAGTGTGGGGCTGGGTCAAATGTTTCACATGTCTCAAGACAAACGTTCACGAGTTTTCTTTCATCTTTAAGAATGTGTCAGCACAAATTGTCAGGAAATCATAGAATAGTTGGGTTGGAAGGGACCTTTAAAGGTCATCCAGCCCAGCCCCTCTGTGATGAGCAGGGACATCTTCCACCAGCCCAGGCTTCTTGGGTTGTTTGAATGAATTCATCATTCCCTCATCAGTTGTTTGAGGGATAGAGGGGCAAGGCAATTAACCACCAGCCTTAGGGATCCATCCACATCCTGGACCCAGGACAGCCGGTGGCATCCCCCTGCTCCTGCTCCATCCCTGATGCTGCAGATGAGGTCCTTCAACTCACCACCAAGAAACCATCCAAGTTCAGGGGATTACTTCACTATGTCCTAAACTTCAAGTGATTACAAAGAACTGCTAAAGGATATTCTGAACAATAATGGATTCACCAGGTGCTCGCACAGAATGAGCTTTATCCTGTCTTGACCGTTCCTGTGACCTGGAGACCAAAACAGGGCTCACACGAGTGGACCCTCTGGAACTCAGCTTCATGGACATGCCAAGATCTGCTCGTCATAAAGTATGACAAAGATTAATCCAATATTTTAGCCAATATTGTGTAAACATGCAGCCCCTCACTTCCTGCAGCACCTTTCAGCCAAGTGCAGCTAAAATCCATACGAATGAGGATTCTTTAACCACTGCTGAAATATTAGCATTCCTGTGAAATACAACACTGCTGGCACAGAAAATAAATATGTGAGTCCCTGTTAGGAAACAGAGTGCAGAAAATAAGTTCGATTAATGTATTTTAGACAGGTGAATTATAGTTTAGCCCCATTGAAATGTGACCAGACACTTTGAAACTCTCGCTGGATCCCATTTGAGAACACAAATGGTGATATTTTACATTTCCTGGGAAAGGCAGGCACTCCAACAGCAAAGTTACTGGGAAAATCTGTTACCCAGTGACCAACAAATGCCATTCCCTGCAGCAACTCCTGTTTCTGTGGAAGGCCCCACTTCCATAACACCCCTGGCAAAGTGCCAGTTAGTTTTCATGGAAGGAAAAGGTCTCAGCTCAAGTGACAGATCTCCCAAGCCAACAGGAACAGAACTAGAAACTCTGTAATTGGAGAACTTAGAAAGAAAAATTCCTCAGTAACTGCCTGTGCAAGCACTGAAACAGGAATGTTGTGTGTCACAAGACAAGGATACCACAAGATCCCAGAATCCCTGAGGCTGGAAAAGATCTCCAGGATTGAGTCCACCCTGTGCCCAATCCCCAGCTTGTCACCCAGCCCAGAGCACTGAGTCCAGGCCTTGCTTGGACACCTTCAGGGATGGGGACTCCAAACCTCCCTGGGTAGCCCATTCCAATGCCTGACCACCCTTTCCATGAAGGAATTCCTCCTGGTGTCCAACTTGAACCTCCCCTGGTGCTGCTTGAAGCCGTTTCCTCTCTTGTCCTGTCGCTCATTCCCTGGGAGCAGAGGCTGATCCCCACCTTCCTACAATCTCCTGTCCAGTAGAATCGGCCCAGCTAACAACCCACAGTCACAAAAGGGATGCAAAAGACTCCAAAAACAAAGCCATGAGGTCTTTTGTATTCCCAGAGCAACCCACAGGCTCTGATCTCCCACTCCTGCAGGGAAGGGGAATGTGGCCATTGATTTCAATGAGTGCAGGATCAAGACCGTAATGCTCATAGCAGCCATACACATCAGTGTAAACCTATTTGTAACAGAACCTAAGGGCACATTTCATGCATGGTTGGGAGGAAAACCCACTCACAATGGAGGGCAGGAGTGTTCATGGAGAATTTATACTACAAAAGAAAAAGGAAAAACTTTCCTCTATGCCTCTATGTGAATTCATCAATTTAACTTACACTTAAATGGAAAATCGCTATACAGAGACCATAAAAACGTATTATGTTACCAATTGAATGGTTTACACTGCTGGCAAGCTCAGGGAAAACGTACCTTTTCACTATCCCCAGCCTGAGTGAAGCACATTATGAAGGATCCCATATATATCCTTAACTTTTGTACATGGCAATTCTCTTCGCATGTGCTCTCCTTACCCTAAATCAAGTGAGTGATGAGAAGAAGGATGAGCGTGGGTAGAGAAAGGAAGGAGATGTAAAGAGAAAGAAAAAGAAAAGTGGAGAAGGAAAATAAAGAGAAAATAAAGTTAGGGATGAAGAAGAGACAGAAATGGAAAATGGAGCAAGAAAAGGGCAAGGTGTTTCTCAGGAGTCCAGGGTAACAAATGCATCTCAATAAAGGCAGGCTGCTCTAAAAGGAAAACAATTCACATATCTCGCCTTCCTCACGTATATTCTAGTTCCACATGCCAGGAGGCAGGAGGGTGGGAAGAGACCAGAAAACAGGGAAAAGAAGGCATGGTGCTGGGCAGTACCTTGGCTTAACCAGCTGTTTTCTGCAATTAATCTATTGCTTAGTGCTGAAAGAGAGTATTTTATACCCATCTCCATTCTCCGACTGCCACAGACGAGATGACAGTGCTGGGGGGCTCCTCTGGACCAGAGCTCAGTAAATGCTGCCAGAAGGGACATTCCAAAGTCCTCTCGCCCTGCTGCTTCTCCATACATTTTCAGGGAGGCAAACAAGGAGCTGTCACAGCATGGCCATGCATCCTCAGAGGTCAACGTATGGAAGTCAGCTGTGGCTGG
The DNA here is from genome assembly GCA_014706295.1 of Lycocorax pyrrhopterus obiensis. Taxonomy (NCBI): domain Eukaryota; kingdom Metazoa; phylum Chordata; class Aves; order Passeriformes; family Paradisaeidae; genus Lycocorax; species Lycocorax pyrrhopterus. Next base: position 34,832,750 of record JACSVZ010000008.1, read on the forward strand.
AACAGCACACGGCACATCCAGCAGTCTAACAACAGCTTTTCCACTCCCAGAACTGCAGGTATAAATGGATATAAAGCATTTCTGGGTGGTGAGGCCCTGGCACAGGGTGCCCAGAGCAGCTGTGGCTGCCCCTGGATCCCTGGCAGTGTCCAAGGCCAGGCAGGACATTGGGGCTTGGAGCAGCCTGGGACAGTGGGAGGTGTCCCTGCCATGGCAGGGGTGGCACTGGGTGGGCTTTAAGGTCACTTCCCACCCAAACCCCTCAATGATTCTATGGTTTTATGTATGGACATACCTCTGTGCAGGAATTGGGCTATGAAAAATGCAAGTTTCTCAGACTACTTTGTTATATTTTATTATTTTTATAAGCCAGTGTGCCACATCCCAAAGCTCAGCAGTGGGGACACTGATGGGCAGCATGGGAACAAGCCCTGATCCATTCCTCTGTCACTCCCTGGTCAGTGGGACCTGGCACAAACAGCACTCTTTGGATGTTCCACTAACTCAGATCTCTGCCAAACCCCCTCAGAATTAAAGTGTCGGTGATGCACGGTGTCCCAACGAGACCCCACACTCAGGCAGTGCGAAGGACCTTGGCATAAAGGAGTTTTCCCCACCCCTGCCCTCTCCCTCACCAGTCAGGGGTCTGACCTCTCCAAAGCATCAGATTTCAGCCCCCTCTAAAATTTTTTACTGCTCAGAAGTGCAAAGGGAGCAATGAAACTCTCACCTTTTAATGCTGAGCTCCCCAAGGCGGCTGCTGATCAGGGCAGGGGGTCCTTGGGAGGTTCTCTCCCTCGTGGTCCCCCTCCCTCCCCTTCCTCTCTCATTCCCATGTAAATATCCACTAATGCAAAGAACAAACATTCCACCCAACCTAAGCACGGGAAAAAAATTAAGCATAGGAGATTTGGAAAGTGTCGTTATTTTTGTTCTAAATCCTTTGTGCAAAGTCTGATTGGTCTTTACTTATGAACAACTCAAAAATTACTTTACTTTTTATTTCTCTTCTCGCTTCCTTCCCCCACAGAGTAGTTTGGTGAGTATTGAACAGCTCTGTCACAGGGATTACCGATGTTAATCAGGACCACACAGCCACATTACACAGAAGTTTTTGCAGGGACTATCATAAGGAATATAAATTAACGGTGGAGATTGTTCTGGACTGCTGACTGCAGTGTTGGTTACTTTGTGTTAAGAAAACTGCACTGTGCAAATCCCAGGAGCTCCGAGAATGATGACAGGAATGATCAAAGGAAGGCTGGAAATCTATTTATTAATGAAATATAAAGAGATTGGTAGACAACAATTATACCTTAGAAGGAAGCCCATAAGAGAAGATGTGATACAGTATGAAAAATACTGATCAGCACAGATGAGGCAGATCAAGAGCTTCAGACTCAAAGCACACAATCAATTAAACGCTCGCAAATTCAAAGCAGATGAAAAGAAATTTTGTGTTGCCCAACCTGAAACTCAGACAAATGAACATTGCTGGGATCTGCATGGCAGCAATATTCCAGGACGGATATTTACGTGTCATAAAGGAGCAGGATCACTCATTACAAACTCTGGAAGGGGCATTGCACAGCAACGCTTTGGCCGGAAGCCCATCGCCAGCACTGTAACCAGGACAGGATTTAAAGGGAAGATAATTCCCCAAATCCAGTGCTTTTTATGCCCGTGGTGGCCGCGGAAGGACACGGAGCAGGGGCGAGGTGAGCGAGGTGAGGTGCAGCGGTGCTGATGAAGTATCTCAGACACATTTACTGTGCGATCGCAGCCACGCATTTTATGAAACCCTGGCTGTCCCACAACGACGTGCTAAAATCACTTGGAAAAATCCCCATTAATTGTGTTGGGAGCCTGTGCTCATAATTATGACCCACCTGATCTCATTGACCCCAGAAACGACGCCGGTGGTAAAAGGACGCGTTGGAAACGGCTGCACATCGGGTTCTGCTCAACTCAAGCTGCCTGAAGAAGAGCCACATAAAAATGCTGTTAAAATAAACTTTGGTAGACAGAGACCTGGTGTAAACCAAGTGTAAACGCTGAGTGGATTTTTACTACAGACCCATAAACCTCAGAAAATAAAAGTTTGTGGAGGAAACTGAGAGAGACATCGATCATGGGGACACTGGGTGCTCCCAGGGTTTGCAGGTACCAGCTCTCCCCTGCAAATCTCACCTTCTTTTCCAAAGCTGTGCCTGTAAATGGCATTCCTGAAACTTCCTTACAGCCTCCTCTATCACAGAATTATTTCAGTGCTGGCACCCTTCCAGTCCCAGGCCGCAGCCAGCAAGGCAATTCCTTTCCTCCACTTCTTTTTCTCATGTCCCTCAGGAAAACTTCACGGAAAAGACACAGCTTTTGTTGGTTGGAGCACATCAAGATCCCAAAACTGCTCCTAATTGTAACATTTGTAATTACTTCTTGCTTTTAATTTTTATAATGACTCTTCATGGTTCTGTTGACCAGGGGGAAAATTTTAATCCCAAACGTGCCCAGCTGTCAAAATTGCCATTACACTTCAGGTAAAAAAAAAGGCTTTTAAGAAGTCATAAAATTTACTTATTGAAAATTAGAAATGAATATTTATTGTCAGGTTTCCATCAGAGATTGAAACCTTTTATTTAACACTGGCTGGAAGTGTAAATTATTCAAATGTTTACATTTGAATGCCGCTGGACTCTAATGATTCCATTTTCTGCAGTGTGTTAGTGGTAAGATAATGAAAAGCTTCATCAGAGGGTTAAGCAAACATCCAGCTGCAACTTTTCATGGCAATGGAAAAGGTTCCTGTGCTCCTGCAGAAATCCTCACAGCCTTCCAGTACCTGAAAGGAGCCTACAAGGAAGCTGGAGAGAAATTTTACAAGGGCCTGGAGTGCCAGGAAAAGGGGGAATGGCTTCCCACTGCCAGAGGGCAGGGTCAGATATTGGGAAGGAATTCTTCCCTGAGGGTGGTGAGGGCCTGGCACAGCTTGGCCAGGAAAAGGGCGATGCAGCCATAAAGGCAAAAAGCACACTTTGAGTACTTGAAAGGTTTTTTAAGGACATGAAGGTGTTGAACGAAGAAAGCAGTGAAGTTTGGAACTTTTTAGTGCCAGATTTTTTTATTTTTTACATAATTTTAACTCAAGAAATTCCAGAGAAGGTGCATCTACCACAGTTCTTCTCCGGGAGAACTCAGTCTCTTCTTGCTCCTTGAGAGTCCCTGCTCAGAAACACCCTTGCACCAGCCAGCAGAGCAGGATCCAAAGGCAACACCAAATCCCAGGGAAGGCTGGAGGCCACCACGTTCCGTCTCCAGCTGCCTGTCCCATCCCCACCCCGAGGCCCTGGGAAATGCCCTGGCTCCAGTGCAGCTCTGAGAGGACGAGCTGGGCTGGCTTGGGACACAGGTAATATTTTCTGCCTTAACTGAGACTTTTCTGAACTGCAGCCCTTGCGTTAGGTGGTTAATTTTTCTCCCTCTCCAGGGTTTTCCTGGGATATCCTGTTCACGCACCCAGAGCCTGCTCTACAGGTGACGGGAGTTCCTCGTATTTGAAGAAAAAACAAAGAACTCAGGGAGAAAAATGTTTTTTAAACAGTTAAGACAATTTTTTCTACCTCGTAAAGAACCAAAAAGAGGCAAAAGCCCAATTTTCCCACCATTCCAACCCCAGTTGCAGCCCTCACCTGTGTCACTCCCGTCAGGCACAGACCAAAGCTCTGCAGCTGCCCTTGTATTTTCTGCCAGTATAATTTTTTTAAATACACAAATATTATACTCCAGGGCATGTTTTGCTGGGCCAACAATACATGCCTCACTTTTATTGTGAGGCACAAGCCCTTCGGTTTCATGTCTTTTGACCTCCCAAGAAATGTATTAATGACCCTATAAAGCTCTCTCTGGCACGTATTCATATTAATACAATATACTCCTTTGTTTTTTTATATTACATAATAAAAGGGGGGGGAGAGGGGTAAAAAAGACAGTTGTTTCAATATCCTTCCACCACAGAACATGGTTCAGTGGGAAAATAAACCGACAACAGTGATCTGAAGAGGGATAGCTGACATTAATCTCGATTTTAGGCTTATTTCTGTTCCTACTGGTTTCTCTTGCTTTCAATTCTGGCTCTGCTCAATCCGAATTCCAGCTGCTGCTTTTGGATGCCTCCTGCCCTCTGAAGGAACCAGCTCCTTCTGAGCAGCATCCAGGGTGAGCCACGGGGATGGGCCAGGGGAGCAGTTTTAGGTGACGACTTCCCCTCCCTCCACTTGGGTCTCACTCCCAGGCACCAGGTTGGACCAGTCGCTTCCAACCTGGAGTTAGGGAATGGCTCTGAAGGATGAGGGTGGAGCAAAGGGAAAGATCTGAGCCCTCAATAAGTACATGTTTTGTGCCTTAAAAAATGAGCAAATTGCAAAAATAATTGTGGAAGTAACTTCTGCCACCACCTCCTCGAATTATTTTTTATTCCCAGAACAATTTAAATGAATTTACTGAATTCCTCCTACTCCTTGATCCTGTGAGCACACTGGGAGTAAGTTTGGCCGTGGCTGGTTCGTTTTGCTCAACGTGGGTTTTGTACCCACACGCGCGGAGCTCTGTATCCACCGACATCCTCCAGTGCCCCAATCCTGCTTTTTGATAGAGTGGCTGTATTAAAATCCTTATCAAAACCCCATATCTAATATTGGCATGCCATTATCAGTCCCTCATTAGCACAGTGGACGTGAACATCTATCACCCCTCACAGGTGGCACAAGAGCTCAGCTCCGAGCAAAGCCAGCGATGATTTGCGTCCAACTGATATAGAGTCAGTTTTAACTAATCTTTCAGTTAATCAAAATTCTTGATAAAAAATCAAATTGCAAACTCGAACTAAGCCTGCCAAAGGCTGTCCCAGACTTCTGAAGCAGATCACAGTGTTCCAAAACCACAAAACAACCGGAATAACAATTTTTTACTGTTCATAAGGCAAATCAACCCTAATTTGGACTGCAGTGTCCTCAGGACTGCTACAACATGGGAAAGAAGGGCAAATCTGGCCTTGCTCCTACTTGACTCTGGGAATTTTTCCTCCTACTTTGAAAGGAAAAACATCACAGTTCATAAAGTGTGGCCTTTTTGTTAACACAGAACTACTTTTTTCCTGCTAACACTTCCAAAAAAACACTTCAAAAGTTAATAGAAGCGATTTAGCCAACAGCTCTTTCGAAAGGAAGTCTCCAACTTGAACTCCAAATTTTGATACAGTGGAGAAAGTGTCACCCACAAAATAATAGAAAACACTCCACAAACCTCCAGCACACTGAGAGAGCATTTTCCAGCATTTTTAACTTCCTAGCAGCATCTTAGCTTTTGTTTATCTTTGATATTTAAGGCAAAATAGATGGGAATATTCATAATTAATAATGAGTAAACCAAGAGTTTAGTCTTTTTATTAATTTTTAAATTTAGAAAATTATTAAAAAACATGAAGCTGAAGTTATTTGGCAGGCGCCTTGCAATGCACATAAATAAATCTCTTTCAGCAAGTCCCCAAGGGTTTTAGGCAAAACTTTGTGAATGCCAAAGAGGAAATCTAAAAGCAATTTCTGGCTTGGTAGTTGAGCCAAAAAATGGACATCAGGTCCAAAATACAGTATGAAATATTAGTTTTTGTGCTCAAGAATGAAGTGAGGGATGTTTTCAGCTCAGGAGTGTCTCAGGAGCTTTCCAGTGACCCAGAGTAACAAAGATTTTAACCATTAACCATTTAACCATTAGCAAGAGTTAGGAATTTTATCACTTTAGGGATTTTATTGCAGTTCTTGGGAAGGAGTCATGGACAACAAAGGGCACCGGGTTCGTTTCTTTGGTTTTGGTGAGCAAAACACTTTGTCAGAACTTTTCCAGCCATTTTTAATTCAGGTCAATCTGCAGAAGGCACCAGTGCTCTAGAGAGGATTCACCAGTAGCCTGGTTTGTGTTGACTTCTCCATAGAGGATATCCAGCTCGTTCCATCGGGATCCCAGTGACATCTTTAAATTCCTTCTCCAACATGAGCAAGTCAATTTTCAGGGCAAGCTGAGAGAACAGTTAGAAAGCAGCTCTGTGCTGAATATCCCACAGAGCATTTGGAAACAGGGGCAAGTTTGGCAACAATCAGGCTTTAAAAATCAAAATCTGAACCATGTGGTCGGTGGAAGGTGTCCCTGCCCATGGCAGGGGGTGGAACTGGGGGAGGTTTAAGGTCTCTTCCAATCTAAACCAGTCTGGGATTCCGTGACTCTGATTCCTGATGCTCCAAACAAAGTCACCAGCGTGGAGTTGGGGAAACTCCTGTCATGGCTGATCTGCTCTTCTTTTACCTCACCCAGGGAACACATCAAGGACACACAGATCAAAACATCCCCCAGCATCCTCAGTTTACAAACTTATCAGAATTTTCCAGAAGTCTAAACTTTGCAAGTAGGGTTATAACTTGTGGGTTCCAGCAGAGAAAACCTTTGTGGGCTTTATAGCAAATGTGGCACCAAAGGCTGTTAGGAAATCCATGTGAGAGAAAGTTCTCCAAGCAAGAGAGCTTTTAACCACTGCACTGATCATGGAAACATTGTCAAGCCCTGGAATAGAGTTCCCAAGGAAGTGGTGGAGTCACCATTACTGGAAGTGTTCAAAAAGTGTGTAGATGCGGCACTTGAGGACAGGGTTTAGTGGTGACCGTGGTGGTGGTGCTGGTTGATGGTTGGACTTGATGATCCTAAAGGCCTTTTCCAACCTCGACGATTCTACGATCATCATTTTTAGTGAAGATTTGCTGCTTTGTCTCAGTTGATGGCAACCTTTAGTGACAAATAAACCAGAACTGAATCTCTTAACATGCTGCCACTTGAATTTCCACTCTGCTCCTACCAGTGCCCTCCCTTCCTCCCAGTTATCCCAGCATGGGCACACAGGGGAGCGAGGTGGGAAGCAGAAGAAATGTGAGGCAGGGGGATTCCCAGAGTTCTATCTAAGAATCATCTTCTACACAAATTTCACAGATATCTGATCCAAAAAGCATCCAGTGAGTGAGCACAAAACCAGCAAATACCTTATGGAAAGTCTGCACTTGTGCTGCCATTTCCCCTGATGCAGAAGAGCAGCAGTTTCCTGGACACAAATATGAAAACTAATATATTTCACAGAGCCCCAACTCTGCTCATTCTCCTTGCACAATAAACTATAGTTATGGAGGGACAGACTTGGAGGAATCACATGCAGACTTCAGCTGTCTGTGAGTATTGGCTGTCTGCAGCATCTACCCCTGCGAGGAAATTTGCATCTTCAAACAAAACATCAACAGGATTGACAGATTCTTGTTTAAATAAGGTTTGTTCCAGCTTCGAGATTTCTAACTATTGTTATCAACAATACAAACGAGGGTTTATGGAAAGAGGATATATTAATTCCTTCCTTCCCCTGATTAAAAACATTGTACGGCTCACTGCAAATCGGAGAGTTGTGATTTTGAAATTCCTGTAGACACCGGCTCCCAGCGCGCTGTTCTTTTATGCATCGCGTCACTTCCCGGCTGCCTTTCGCTGGAAATGAATACAACAAAATCAAATATACCCCCTAAAAATTCCGCTGGAAATATTCCTTCATCGGAGACGGTTTGCAAGTGAGTGATTCTCAGGGAAAAACTCGGTGTGTTTTTGAAAAGGGCGCACATTTGTATTGCCCAGCTTGGGTGAAAAATCCTCACAGGGGTTTCTCTGGTGACAGTGAAAAGTTAAAACCCTTTCCTGAGCATCTAAACCAGGAACCTCCCAGCCTTGCTGTCATCTTCCCACCTCTGGAGCTATCCCAAAGTTTAAGCTCTCAGCGCCAGTGATCCTGATTTGTTCATTTTGCTGGGATTGGTCAAGCTCATTTCGGACAGGAGCCTTGTGAGAGGGTTCCGGAGAGAGAAAAGAGCCCAATGACACCCACGTGAGACATTCTCTGCACAGGAAAATTGTCTGATGAGAAAAAGGAGTCACTAATGGTTTTTTTTGTTAATTGGCAAAACTCAATCATTTATTGAAGCTGCTATCAGAAGTCCATTTCTTTATAGAATCATAAAATCACATGGTGGTTTGGGTTGGAAGGACCTTAAAGCTCATTTTGTTCCATCCCCTGCCATGGGCAGGGACACCTTCCACTGGACCAGGTTGTTCAATTCCTCACCCAGCACTGCTGGGGATGGGGCATCCACAACTTCTCTGTGCCACAGAATTTACTCAACCAGAGGCACTGAGTATTTCACACTGACCTACAGAAAATGTTGGCTCCATGGGCTTTCTGCTGAAAAATTAGTAAAGCCTAAAAATGTGACCTCACATTCTTCTTGTCCTGTGGGTTTGTACAAATATTTGGGTGGTGAAAGGCCTTTATTTGTTTATTTATTTATTTATTCATTTATTTATTTTCTCTATGGACACAAGTCCAAAAATTCACTCTGATGCAACCGAGTACAGCCTATGCTGAAGATTTTTGGCCAAAATTACATGCTGCTCTCTCATTTAAGAAATGTGCCATTCCTTCCATGAAGTCTCTCCCAAGTTTTTTTTTTTTAAATATTTATTTTTGTCTTTTTTCCCTTTTGGAAAAAAAAGGGGAAAAAAAATCAAAGCACAGAAAATTATTAGAAAACAACAGAAAACGTGAAAAAAAGCAACCAACCAAGCAAGAGCTATTCCTGTCAGGAGGTTTTCCATAAATCCTAACTTCTCATCATCTGAAGATTTACTTCTTTAGCAGCAGATGGTGTGACCCTTATGCAATTAGTTAGCTCTGCTCTTAGAGAGATAGCGCTCTTCAAACCCCACTGTTGCTGCTGACAGAAACATTTTTAAAGCACTATGCAAACAAGACTACTTCCTTTAATTGCAGCATGCAAATGGGATGAAGAAGGATGGAAGGAGGTGAATATTAAGCACTCAGCCCTCCACAGCTCTGAGGTGGAGCCTCCACTTGCAGGGTAACACAGGAAACAAAGAGCATCCTCTGAAAGTGGATTTATCAGGAAGAAATTGTTCCCTGTGAGGGTGGGGAAGTGTGCCCACAGGGTGCCCAGAGCAGCTGTGGCTGCCCCATCCCTGGAAGTGTCCAAGGCCAGGTTGGACGGGGCTTGGAATACCCTGGGCTAGTGGGAGGTGTCCCTGCCCATGGCAGGGGATGGAATGGGATGAGCTTTAAGGTCCCTTCCAACCCAGGCCAGTCTGGGATTCTGTGAAAGCAGCAGCTTCCAAAATGTCCCAGTGCAGGAAGCCCATCCTGGTGAGGGACACCATGGAGTACCAGGAGCCATGAAGAAGGTGAAGGGCCTTGAGGGGAAAGTACACGAGGAGCAGCTGGAGGAGAACGAGAGCAGAGCTCATCAGGAACAGAAGGGCAGCTCCGAGCTCTGTTATCTGTGACAGGGACAGGACCCAGGGAATGGCTGGAGCTGTGTCAAGGCAGGTTTAAGTTGGATATCAGGAAAGGTTCTTCCCCCAGAGGGTGCTGGCACTGCCCAGGCTCCCCAGGGAATGGGCACGGCCCCGAGACTGCCAGAGCTCCAGGAGTGTTTGGACAGCGCTGCCAGGGATGCCCAGGGTGGGATTTTGG
>JACSVZ010000008.1:34844865-34984865 GCA_014706295.1 Lycocorax pyrrhopterus obiensis
CCATATCCGGTGCAGTTCCACATAACAGCCACCTTGTTGTTCATCCTGCCTGAAAGCAAAACCAGCAGCTCCTGTAACCTGCAGGTGAAACCCACCCTGTGCTGGGGGCTGGGGACACCAGCACCACCCATCACCTGCACCCCTGCAGCGCTTTCCATCCTTTTCCCCTGCTCCTCGGCCCAAAGCAGAGCTGTGGTTGTAGAACCACAGAATTGTAAAGGTTTGACGAGATCTTTAAGGCCTTTGAGTCCCCTCCCAGCACCCAGATGAGGTGACACCTGAGGGCACCCACGTTCCCCCTTCTTCCAACAGCCCCCCTTTCCCTGGGACATCGAGGCTGGAAGGAACAACTTCTGCACGAGGCTGGCTCAGCTCTGCTCAGCCAGTGATGAAGATCTTCTGTGATGAAGATCCTCAGGGCTGTGTTTGCCAGGTCTAACTGCAATCAAGGGTTAATTGCACGACAGCTCTCCTCCAGGAAATTCCCCAACCACGACATAGATCCACTTTAAAAAAGCCCAGACAACAGCAATCACATAATAAATTTAAAAAAAAATAAAGCTTCTAAATGACTTTGTCCATACTTTTAATATATATTAATGACCTGAAGCATTCGTGTTCTGCTTGTACTGCATTTTGCTCTTCTTTTTCAGGAATTTCTTATTTTCAAGAATTATTATATTTCAAGGATTGCAATATTTGCAATTAAAGGTGAAGCAACGAAAGTCCATCTTTTTGCAGCAGCATCCTCAGGATGCGCTTGCTGAGAACCAAGTCTGGGAGGTTTTGTCCTGTCAGTGAGGGTTGCAGAGGAGGGATTTATCCCTCAGACCTGGACTGGGCAAAACCCCCTCAAGAGCAGGGAGGGGAAGGGACCAGAGCTGGTGCAACCCCCAGGAGTGTCCCTGCAGGGACCACAATGGGCCCTGGCACTGACACCAAAACGAAGGCATGGCTGGATGCTCACCTTGGAGAGCTTTTCCAACCTTAACGATTCCAGGAAGGGGGAAACAAGAAATAAAAATCCATTTAACTGCATTTCCACCCGGCACGGAGCTGTTTCCCACAGATCCGAGGGCATCCCAGCTGCACTGGTCCTTTCATCAAACACTTTCACAGATTTGTGAGGGTTAATTTTAACACACCTGTTGGAAAAAAGAAATCCGTGGTTTTCAGCTGCCCTGCAGTACCAGAGAGTTGTGAAAAGTCTGGAGAGAACGGAGTTTTCTGGTGCTGTTTAATCTTGTGTCCAAAGATGCTTGAACAGGTTTCTCTCTCCCCTTCCCAACCTCGCAAAGCGAAGCTTGGGAGTAAAAGCTCTTCTTTATGCAAAATGTGTATGTACATAAAACTCTTAGGTATAGTATTAACATATTTAAATTATCATAAAAATAAATGGTGCACCAAGACCTTCCCTGGCTTTTTTTTTTTTCCCCTTAAAAAATAGTTACGGATATTATTCTCAGAGAAATGTCTTATGTGTGGGCATGCTAAGAATCCATGATTTCATTGCACAGCGGAGAATATGTGAGTTTTATGTGTGATTCACAAAGAAAATTAGGTGTGAAAGTGGGATAAGTACTGGGATGTACAGTAGATAGCTACCTCCAAGGCAAGATTTACATACAGATATTTGTGTTGTGTTATGGAACCTACTTATTGTAACCATAAAAATTATTTGTACATCGATTTCCGTGGAGTCAAATTTTAAATACGTAAAAGGTAGTTAATTCTTCCAAATGAGTTTGTAAAAAAACGCCAGGGGGACAAGATGCAGCAGAGGCCATAGAAACAGCCTCGTCACATGGTGCAGCAAATGGGAACCAGAAATTTGCAGCAAATGGGAACCAGAAATTTACAGCAAATGGGAGCCAGAAATCCCCATTAAGAGCCCTACATTGTGTAGAATCAATGTAATCAGCCATCACTGCCTGAAAAAAATGTATTTTACATATTGCTATCCAATTTCTAGAAATGATTTTGCTGTAAGAAAAAGCAGAAAGCCTGGAATAACAAAACGAGATGAAATGCTCAGAGCTCAATTGTTGCACATTTTTATCCACGTCTTCTAACAGGGCGAGAAATCCGGTGGAAATTATTCAAATTCAGGCACGTGGCAGAGAAATGGGATCTGCAAAATAATAACTGTAATAGCATTCAATAGAAATACGATTTTAATGAAATAAAGGTTTCTGTCTTACTCCCCCACCTTCTCGCAGGGTTTCCCATATTGATAATTATCAGCAATCACCCTGGGTTCTCCTGCCCAGCCCGACACCCTGGGACAGCAAATCATTGTTAATGGGGAGCAAAAGAGGGAAACTGAGGGCTGGCTGGATTAACTATTTTGCCCAAGGTCACAGGCAGGTGGATTTATGGGTAGGGACAGAAATTAAACTGGGGCTCCATCACTGGAACAGCACTGTCAAACAGCAGCAGATGTGTCTCACAGCTGGAACGCACCCCAAAACCCTGCCGGCATCCCTGCGCTCCTCTGGAGCCAGGACTGAGGATTCCTCAGGAATTACAGACAACAGGGAGAGCTGGTTTAGAGCCAAGCCCACAAACACACGCTCACCTCACCAAGGTCCATCCCACCCACTCCAGCTCTCAGCAAAGCCCTTTGCAGACCTGAGCAATTTTTAACTCACGCTCTCATCTGGGATGAAACGCCTGGGTTTGGATTTGGCAGGGGCAGGGATGAGGTAAAACAGCATCTTAGCCCCAGCCTGAGATATCCCAAAAGGTCTCAGCTGAAAGACGGCAGAAACCTGAAATCACCTCTGAACAGCAAGCAGGATTCATCCTTAAACCCAGCTCAAAATCCTGCCCCACCTGAGCGCCGGGCTGAGCACCAACATCCTCAGCCTCCCACTGCCTGTCAAAGCCGGGAATTTGCCCTCTAATGGACACAGGTGCCTGAGGACCACCCTGCCTGCTGCCAGTGGCCAAAGAACAGATGATTTTTCCCCTCAAATCTTCCTCAGATCACTGATTTCTTCCCTTATTACCCAGCTCAGCCACAGACCTGCTCCAGCGGGAGCCAGGCACCGGGGGAAGATGCCACAGCTCTGCCACAAGCTGGGTCTCTTGTGTGACCATCACCCATGCCAGGACTGGCAATTCCCCTCTTTTCAAGGCAGATTTTAGGAGAAAGCAGGAAGGTTTGCACAAATGATGTTCATTGTTGTTGTTACAGTCCGAGTATTCTCTTTTCGCCACCCAATGCTGCAGATCAACAAAATAATTCAGGCACCACCTATCAACTTCTGATAGTTCTGCACCCATAATATCTACTCCCCCTAAATAAAGTATCTGACTGCTTAAGTTTGTAAAAAAATACTCACAAATATTAGCAAAACACTCTGCTAGCTGCTCCCTCCCAGGAATTTTTACCTATTGACATTACCACTATTCTCTATGTTGGTTTGGTTTGGCTGGGTTGTTTGTTTTTTTTTTTTTCTTTTAAGTGCAACAAATATATTTACCTTTTTAGGTATAATTTTATCCGAAAACCTAATAAAAAGACAGTAAAGAAACAAAGTTAGCTATTAGATAACAGTTCTTGCTGCCAAAAGCCATAATCTGACACAGATTGAGCCTGGTACAGTAGTCAATTAATGGCTCAGTGCTCATACAATAATGACCTACTAACCTGACGGTGTGTTGCTCTCACATTTTGCTGTCCCCTGGGATGCTACTGTCACTGTGTTATCTATTGCCTGCTTCCCTATCAAAGAAAATAAGCAGAGCTGAAATGTATGTACGCATCAAGCTCTGTAGTTCATTGCACACCAACCCCAGCAACTGGAGGAACAATAGATTTATAAGTTTATCCTACATTAAACCAAACATGCCTGACTGCACTGTAAATTACTAAATAATAAACCAGGTGGTGTAAGATCCTGACTTGGACAGAATATAAAAATCTATCAACCTGTAAAATACAATAACCATAAACGTGCTGTGTAGCTGATGGCTCAGGTAAACCATCCACCTCCAGCAACAGAGGTTTTGCTGGAGTAAATTGCAACAAAAGGTTTACTAAATTTAGGTCTCGAGCACTTTTTCATTTTAGGCAACACCATCAATAGGAGAAATATAATTGAGCTAAAAGCAGTGGCAAATGTGTTTGTTTTGTTTACATTTCTTTGTCTCTAATGGAGCTATTTCATGGTAATGTGCTGTGTTTCCCAGCATATTGCCACGGGCACTTAGTCTGATCTCTAAAGAGAAGATGAACTACTGCAGAAGGGCATCTTTCTTCAGGATTCAAACTTCACATTCAAATTAGCTTGAAGTAGTACAGGAGGTGCAAAATGCAGAATGCTGAGAGGTCAGGGCACTTGCATCCTTTGAATGGACTAAATCTCAATTTAAAAGAAACCCCCAGCAGTTGTGTTAGTGCAATAAAATATTTTGCACGCCGTCGTGCACACCATTAGTCCCACCCCAAACCACATCCCAGGTATTCAATAAGTCCTACCTTTGCTCCCAAAATTAACTGCCACGAACCACAGAAAACCTTAGATCAAGACGATCAATAAATCATAACTCCAAAATCTACAATAATAATTAATTCCCTTTTTGGAGCTTCTCAAGAAGGCAAGTAGGTTAAATTTATATGATTTACAAACAGTGTTTACATTCACAGAGAGACAACTAATTGCTGCACGGCTTGACATCATTACAGGGAAATGCTGGGGGATGCAGACAGTTTAATTAGGGGTGGCTTTAAGTTCACAACACAACTGGTACCACTGTGCTTTACTAATGTGCTTATATAGGATGATCATACACACCACTGCATTTTTTCCTTCTGTACTCTTTGTCTTTACAACAGGAAATAAAGTATTTTTTCCCACACAGGCAAGCTGACACAGTGTGTATTTCCCCCCTCGATTTTATTCGCTTGCTTTGCAGAGCATAAAGAGATGTTTCTGAACCTAACAAAGTGCATATTCCATTGCAGATGCGTGTGCCTCGCTGATCCGTGAGCAAACACACACAAATCCTGGGCTCAGCCCCTCCCAAATTCCCCCATTCAAGGCAAACTCCCGCTGAAATGAACGGGGACTCAGCACCCCATCATCATTTCCCTGGACTGAACCTCATGTGAACCCACACAACGCAAGAGGGGTGTAAAGTTGTTCCCCTGCCTTTTTTTGGAGGAAAAATGGGAAGTGCCTTGCAGGGAGCACTTGAACTTCAGCAAGGGCTGGGCCCAGTGTGCATCTGCCAAGGGGAGATAAAGGTGGCTCTTACAACCTGTTTCCATCACAGAGTAGTTTTTCTCTTGGCATGGTGAGGACAGACCCCCTAAGCACCCCACTCATTTCTTTTTAAGCAAACCAGGCTGAAATATTATTATCCTGTTATTATGACGTATCTCCATTGCTTATTTTCCACGGTGGTTTCTGCACTGTTGGACAGGGGAATACAGCACATGAGGGTCCTTGACTGAGCCTCCCACTGTCCAGACAGAGACCTGAGACCTTCAGAGGACTGATTTTCCTGTCCTAGTCTCAGCAGGGAGGTCTCAGTCCTAGTTTTAGTTCTAGTTCCTGTTCTAGCCTCAGCATCTGCAGATCTGTGTCTCCCTGTGCAATGGAACATCTGCACTTACCATTAAATGAAACCCTTCAAAAGGCCAGAATTATTTCAGAAACCAGCCTGTGATATGGAAAAAAACCCCACTACATCCAATTAAAAGTGCACCATTAACTTAGATAAGAAGAATACGAGTGTCGATACAAGGGTGCAGGAGACAGGAATCACCAGCAGCTGTTTTCTTGGTACTTGGTTCAGGAAGCACAGCTCCAGCTAACATTGTTCCCAATCCACAGAACAGCAGCATTTCTGCAGGCAGGAGCACCTCCTGGTCTCATGTCAACAGCTGATGGTGTGGCAGAGAAAAGAGGTGGCCTTTATCCACCACACCTACACTCACAGGTTTTGATTTCACAAACAAAATCACTGGAAAAGTTACAGAAGGAGACTGAAAACTTTGAGTTTCCATTTAGCTGCATGAATTTTAGTCTTGGACATGTGGAAAAAAGGTTAGCACTGAGCTCTGTTCGCCTGTCACAGTGTCCATGGAAAGTTTTCCTGCACTAGTTAGAAATTCAAGTAATTTTCTGGCACTGCATTTTTGATTACTAACTCCGTGTTACAACAACTGGCAATGGCAAAGTTGTTACGGTCTATTTATCTGTATTTAATTATTTTTATGCACCCATCACTGTAGCATCTGGATCAAATGTAATAATGCATTAAATTAAACTGTCTAGAGTGGGAAACACAAACTGTTACCATCCCCACAACGCCCCAGCCAGTCCAACAACAGCAGTGACAACAAAGACAAGATCTTTCAAAGAGCTGGAGTTCAATGGCCAGAGATGAGGACAAAGCCGAGTGTGAAACGAGTGCATTTGGCATAAGAGAATCCCAGAATGGTTTGGGCTAGAAAGGAACTTAAAAATGTCTCATTTCCCCCTTGCCATGGCAGGGACACCTCCCACTGTCCCAGGCTGCTCCAAGCCCCAATGTCCAGCCTGGCCTTGGGCACTGCCAGGGATCCAGGGGCAGCCACAGCTGCTCTGGGCACCCTGTGCCAGGGCCTGCCCACCCTCCCAGGGAACAATTCCTTCCCAAGATCCCATCCATCCCTGCCCTCTGGCACTGGGAAGCCATTCCCTGTGTCCTGTCCCTCCAGCCCTTGTCCCCAGTCCCTCTCCAGCTCTCCTGGAGCCCCTTTAGGCCCTGCAAGGGGCTCTGAGCTCTCCCTGGACCCTTCTCCTCTCCAGGTGAGCACCCCCAGCTCTCCCAGCCTGGCTCCAGAGGGGCTCCTGCCCTTGGAGCAGCTCCGTGGTCTCCTCTGGACTCGCTCCAACAGCTCCACGTCCTTCCTGTGCTGAGGATCCGAGGATCCCAGGATCCAGTGCTCCAGGTTGGGTGTCATGAGAGGGGAACAGAGGGACAGAACCAGGCACGAAATGAGGTGTGTGAGGTAGGAAGGAGCCTACCAGGCCTTTCTTTTGGAGCAGTTTCCTCCAAGTCTGCATTTTCCCTTGGTCTGAGAAGCTTCAGAGATGCTGAATGAATGAAGAGATCCAGCTGAGACATTTAGAAAACCAGGACTATAACTATTTTCCCCTCTCAGTAACCTGGAGTGCCGGACAACCTAACAACGGTTAAAAGAGGTAAATTTTGCTCCCCTTTGTACACGACCCTATTGATTTCACATTCCACACTTTAAGAAAGTGCTGAGATCATTATGTGTCTTTTAATAGATTTTGACTCGGGAGACAAACATGTTGAGAGCTGTCATCACCAAGATACCTGCTGTCATTGTGCCATCTTCTTAACCTAACGTAAGGAAATTCATATTTAGTGAACGAGGAAATTACTTTGGGTATGTATCATTCAAATCCTTAAGGATTATTGGCTAATTAGGAGCACAGTAATGTAAATTTGCCTTGTGTCAGGTTTTCAGGAACAGTAAAATAACATAATTAAGCAGTGAGCAAAGTAGATCATTTAAGCTACTCTTCACTGACAAATGTATATGATGTCTAAATATACCATGGGCTTCTAAACTAGTAACTAATGAGAACTGACTGGAAAGTCTAAAACAATGGTTTAAAAGAGAAATCGAGTGTGTTAATCCAGAGTAAATAGCTCTAACTCACACTTGGTGGCACTAAGGAGGAGGAGGGGGATGTTTTCAGCCTCTCTGGCTGCCTGCCTTTGTCCCTGGCTGGTGGCAGAGGTGCAGTTTGAGCAGCAGAGGCAGCCCCGACCCCTTCCTGCTCCGTTTCACAAGAATCCAGTGAATCTGTGCAGCTGCAGCAAAAAAAAAAAAAAACAAACCAAAAATTCCTCATGGAAATTCAGCACAAACCCAAACAAGCTCTTTGCATATGCAATTGCACTCGTGGTTTGGGTTTTTATAACTTGATTCTTCTTTTTTTCTGCTTTGGTTCACCCTGTGTTTGCTGGGTGGTGACTTTGTGTGACACACACAACCAGAGCCTTGTGTGATCTGGTACACGACCCTCGCTTTGCTCCTTGCTCCAGCAGCCCTGGCTGGAATCAGTCCCTGTGAGGGTCTCTGTTACATCAGGACAGTGGCACGAAGTGGAGAGGGAAGTGACACGAGCTGGTGGCAGAGAGCAGCCACCTGCAGAGGATCCTCACTTCCCGAGCAGCTCCCAGCGCTCCCGCGAGCCACAGAAAATTATTCACACAAACTGCACTGCCAAATTCTCCTCGGCCACTCCTTGGAAACGTTAATATTTTGAACTGCAGATGTTTCAGTTTAATATCTGGCCCTCAGCACTGCAGCAGAGGATGGGTGGGTACCTCATGCAGGAGTGGGAACATTTTCGGTGCTCCACCAGAGGCACGTACTGAACTCGGTTTCTGGGATCCTGCAGCTGATCAGCTCCGTGCCTGAACCAGCAGCTCCCCAAACCAGGCACAGGCAGAGGATCTCCTCTGAAATCCCTCAGACCAGGACTTTTTTCTGCTCACCATGCCCTGATTTATTCCTGCTGTTCCTGGGTGTGACGATGCTCCCAGCCAGCGCTGATGCCATCACCGCCACCTCCCAGCGCTGAAGCCTTGGCACGTCCCTCCCTGCTCAGCATTTTGGGTGGCTGCCACCTGCCAATCATCATCCTGGGTTGAAGAGCTCGTGGAAAAACCCCTCTTGGTGCTTCCCCTCGTGACAACAGCTCACAGGTGGAGGTTTGCCCTTCAGCATTCCAGGGCTTCCAGGCCATCTGCTTTCCCCACTCACAACTCTGCCCGTTCACTCTTACCCTTTCCTTCCTTCTCCTACCAACCTTAACGTTCCTGCCTTGTGCAAATGGCCGGGATTATGAGATCCAGCTGCACCCATGGCATGAAGCAACCATCATCCCTAATTTACAGGGAACGTGTTCCCAATTCCAGCGCTGGGAACAGATTCAGGGTGCAGGAGTTGTTGCTGTCAGAGCTGCAGCTTGGTGTGAGGCACGAAAGAGGTGGGAATGAGGTGGCAAAGACACCCAGCACTCCTTACATTTGAGTCCCCATCCCTGGGGGGGTTAAAGTGTGTGGAAGTGGCACTTGGGGGCTCGGACTGGGGTGGCCTTGGCAGCGCTGGGGGATGGTTGGGGGCAGTGGTCTGAGAGGGCTTTTCCAACCTCAAGGATTTGTTGATTCCATGATTTTTTCCACTCAACCACCAGACTTGGAAATACTTTAGAAGATGGGACACTGCTGTAACAGGGACCAGGAGAAGTGCTGGCATTTCCTCTGGCACACTTTGCCAACCAGAGTGTCCAAATTCCAGCCTGATGGGCACCAACACTCAAACATCCAAGAAAAGTCTGAATCCTAAACACTGAACCTCTGCTAAGCTCAAAAAAATCCTGCAATTAAAAGTGTTCAAACTCACCCTGACTGCAAACACAAATAATTCACTTTGGGTTCCATGCCAGAGTTTGCAATTACATTGAATAAATCATTTACAACTGTCTGCTAATCAAAGAGATAATATGTAGAAGAAGTGTTTCACAGCAATTAAATCTTTTTTTTCTCCCATTAACTAAAAAAGGTTATTTTGCAGCCTCTTTGTGCTGAAATGTAACAGCATAAATATAGTGCTTTGTTATCAGTTTAAAAATTGAAACCTCTGTGCATCTTTTTTTTTTTTTTTTCCTTCTGGATTCCAGTTAAGTAAAATTGCCTTTCATGAGAAATGCTTGCAAATTATCAAAGACTTCTTTTTAAACAAGCTCAGAGAGTACGGAGCAAATGCCTTCCTTCCAAAGTAATTGGAATTTCTATCTAAATTATTCTTGGACAAATTAAAAGTGCCAAATATAAGTCAATTTTTATTGGGAAGAATTCTATTATAGTTTGTAATAAAGGAAAACTAAAAAACATGCTGCAGCATCCTTGGAAAAGTGGAAAGTGTTTCAGGAAGATCGAGAGCTCTCAGCTTCCTATGATGCTTATTAAAAACTACTTTCAATGAGGTGATTAGGGAGAAAATTGTCAAGTAAGCAAAGAAAAAAATTACTTCTCAGCCTAATCAGTGTATCACAGAATTAGTTCTTTCCTCCTTTAGAGATAGCATCCAGCTGATGGGCTTGTCACCATGGATAAAGGCTATTTTGATTTTATACAGGCTAGCTTTTAAATACTAATTTTCGTAAAAGGGAAAATAATTTTGTCACTAAAACCTGCCCCCTCCTTCCTGGCTCCTCATTCCAGCACAGAAAAGGGCAGTTGTCACCCCAAAATGAAGTCATTTCTAGCCCTCTGTGTCTAATCGTGGCGAGAGCCAGTAAAATAAATCAGCGAGGAGTAAAAGTAAAATTTGCAATAACCCGATACTACTGCCTCATCCTCCCACATCTCAGGACATAAAACTTACTGTCAGAAGAACTCACAGCATGAGAATTAATCAAGGAACTCTTAAAATACTCCAAGCACCTTCCTTCTGATGACTAATTTGCCTTTCCTATTGCAAACTACTAATTTTTTATCTCAATCGATATGTACAAATATACCTTCCCATCAATCACCCGGGGCAAGGCCAAACTTCCACTATTTATGTAAGACTGACTACAAGATGAAACAAAAATTGACTACAGCAAACCTGGGCCGCCGTGACAGCCCCGGAGGGAGGGAGGGAAGGGAAAGGAGGGATGGGAGCAGGTGGAATGGGCACCTTGGGAAGGAACGAGGGGCTCGTGGGAGAAAAAATCTGCACCAGGCAGGACAGAGGTGCAGGAAAATCAAGGGGTGGCAGAGCAATGGAAAGAGCCCCAAAGAATCTCTTAGAAATGCCCAGAAGTCCCAGAGGAAGAAGTTCAGAATGAGCAGGGAAAAGGGAACAATAGAAAAATGGCTGAGATGTAAGAAAAGTGCCCAGAATTGCTCTGTGGAGAGAGGAGAGGCCAGGAGAAATATAGAAATAACTCAGATTGAATCAGAGTGACCCCAGCAGAACTCAGAAGGCTTCGGGGATGTATTAATCAGGGAGATTTTCTCTGTCCGGTTGAACACATTAACAATCAAGGAGGATTGAGGAGGAAACCCATGCAAGCCTTTGGAGATGGGAACAGCCACGGGAAGCAGCACTCACATGCTCTGTGCAGGTAAGGACAGGTCCATCCAAGGCAGACACATCCTGCACATCTGCAGGCAGCTGCCAGGCACTTCCCGACTCCATGGCCACCCCTGCCAAATCCATGGAGAGCTCACGGAGCTCTGGACAAGCCCAGCACCTCGGGCTGCCTCAGAGCTGCCCAGACCTGCTTCAGGGATGAACGTGGCACCGTTCCAAACCTCAGATCTTGGAGTATAAACTGCATGGGAACGCTGCTGCACACACACTTAAACCCCAGCTTCTCACCGAGGTTGTGCCCCTTCAAGGGTGGAGAAACTGAAATGTGGATTCTGAGGCTGTTTCATGGCGCAGAGCTGGGAAGGGGAACAGTGGGAAGAGGCAGAAGTGGTCACTGTGTCTCTGCTCCACTAAGGAAGGGTTTTCACTGGAAAAATAAAGACAGTAAACAGGTAAAAGCATTTAAAGGGGCTTCTAAGAAAGATGGGGACAGACTTTTTAGTAGGGCCTGGAGTAACAGGCCAAGGGGGGCTGGTTTAAACTGATAGAGGGGAGGTGCAGACTAGATGTAAGAAACTTTTCACGATAGAGTGGTAAAATACTGGCACAGGGTGCCCAGAGCAGCTGTGGCTGCCCCTGGATCCCTGGCAGTGCCCAAGGCCAGGCTGGACATTGGGGCTTGGAGCAGCCTGGGACAGTGGGAGGTGTCCCTGCCCATGGCAGGGGTGGCACTGGATGGGCTTTGGGGTCCCTCGCAACCCCAACCATTTAATGAATCCTTGCAGGAGCACCAGGTCTGAGTTCTTCCACTTTCCACCCAGGAAATTCCCTCTGCTTGGGCTGGAGCTTTCCCTGGAGCATGGAGCTCTGCTGCCTCTTCCTTACCAAGAAATAGGATCCCAGCAGCCCAAAATGGAGCCCAATATCTCATATTAAATGAGCAGAGAAAGGAACCAAAGCAGAAAACAGCAGGACAAAGCACTGGAAACACAACATGTGAATTCCCAAGCACTGACTTGGAACAGAAGGATGCTGAAGCTTGGGTCTGCTATTTACCATGAGCAGAATCCGTATTTTACTGATAAAAATGACTTTATCACCAATCTAAAGGCACTTTTGGCATAAACTCCTTCACTGACCATTCCAGACCACACACACTGGGGCTGTTCAGACAGCGCAGAGCAGTGGATAGGAAAGGACTGACAACAGCCCAAAATAAAGGGATACAGGTGGGAAGGATCTCCTGGAGCTGAGGGCTTGGGATGTGCTCAGTTTGGAAGACAAAGTCAGGCTGATGGACCTCAGCGGGACTGCACCTGTGAGAAAGTCACATTATTAAGGTTATAGATGTGCCTAATTACCTCGATGAAACATGGACCAATTTGTTAATTTAAGTGAGCAAAGCAGTAAATCATGTTAAATACAGTGGCACTGTGGTGCTGCTTCTGGCAAAACTGGATTTTGTGTAGAGTGAAAAATTTCAGGTCAGAGTTGAGGGCTCTCCCCGTTCAGGGGCACTTGCACCACCTCTCTCCCCTACAAAATGCACAGTACAAAAGATGCTCTAAAAACAATCTTTAGAAACACCTTAAAAATACATTTAATAATAAACATTAACCTCTGTGAGATAAGCAGGATATATATATAAATATATTCACACCTGTTTTAAAACCAGAAAATATATTTCCCTAATCCTTGTGATGTTAAGCAATTCATTAAACCCTGACTAAGAGTTTTAAATCAAAGACAAGGTTTTAAATATTATTAAAACAAAACAATCAAAACAATAACACAAAACCCAAACCCACACAAGCAGGAAAACTCTCCCCACTGCATTTCTTTTCCTCTCTGTCACAAAAAGGCCCCAGAGACTCTAAATTTGCCTCTTGATACCACTAGTCAGATCGGTTTTATTAATTAAGACAAGGAATTTATTGGAATTTGCCTGGAAAGACCACACAAGGTATCTTATTAGAATAATTTCCTTATAAAGAATAGAAACCAAAAAAAGGGAGGATTTTAATTGAAATTTTTGTTATATTGGTGTCAGAATAGGTTGTTGCACCCACACTGCCACCCCACCCCACCCATCTAGAAAGCAAAGCAGGTTCTTCCCAAGTCAAGGAATTTATTAAGTGGAACAAAGAAAATAAATATGAATCCTCTAAAAATTAAAACAACAAAATAAATCATAGAATCATGTAATGGTTTGGGATGGAAGGGACCACCTCATTCCAACCACCTTTCACTAGACCAGGCTTCTCAAAATCCCAATAGTTCCAAGTTTTAATTATTTGAATGGTTCTCCTGCCTTGCAGAGCATTTGGGCATGCCCACAGCAAACCAGACAAGTGGTTTTATAACAGAGTGGCTGATGTTACGCTTAAAAAGAGTTCCAAATTCATTTATATTCACAGGACACCTGAAGGGTGCCCACAACGTTTAGAAGAAGCTCGTGAGGGAGAGATGGAAACCGAAAGTGGTGCCCAGGGTTCACACAACTCCCGTGAAGGTCCTCGTGCCCCTCGCTTGGTGCCTGCCCCACATCCCAGTGCTTTGCCCATCCCTGCCCCATCCCTGGCAGGAGGAGGGCACAGGGCAGGGCAGGAATGCCTGGGCCTGCAGGGGAGTGCCCAGCAGCTCGGGACAGCCCAGGCTCGAACCAGCCTGGCTGGAATCTGCCGATGGCTGAGTCTTGCTGCGGATTTGGGTGTTCCGTCAGTTCCGTCCTCTCCCACCGAGTGCTCACACTGAGAATTTCAGCCGTCTGAGAAAGAGAGAAAAAGCAAAGCCGAACCAGCCTGAGCCTCGGGAAGGCTGATAATCCCAATTATGATAATCCCAATCCCTGCCCACCCGTTTCATAGCCCACTGAAAACTGGATCCCCTTTTAAACGCTCCGGAGGCATAAGGGGGATTTTCACAGGGAGTTTTGCTACTTTGGAGAGCAGCACCTGGGCTGGGGCTGTGCTGAGCGTGCCCTGCTCCTCTGACACACAGCATCAGCCAGCATCGTGTCTAAAGATTATCAGGTTACACTGCATATTAATTCAGCCCTGTGCTTACAGAATGACTAACTCAATCAGTGAATTTATTGGAGGCATATTTAAGAAGGGGTATTTATGGATTAGGCACAGATTTTAGAAATGAAATGGGAGACAATCTAACAAATCTATCAGGAATAAGATCAACAACTTAAAGTTTAAACCAATCATCTTGAGTATATATTTGAACTTGGATATGCAGATGTGGTGCACAAGTCCCAATGGTTCAGCAATACACTCAAAGGATCAACAGCCCTATAGACAGCTAAATTACTCGGAAAGCCAGGGAATTTATCAAACATGAATTTCAAAGTGGATTCTAGCCTGCAGGAAAAAATGGAAGTGCCCATTAATGTACATACAAAATAAATGTTGTCTGCAAGCTCATTCAACTATTTATTTTTGACACAGAACTGGCTAAAGATTTTTTAATTTACATAAAAAGGTACAAAGACTGCAACCCCTTTGATGGAAGAGATGGGAATAAATATCCTGCAAAAGAGGGTTTGTTTGTTTTTTAAAGAAGCACTAACAACCTCGCAGGTACAACACAAAGGAATCATTTATGCTCTTTCACATCTATTAGTGCATTATTTATAACTAACTCCAATTTGAGAACGCTGGCATTAAGTCTGTTTCTCACATGTAGAGGAAATTCTTACAAACTGATCATATATTATGGATGGAAATTGTAACAGCTACGCTGAAACTGGTTAAAGCAGACACGGCTGAATTCCGCGAATACCGGAGGAGGACGGAGCCCTTCCTAACTTAGGTACTGCCCAACTATTTATTTATTTTACTGACCAAACCAAAAAGAAAAAAAGAAGTTAAATTTGTGCATTGCTGACAGATCATTTATAAAAAAAAAAAAAATTGGGTTTAAGATTAAAACAGAAATAAAACCCGTTGAATCATCCACAGGCCTTTCCAAACCAAGACCCTGCTTTGATTGTATAAAGGGAGGGGCTGAGCATCATTAAACCAGAATAAACTACACATAAATTATATAGGATAAACTTATGGTTACATATTTTAAAATAAAATTCATATTTCACCCCTAAATGAAATAATCTTAAATCCTCCTAACACTTTTAAGATGTGGCCTATTGCCCAACACAAACTTGCCAAAATTGGCATTCAGAAGAGCCCTCTTTCAGAAGAAACTCATTAACCGTGTTGTAATTCATGGGATTTGTACCTTCGGTCTTGTGACTCAGGGAGGGTTTTTAAAGCCTCAGACACTTGAACCAAGTTGCTGTGTCAGTCTCTCCACTTTCACTGAGGTTTAGGTGAAGTCTTAACTCTTTTCTGAAGCAAACCCCACATTCAGAGTGCTTGGCATTCTTAACAATACCAGATTTCACTCCCAACTGTTAAAGCTTTGTGGCTGACAACGCTGTGCTGCAGAAAAATTGAATGGCAAATAAGTTTTTTTATTCACATCAAAAATCCTCCTTCCATTCCAAACGGGATCCACTGGCAAAGATCTGCTGGAAGGCGCTGCCACTGCATTCCCCAGCCTGAGGCTCCCACGGGCCAGCAAAGAATGACACAAAACCTCCCAAAACTGTCTTTTAGCACGACCAAGCTGCTGAAATTCTTCATTATTTGGAATAGTTTGGCCATGCTACAAATGGTGTTGGATACTAAAGCAGCCCAATTCCTCAACTGCACTGAAATGGAATAAAAGTAGGAGAAAGGGGATCAATTATAGCAAATATCCTCCACACCAGTCTGCACAGCAAACCCACGTGGGGGTGCAGAACACCTTGCAGGACGCTGCAGCCTCCTCTATGTAAGAGGGATTAAATCTGAATTTAAAAAAAAAAAATCACACAGGAGACTCTCATGATTTATTCGATGTCCTCATAACCAGAGGATGTTTGCTTCCATGTTAAAGTCTTCACTATAGTGGAAGGTGTTTGTATATAGGACCTGAGATGGAGGAAAAATGCTTTATTACTTTATAATACATCCCACATAATAAATATTTGTTTAACAAAGCCTGCCTGAACTTCCTGCATTAATCAAAACTGAATGTGGCAGGACTTGTATGATTAACTCAAAAGCCATATTCCAAATGATAAATAAACTAATATTAACCTTGTGTGTTCATTAATAATGCAAGTTCTCCATAGTTCACAAACACAACTGATACAGTTAATTGAAGGTTCACATTTGTAAAATATTCATAATTACAGTTTCAATGTTCTGTTCACTCAGGATCCAACCTAATAAAAATCACATTCCATGTGCTCTTCAAATTTAAACCCATCACTCCTCTTCATTACGCTCCTGATGTGATGTTACATGGAAATAAACATCATTACCTGCTCCTAGGGGAGCACTTCTTGAATTCAGAAGTTCTGTCTCAGCAGAGATTTCACCTTTGGTCCCCAGCTTCTGAGACAATCACTCTGGTAGTCCAGAGCCTTAAAAACTTTTTGATACTGGCAGCTTCTCTGGGCACCCTGTGCCAGGGCCTGCCCACCCTCCCAGGGAACAATTCCTTCCCAAGATCCCATCCAGCCCTGCCCTCTGGCACTGGGAAGCCATTCCCTATGTCCTGTCCCTCCATCCCTTGTCCCCGGTCCCTCTCCAGCTCTCCTGGAGCCCCTTTAGGCCCTGCAAGGGGCTCTGAGCTCTCCCTGGATCTTCTCCTCTCCAGGTGAGCCCCCCCAGCTCTCCCAGCCTGGCTCCAGAGGGGCTCCAGCCCTTGGAGCAGGTCCGTGGCCTCTTCTGGACTTGGACCAGCAGGTAAATATAATGTAAATGTAAATGTAAATGTAAATGTAAACGTAAATGTGTTGTCTTAACCAAAAAAATCCCCCTAAAAAACCCAAACAACAATTTAAAAAACCCCACTAAAACAAACAAACAAACAAACAGCCAACCAAAAACCTCCAAGCCCTACAAAATAAAACCAAAAAAAACCCCCCAAACTCACGTCTCTTACTCATAAGCGCGTTGGGAACAGGACCAGCAGAGCTTTTCTGCCCACCAGCACCTTCCCAAGGGTCATGAGCCAGACTGACCAGAGGAGTGACCAGAGGTCAGTGTGGTCCCTGAGCAAGGAAGGGCTGCCTGGCAGCTGGGAAGGTGCTTTTGCTTTCTTACCTCCAGAAGCCAATTTTGCCTCCATTTATCTCATTAGGAGAATGAACAGCACTGCAAAATCCTCTGGGACTGGGTAATAAACCTGGATCGGTCCTGGAGTGGGCCAGGCTTGGGAAGAGGTTTTAAATGCATCACCCAACCCGGGAGCGACCGATGCCTCCGGGTGAGGGGAGTCTCCAGGTCTCACTGCAAATATTCACCTCCACACCACTCAAAATCCTGTCTGCCCACTCCTCTCTGAAGTACAGCTCCGTAAAAAATGTTAATGAACAACTTTGGCAAAAAATGTTCGCTTTTGAGCCAAACTCTGTGGTTACTCTGTGCTCAGAAGCCAAGAGTGTAGCTGGTTACAAAAACCCATACACAACCTGTGGTGAAGCAGCGCCTTTGTGCTTGCAAAGCGCAAGCAAGTCACACCTACAATTCAAACATTCAGCATTCACTCTCCACAAAAGAAACTGAATATTTGCTTTGAATCCACGTGGTTTTTCCCCAACAAATACCCCTGACAATAAACTCTTTCATGAGAACACTAATATAAAAAGTTATAAAGTGAGCAACCACAGTGCCAACCCAAATGTGGTTTAAAATCCGAGTGAACACTCAGATGGAAAGCGCTTGGGTGTGAGAAGCTGCCCAAAATTTTGGCTACACACAGTCGGTATGTGCACGTATGTGACATCCATGACATTTTTTGCACGGACTCTCTTTAATGCATTAATTCTATGAAAGACATCACACCCATCAGCACCCAGAACAGAGGCAGAAACACAAGTAAATGCCATCCTCACTGCACCATATTTCATGCCTTGTTTTTATTTCCTTGCCTTGCCTTTCAGTGTAAACAGTAGATGTTGTTCTAAGAGGTCACTTTTATGTGCTGGTGCACCACTGAACTGTTTAGGTTAAAAATGACACTACTGTTTAAGACCCAGTAATTTTCAGAACGTCTGATTTACTGCTCTGGCACTCTATAAGCCTCATTTCATACCTCCAAGAATGAACTAGTCAAAGTGTTAAATAAACATGAAGTATAAGGCTTGTTTTCTTTCCAAAAGTGCAAGCACTGTGTTACTCTAATGATTAAATATTGTTTAAATATACAAGTGAGTGACTGGTTTCACAGTCGATTCTTTCCCTCTGCTTCATTTTATGTATTAATTATTTTGTGTTCAGACAAAGGCTTTAATTAAGAAGCATAAAGAGTTTCTGAAGAGTGAAGAAGTAATGGTTTCATCTGCATTAAACTGATTATAAACAGTTATTTCTGAAGGAAAAAGGCATCGGGGACAAAAAAAAAAAAAGAAAGGAGGAAAAAAATCTTAACTAAGCTGGAATCTGTTAGAGGTGGAAGGACCCGATCCTGTCCCACGCTCCAGCACACACATCCAAAGGGTCCAGGGCAAAGTAACCCCATTTACTGACCCCAGATGTTTTGTCCTAAGCCCCACAACACCCCAAAATATCCAACATGCAGGAGTCCAGCTCTTAACGGGGGGTGTGGAGGCACCGGTGCATCCTGTGCCCCCCTTCCCACAACTCATCCCTGAAATCCCTGGGGGATTTCATAGCCAAGAGCCTTGGGATGTATTTAAAATTCAGTATATTTGGCAAAGTATCACCAGCTGTGACGTGCCTGAGATAAAGAAGAAATAGAGTTACCTCATGTGATTCTGTGAATCCCAAAGAAAAGCCACCGATGGGAGCGGAGCTCTGAACCAAGGCCCTGGCTCCAACACATCTCTAAAAGCCATTTTAAGCAGGAGATTAGTAAAAATTTTTAATGCAAAGTAGCACAGGTCATTAAATCCTCGGCAAGGTCTGTGCCATAGCAACAACCTCTCACAAATCTTGGAAGAATCAGCAAGAGGATGAGCCCAAGTGGGAAAGGTGCACATGAGACAGCTTCAGTGAAATCCATCCTCCAGGAAAAGGGCTTGAGGCCTGTGCTTTCCATGTTTTTAAGCACAGGATTTGGAGAAAATGTATTTTTTTATGTCCATGTCAAAAAAAGAAAAACAATTAGAGGAGGGAAAAAAAGAGTTGAATAGTCAAAGAGAGGGTATTTTGAATTTTAAGTGCAAGAAAACACGTCCAATTCTTTTGCCATTGCAGACCTGATATCAAACTTGCCCAAGCTGGTTGGAAGTCATTCCTCTGCCTATAAAGCACTTGGCATCCAAGCCTGTTTTTGGGAATTAAAATTACGGGTGTGGAGTCAGAGAACGTTACAGAACAACCTCAATGGCGACTGCAATTCCCTCATCTACAACCCCGTTCCCACATGCTTATAAATTTGCCAAGCCTCGTCTCAGCCTGAAATCCTTCCTTCTGGATGATGCCTTTGGCAGGAGGAATTTATCAGAGCTATTGCCTCTCGCATCGATCCGCGGAGTTTCCAATCAGGATGGCTCCCTGGCTGCCAGGAATTGGGGAGGGGGTGGAAAACATGGGTAGGACATAGATGGGACATGGTTTAGGAGGGGCTTGGCACTGCCTGGGTGGAGTCCATCATCTCAGAGGTCTTTTCCAGCCAAAACGATCCTGTGATTCTATGAAACAGAACCATGGGGCTGCCTCTGCCCTAGTGTGGCATCAGACATCTCCAGACAAGGAGGATGCTGAAGCTGCTCGATGGAAAATTTCCAGAGTGGAAAGTAGGACTTGAATTTGGCAGAAAATTGGCCTGTCTGTCAGTAACTGGGCAGATTTGTGCAGGAAGCCAAGGAGGAGAATGAGGTTTTGGTTGGTTGATAAACTTTGGTGGGCCAGGCTGAGCATCCTTGCCAACTTTGTGCCTGTTCAGACCTCAACAAAAGGAAAAGAGTTGTAGAAAAATGCCTCGTGGTTTGCATTACAGATTACAGGTGATCCTTAAGGAATCATACAATCCCAGATTGGTTTAGGTTGGAAGAGACCTTAAAACTCAATCCTGTGCCACCCCTGCCATGGCAGGGACACCTCCCACTGTCCCAGGCTGCTCCAAGCCCCAATGTCCAGCCTGGCCTTGGGCACTGCCAGGGATCCAGGGGCAGCCACAGCTTCTCTGGGCACCCTGTGCCAGGGCCTCACTGCCCTCCCAGGGAGGAATTCCTTCCCAATATCCCATCCATCCCTGCCCTCCATCACTTTAGTCATTCCCCCTTGGCCTATCACAACAGGCCCTTGAACTGCATCCCATTGCTGCACACAAGCACAACCTGCTGGAACAAACCTACAGAGGTTCTTCTTTCTCAGTTTTCTGTCTTGGTGGTCTCGAATCAGACCCTCAACCTCATTTGAATGTCGGGGCTTTGCTGCAGCTTAATCTCTTTTATTAACAGTCACATCCTGCAGCTCTGACACGACTGAAGGCAGAAGATCTGCGGGGAAATGTAGAATCAAGAGCCATAAGACACTGGGTTACAGTTCAGGAGAATTTGCAATTTAAGTATATGATGGCTGAAAAAGATGGAGATGTGTTGTGGAAAGTATCATTTCTCCAACCCATCTGCAGGCTGGTTAATGAAAGCCACCAACATCCTACCAAAAAAAAAAAAAAACCCCAAAAAAGAGGGTAAAACCCAATTATCAAGTGAGTGATTCCTTATGTTGAAGTAATTTGTAACCCACAGCATTCTCCAACTCTTAAAAATAAAGGGATAAATAAATAAATAAATGAGAACAAGTGATGAAATTAGTAAAGAAATGAGAATTATGAAATAAATAATTTTTTAAGCAGGTAGCCAAAGCATTGTGCTGGTGCACAGCTGGTCTGAATGAGCTCAAGCACAGATTTGTGGCCTGAATCCTTCCTCTGATAAAATCTGCAGGTGGTGGCACCTACAGGGATGCAAAGTACTCTTCCATGTAAAAGTGGAGATAATTCCACAGGAGAAAAATGTGGGGGAAATCAGATCAATTGGGAAAAAATCGGATCAATACATTGTTCGATGTTTTCCATAATATTGAGACTTTTCTATAAAATATTCAGGAAAGAAACAACGATTATTCCCACCAAACCTTCCTTCTTCAGGCAGCGGCATCTGAAAAATAAACAGGAAAAAACTGCATTGTAAGATGCAGAGAGTGCTGGGGATGTTATCCCAGGCTGGAAAAATATTGGAGGGAAGTTTTAAGTGCCCTACCTGATGCAATAAAACTCCCAATACAGGATGTCCAAAACTTTGTGTTCTTCATTTAACAAAAGGCAGTGCCACAGATAAATATCAGAAGAGATTTGTTAATGCTGCACTATTGGCAGCTAAAAACAGATCGCTGTACGCTGGCAGACTGAACAACTGCCAACCCATAATAAATGGATGGCTCAGCCTAAGGATTTACTGCCAATGGGGGGAAAAAGGAGAGTGATGTGAACAGAAATAAACCGAGAGAATTGAAGAAAACACAAAATTTCTTGCAGGCTTCCTTCAAAATACAAATTGGTTGGCAAGAGCCAGGGGAAAGAAGGAGAAATCCCTAATAACCCAAAGAAAGCTGCTGGGCTCCTCCTCTGCCCAGACCCCTGTGCTGCAGCAACACCCATGGGCAAGGCTTCCCAAATAATAATAAAAAATTTAAAAACTCTTTTTTTTTTCTTTTCTAGATAGCACCTGTTTAAACTGGCTTTTCTGTCTTAATCATCACAGGCAGAGATGGCCAAATACCTCACACAGGCATGCAAGAGCATGGGCTAGATGGGAGACACCCCAATATGTGCTGCCAGGGCTGGTCCTTTGGACTTCTGTGCACCCTTCAGGCCTTGTGCTGCAAGGCTTTAATTGGATTTAAGGCCTTCTTCAACTTTTCCAAAGGCTCACCTTTTTTTTTGCATTCAAAGAGCCTCTTGGGACAAGGGGAACAGGCAGAAAGCTCCACATGAATATGAGGAAAAACTTCCCTCTGCAGTGACCGAGCACTGAACAGAGCCCAGAGAGGCTGTAGAGTCTCCCTAACTGGGGATATTCCAGAATCCTCTGGACACAATCCTGTGCCCTGTGCTCTGGGATGCCCCTGAGCAGGGGGATGGGGCCAGGTGACCCACTGGGATCCCCTCCAACCTGACCCACCCTGTGAGCTCTGCTTCCTGTGGGGTGGATAGAGCTGAGCCGCCGCTCTAACGAGCCCAAAAACTCGGATGCACCATGGTGAGTTTAAAAATATTCATCACTGAAGCGACTTCTCAAGAATTTTGGGATTTGGAATTGTTCTTCCATCATCACCAGCCTTGCTGGAGAAAGGTTTGGTCTCACAGCTCTGCAGGACAAGGTGAGGGATTTGTCCCCAGCAGAGATGCATTTGTGGGCACATTCTGACTGCATTTTTCAGTATTATTATAGAAAAAGCATCTAAATGGTCTGGAGAGAGGCCACCACTGACTTGAACCTGACTGTCCACCCACACAGGGGTGTAACTGATAGAGCAGCACCTGCACAGAAGTGATAAAAGGCATTTTATTTTCCTACAGCATTGACTACACCCATCAGGTGCAAATTTGTGTGGCCCATTATTGATCCTCGCACACACACAGGAACAATAATTTCAGGACAAAAATTGGTGGCTGAAGCTATGAACCTGAGCTGAAGTCCCAGAGAAGAGGATCAGTCTGTGGAGAGTCTGGAGCAGCACTAACAAGCCCTGCTAACTCTATTTAGAAAGCAAAAAAAAAAGGAAGAAAGTCAAAAGGAAGAAAAAGTTTCCCAGCAAACTGAAAGATATGAACTTGATAATTACTTGGAACCAAATTAATATCAGGATGGCTGCCATTATTCTCCGAGGACAACCATTTCATCTATTGTGCAGGTGTACTCTCCAAGAGTGGATCATGCTGATGAAAGACTGAGAGAATTTCAATGACACCTTGAGGGATCTTATGAATAAAATATCAAAAAATGGACATCTCCTTTGTATAGGAAGATTTTAATGCAAAAACTGTAACAGGTTTATACGTTACACCAAGAAAATAAGGAAGGTTTATTCTGTCTTTGGCTGGAGACAGACAGACATTGCCCAGTCAAAGTTTCTCATAACCACAAGAGACTCTTCTTTCAAACGCTCACATTAGCTCTGTGCCGGACTCTTCTAAGCAGATTAACAACACACTCATAAACCAACGAAACTGAGAAGTGACCCTTTCTCCTCCAAGCCCTGAAAATCAGAAAACTTTCACAAGAAAACCACTTGCACTCGCAATCAAATCTCCACAGGGCACGTTACAGAAACAGGAAACAGAGAGCAAAGCACGGCAAAAGTGGATTCATAACAAATGAGGAAAAATAGTCTTGTTCTTAAGGAAGGAGAAAACAGTGATGGAGGGGAACAGACTGAGAAAAACCTACACCCACATTAACATTAAAGACATTAACCTGGCTGAGTGACCTTTTTCATGCCCTAGTTTTCATCGGCGTCTCATGCAGAAGCGATGCACGTCATAGAGTCATGGAATTCTACAATGGTTTGGGTTGGAAGAGACAGAACCACAGGATGCACGATCAGTTAGGTTGGAAAACACCCCAAGACCACTGAGTCCAACCTGTGACCAATCCCCACCTCGTCACCCAGACAAGAGCACCGAGTGCCATGTCCAGGTGCTCCTTAAACACCTCCAGGGATGGGGACTCCACCAATTCCCTGGGCAGCCCATTCCAAGACCTAAAAGATCAGCTCATTCTAACCCCCTGCCACGGTCCAGGTTGCTCCAATCCCCACGGTTTGAGGGGGTGACTCTCTGTGGACACCCCCTTGTTCCTGTTCAGGAAGGGACAGTGCCACAGAGGGGTTTGCTGATGGCTGGTGGGGGACA
The DNA here is from genome assembly GCA_014706295.1 of Lycocorax pyrrhopterus obiensis. Lineage (NCBI taxonomy): Eukaryota > Metazoa > Chordata > Aves > Passeriformes > Paradisaeidae > Lycocorax > Lycocorax pyrrhopterus. Next base: position 34,868,936 of record JACSVZ010000008.1, read on the forward strand.
GGTAATGCTGGACAGAGGGAAAGTGGGGAGAAAAAGGCTTTGGGGACATTTTGGGTTGGTGGGAAAAGTACAGCTGGGCTGGAGAAGATGGCTCCACAGTGATAAGGGCAGGACAGAAGCCAGGTAGGAAATGACGCTAATTGATGCTAATTGCAGGGGAAGGACAGCTTGAGATGAGGCTGTGTGGAAACCAAAGCTCTCTCCTGTTGAGAAGAGCGGAGGCGTTCACTGGTGAACCTAAAAGAGCCCTCAAGTGCAATCCCCACGGCTGTTGTGAAATCATCATCTGCAACCACCTCCCAGGAGGGCTGAAACTCCGCCCCTTCAGGCTGAAGATCTTGGGAGGGCAGTGGAGGGGAAGACGAGACAGGAAGGGCTGGAGAGCAATTCCCACGGAGCATCCCATCCCGGCACTGCCAGCACGAGCTGCGCGGTGAGAGATGCTGCTCTGGGATCGAGCCCCATCCACAAGGGCACTGCCAGGGCTCTTCAGTGTCCCCTGGGACATCTGGGGCAGGTGCACGGGGTGATGGCAAGGAAAGGGAGAGCCCTGTGAGGATGGCACTGGCAAGGATAGAGAGAGAAGTGGAAAGTCAGCGGCGTGCCACGGAATCATCCCCACGGCCACTCAGGACACAGGGAGGGCAGGGGAAACGCTGCTCCTGGCACCGTCAGGGATCGCTGCTTTAGGTCACAGTCGAGGACTGGAACAGGGTCTGAGGGCAGTGGTCAGGGAGCGTTTGGACAACGCGTTCGGACGATGCTCCCAGGCACAGGGTGGGATTGTCGGGGTGTCCTGAGCAGGGCCAGGAGTTGGACTGTGTGATCCCTGCCGATATTCCATGACCCTGATGCGCTTTTCCTGGATGAGATCACCTATTCCTGGTGCCAACAAAACCCCAGGTGCCACAGGAGGGGCTGTGCCTCCCCCTCAGCGTGGCACAGGGCTGCGTGCCCCCGCTCCTCTGCCTGGCAGCGCTTTGCGTGGCAGAAGCTGTGGAGGTTCAAGGGTGTTTCACTAGCACAGCTTATTGGGGACTGCATTTTCTCCAGGGTACAAGCCAAGCTCTACATCAAAGCCTGATTGAGCAGAAAATATGTGCTAATGTTCACAGCAGTACTCTATTATAGTATAAGTATGCTTGTAAATATTCACTACATGTTATTACGCCATTTGAACCAAGAATATTGCAGGGTTAAAGGTCGGCCCTAATGCTCTCTCAGGAGGCAGCAGTTTTGAATATAACCAAATGGGATAATGGTCAGGAATACCCAGAGGGGGCAATGTAGCACATCGTAAAGAATTGTGCTGTGAGTTTTAAGTTTTCAGGACAACAAAGATGCCAACGAGATGGCTCATAAGCAGTCATTATTAATGGAATGACAAGGGTAATGTTAAGCAGGATGTCTTTACTATAATAAATCTTGTCCCTGCGCCATTAGTAGTCCTTACAACTGCAAATAGCAGTTAGGTTATAACCTAACATGGCAGAATTTTATCCTCTCAATCTCTAATGTATTTTATAATGCTGTTAAAGTCAGGAATAGCAACTGTTTAAGCTCACTTAATCTGTGAGAAGTTTAAACACGAATTTTAAATGCGAAATCTGCTTTGATAGTAGTTTCTCTTAATTAAATAGATGAAGTAGCTCTTTCTAAGCATACACTGGGCTGTACTACAGGGTCTGGGGAGCACTGGTGAATTTAAAACATTAAATATTTTCCTTCAGATGTAACTCTTGCATTCTAAAAATATTGACAGCTTTTATCTTAATTTTAAAAGCTATTTCTAAATTAATTTATGGATTATTTCTGGTTACAATATTGCAATTTTCCAGTTTGGAAATAAATTACTGATTTTTTTGTCTTTGAAATGATCTTGTTTGGGCAGATAAGAGTTTCTCTCTTCTCTTCTCTTCTCTTCTCTTCTCTTCTCTTCTCTTCTCTTCTCTTCTCCTTTTCCTTTTCCTTTTCCTTTTCCTTTTCCTTTTCCTTTTCCTTTTCCTTTTCCTTTTTTTCCTTTTCCTTTTCCTTTTCCTTTTCCTTTTCCTTTTCCTTTTTTTCATTTCCAAATTCTGATCTCAACACAGAAAAGATAATCAACAACTCTTTCCCAAAAAACAGCCTAATTCCAGATTGACATTTTATGATCATTCAGAGTCTGATCCAAGGACAATACAGGACTTTCCAAATCTTTCTTCAAGTCATAGGGAAAGTAATAATATGATTTTAAGGATTAAATAAATAAATAAGTGGAATGGTATTACAGAAGAGCAATTATTCATCTTAACATATCAAATTTGGCTATGTTAAATGGATCCTGAATCTTAGCTAACTGTTTTATAAATATTTAAACAGCTTCACTGCGAGCTGTCCATTTCACCTGCTTTGTTTTCCTTCTCCTGATCTTCCAGAAATAGCTGTGGAAATAACCAGTTCAATCAGCTCAGGGTACCACTGCGACAGAGCTTCGGGATCCATGGAACCCAGAGCATTAATCAGGAGGCAGCAGAGTATTAACCAATATGACCAGGCCCATCTCCAACCCTTCTGGTGTTCAACAGCACTCCTTGACAGCTTTTCTCTTCTGAGAATTGTCAGGAAGCCCACTGAGCTTCCACGTGACTAATCTGGGACTCAGCAAAGTGAAGGGATCTCAGTGGGTCTTGCACAAAACCCGCCAGCACTCAGAATGTATTTCACCTGGTAACAAAATTCTGTTATCAAATGTTTTGGCATGCAAAGGACTTGAAGAGCCATGTGCAATGCAGGAAAGTCCCACGGGTAAGGAAATAGCTTCAGCTAGAAGCTGTGCTATCCCTGATGTCTGAGGATCATCTGCCCTCAGTGATCACTGTGTCAGGAATGCTCAGTTCCTCCCACTGTAAAAGATCTCCATTGTGACCTTTGTTCTTAGAAACCACAGGAGCAGAGAGATGTCAGTGCCCCATTTCTTCACCCAGCTCCTGGCACTCCATGAGCACCTCTTCACCCAGGTGCCAGACTGGAACCTCGACCCTGGATGGGTGATCAGGGCCCAGGAGAGCCTCTCCCCCCTCAGCCACAGGATCCACATCCTCCCTGTCTCCTGCCAGGAGAGCTCTCCCAGGTGACAATAAAGTCTTTCTTCCACAGCAAATGATGGCCACGCCATTATTCTGAAAGCTTTGGATCAAACCATGGCAATGCATCAGAGCATTTACAGAATGGAATTTTAGGATTGTTTTTTTTTATTTTCCAAAGTAGGATGCCCACAAATAGCACCAGCTCGATACCCTGACTGAACTGCCGAAGAAGTTGAGGCATTTTAATATCGTGGGCATCCTACAAAAGCACACCAGAAGTTTGATGAAAGCAGCGAATAAAGGAATTTGGCCACCTAGAAGTGATTTCCAGCAGACCCCATTCTTTCCCAGGTTGTTACTGCCCCTCTCCCATGGCAGGGAGCCCACGGCACACATGGCACGGCAGGAGCAGGGACACAGCCGAGGATACAGCAGGAGCCGGAGCGGCCCCGTGGATCCGCTTTTCCCACCCAAATGCAAAGCAGAGCTCGGAGTGCTCGAGAGGTCTGCTCTCTGGTGAGGTTCAACATTAAGATGTGACAAGCTCCTTATATACAAGAGGATAAATGATATGCAAAGTCCATACTCTTTGTTCTGACAAGTGTCCAGAGGGAAAATTCTGGAGATAAAGCTGTAGCTTTCTAAGGCACCGGGGTAGGGTGGGCAGAATGAAGATTTTATCAAAGAAGTTGAGCATTGAAACACTGAAAAACACCACATTGCCTTCTCCTGCACCTTCCCACCCCCATCAGTGCCCTGCCCTTACCTCCCACAGCCAGCCAGAATCATTCCAGTCCATTGGGAGGGGCTTTTTTCCTTTTTTTTTTAAATAAGTAAATATATATAGGAAGAGATCACCACATAAAGAGTCTTTTTTTCCCTCTGAGGAGAGACTCAGGACCTGAGGTTATCCCTGCCTGGCCCTGGTGTCACCTGGAAAGACCAGGCTGTGTTTCCCAGTGACCAGTGCTGGGGCAGACACCTCTCTGAAATCCCTGTGATGGGACAGAGGGGGAGAAAACAACAGACAAATTCAGGAAAATGGCTAAATAAAGACTGGAGATGTTCATTGGGGTGTGGAGGCTTGGATACATCCAAAGTCCCATCCAGAAAAGAAACTGGTGCAGATTTTTACCCTGCTCTGTTTTAGCAACATGACCCCTTGACAGATAGATAGATAGATGGACAGAGAGATATAGATTTATCATATATTTCATATATTTCTCTCTCTATATAGATATCTTTCTATCTCTATATACACACATAGAGATATATATGAATATATACAGATATCTATATATGTATATAGAAATTTGTATGCATGTGTATATGTATTATATGTAAATAAAGATAAATATTAGATTGAGAGATAGATAGATAGATAGATAGATAGATGAATATATATTTTTATATATCCATATATGCATACACATGTATATATATAAAAATGTATATATAAATATACATTTCATATATATAAATATAAACATATACACACATTATATATATATGAGTGTAACATATACAGTCTCACCCCAGAGACAACAAGTCTAAAGAAGCTTCTCCACTCATGATGTGAAGGCTGTGAGTCCCTACTGCTGAACTCAGATGAACTTACATCGTGCCAAAAGTAGGCACTTATCTTATTGAGACAAATTTGGGCATTTTTGTGGCTGCCCCATCCTTGGAAGTGTCCAAGGCCAGGCTGGATGGAGCACTGAACAACCTGGGAAGGTGTCCCTGCCCATGGCAGGGGTGGAATGAGATGATCTTTGCGGTCCTTCCAACCCAGAACACTCTGGGATTCTGTGATTCTACAATTTTTAAATTAAACCCAGGGATCTGTAAGACTTCTGTTGCCTCTGGAATGAAAGATTCTTGTAGCAGGGAATGGATAAATCCAGATGTAAAAGAAACAAACTGTTGATTAAGAGCTCAGCGTGATTCTTATGTAAATACGATGTAAACATTAAAATTCACCCTTAACTCTGTTTACCTCCAAAGTGTAGAGCTCATCAATTATTAGGCATTGTTTTAATGCACACACTATGCCCCCATAATACGGCAATAAGTCCCAAAGACTTATGTAAAATATCTCTTTTTTAATCATGTCTAGTTTCATAGACAAAAGTAATCACTAAAAAGCCAGTGGCTACAAAAACTGCAAACAAAATGAACCTTTAAAAGCTAATGACTTAGGGGTGATTTTACAGACATATAAAGTATGTTAGGGGCTTACACTATTTGTCATTAACACATATTTTGAAAGCTCGGCTAATATAATGTGACACAAAATTAGTCAAACACAATTCATGCAATATTGTTTAATTTTACTCCTCATTTAACTTGGTTTTAAGCAAAATCATTATGTCACATGATAACGTTCACTTGAACAAGAAATATTTTATAATGGTGTCTGCGTTTCGAAATGAGTTATTAGGAGCTACATGCTGAACACATTCTTAACTATGAAAACTATAAAGCTAATAGCTTCATCATATTTTGACAACATCTACATACTTTATGCATTATTTACAAGAAAGATATAAAATGAAACTACTGAATATCTTGCACCATACTTCACAGTCATAGTTAACTGGTTAAAAATATAACACATTTATCTTCTGCCGGCTCTGGATTTGCATAGGGATATTTGCATACCATGTTGCAATGTGCTCTTAATGTAAAATTTAACCTTTGTACTTTCCCTCTGATGTGGAAGGTATACTCATTAAGTTAAAAATAATGGTAAAAATAAGTCTGCTGGTGATATACTTTCCATGAATGATTCCCCTGAGTGGTGAGGAAAGGTAAAATGTGGGTGGGAAAATGTTTAATTGAATTAACTCCTCATTTCCTATATTTTTATTTCAAATTTCACCAGCAGAGCAATTGGAGTGGTATTTGTCAACCATACAAGCTCTGCTTTCAGTGCTGGGGCTCTTGGTGCCCTTTCATCCTGTGTGAGGAGGTGCATTCCTAGGTGCAGATGAAGATCTAAATCACAGAGTCATGGAATGTCCTGAGCTGGAATGGGCCCACAGGAATCATGGATCCAGCCCCTGGCCCTGCCCAGACCCCCCAACAACCCCACCCTGGGCATCCCTGGCAGCGCTGTCCAAACGCTCCTGGAGCTCTGGCAGCCTCGGGGCCGTGCCCATTCCCTGGGGAGCCTGGGCAGTGCCAGCACCCTCTGGGGGAAGAACCTTTCCTGATCTCCAACCTAACCCTGCCCTGACATCTTGTAATTGCACATACGATCGCTGAGTGCCAGGACTCCAAAAGGACCATGTCTCAGGCCAGCGGTGGGGAAAGGGTTTGCTGTGGTTGAACCTTGAGACAGTGTTTAAACCTCTCAAACTTGCTCCACTTTTCTACAACTTGTAAGTCCATAATGCCACCTTTCCCCCCCCCCAAACACGGTTACTTCTCAATAAGTCCTACAAGAAACAAAACTCCTAAAAGAAACGTAACTCCTAAAAGGGACAATCCTATTTTTGGCTGCTCCTCATTTGGATGACGTTTTAGAGCTAAGATGTCACCTTTTTATATGCAAAGTGTACCAACATCAGTGACCAGAAGAGCCCATGACCCACCAGACCTTTGTTTCACACTCTGAGAAAATACGGATGAATCTGCTGAACGCTACACGGCAGTTCTGCCACTTAACGGCTCCCAAGCAATTAATGGCAACACCTTCTATTTTCCTTTCCAAAAAATCCATGCGAGTACCTCTCTGCAATGCTACTTCTGTGAACTGCTGCTGGTTCCCTCTCTATTCCGAAAGAAAACCCCTTTGTTTGAAGGAATTCTGCATGAGTTGCTTACGCGCGGTAATTGGCCCATTATTTTTTCCCTTTTTAGGGCAGATCTCGCGTTGGCGTTTCTGTGCGCTGACCCACCGACGACCTCCGCTGTTGACCTCAAAGGACTACTTTCTCTTTTGGTAAGAGATAATTCAGTCTCCCTGGTGTGCCTCCTGGGCACAGTCAAAATTATGTGTGGTGATTCTGCGGTGTGGGCTCCTGTCTGCTAAGGACTGAGCTAATACCGTGACATGCAATTAATTCAGGACCTCGGGATGGCCTTGAACGGCCCCTCCTCTGCAGGGAACGACTCCCGCCACGCCGCCCTCTCCCCACAGAGCCCTCACCTCTAATAAACACAAGCAGGAGCATTCAGAGGATATGCAAATGCATTAAGTTTTTATAAAACCAGTTAGTGAGCGGCCGGTACCCGCCGTCAGCGCCGTGGCCCAGACGCGGGGCAGAGATGCTTTGCCACCGCTGCCACGAGGATTGAAGAGCCCCAGAAAGTTTTAAATAAATAGCAATAGGCTAAATTTCCAGCCAGGAGCAGGGCAGGAATTCAGTATTGGAGTTCTACTTGTTTACTGCCTCATCCGGCCCTGGCGGTGATGGTTCTTGTAAAGATCCTCAGCGAGGTAAATAAAAGCGCGGAGCCCCAACAACGGGCTGTTATTGCAGCAGCGAGCGGAGGTGTACAGAGCAGGAAATAACTCTCCCAGGGATAAATTACATGTGATGAGGGCCAAAAGAATACAGCTCCTATTTCAGGAAGTCTTCCAGGCAAAAGCAGAGATTTGGCAGTTTTAGCGTTCCTTTCAAGACAATACACGTACACCAAAAACATTACTCTTCACAGAGTACCCCAGAGGCCTTTCCAATCATCTGGATGCTCGCAGTTATTCCATTCCCTCAAATTCAACACAGATCTTCTTTATTAATTTTAATTTGTCATCAATAACCTGACAGGCTCTCTTTCGGCAAGAAATACTGTATTAACTGTTTCACTCACTGTGGCAGCTATTAAAAATGTGATAATGATTAGCAGTAATGAGGTCAAATAGAATAATGTGAGTATAAGTTGCTACCAGCGAAATATATAACACAAGAGGATTTATTATGTTCACTTGCTGAAATGTAATTTAAAAACAGGATATTACCACCTGCTATGCTGGCTCATAGGGTTATCCAGATCATTTAAGCATTTCCTGCTAATATGTTTATTTGCTTCTGGCAGATATTACCACTACTGTATTTCAAATAACTACACTTAAAACAAAGTTAATTGTTCCTATCTCCTTAATATAAATATGATTATGTAAAGCGATGATTAGATGACTAGCTGGTAAACAGAATTATTTGAGCATCAGTATCAGTTAGGATAAAAATGATGCAGGAACATTGAGAGTTGTGGGCAATAAATCATCTCTGGGAAAAGCAGATCTTCAGCGAAGAAACTTTGTGTGGGTGCTAAGGGGAGGTGGGGAAGGGCTGTGCTTTAAATACCAGGGCAAATTAAGTGAAACATTAAAACTTGATCAATACAAAACCTGGTAGATACAGTCATTATTCTGTATTCTCTTTAAAAGATTTTGGATATTGACTTCTTTGTATTACTTTTCAGCTTGTTGATCTAAATAGAATAATCCTCAGTTTTCACTGCAGCAACACAGAACAATTCAATAGAACTGCAGGTCTGCTTGATCTGCAAAAGCTTTCGCAGATCGGGATGAAAACGGTTTAATACAACCACAAAACCAAAAAAGCTCATTCTCATCTGTTGAGCTTTAATTCTCAGCAAAGATTACAGAGTTAGGCCAAATTCTACTTCTGCTTACACAGCTTTAAATCCCCTAAATTAAGCCAGAATTCAACCTTAAACCTATGAGATGTAAAGCACGACTTTACCCTCGTCGCTGGGACCCCTGCACCCTGGGAAGATGGGCTGGGGGGACTGAAGTCCTGCTGGAGGAAGGAGACAGCAAGAGGATTACTTTTTTTCAGGATATATGTGATAGCCATGCAGCAGTCCCAGCTAATTCCTCCATGAGCGAGGAGGAGGGACTTGATTTTTGCAAACTTTTAGGCAGCAGCTTGACATTGAACTTCCATTGCCTTTCCTGCGTTTGGCTTTTCAATACAGTTTGTCATATAAGTAATAAAACAGGGACAGAAGAGCAAAAGCTGTGGTGTAAAGAAGCTGTCAAGAATGGCCTGAAGTTGTGTCAGGCAGGGTTAGGTTGGAGATCAGGGAAAGGTTCTTCCCCCAGAGGGTGCTGGGCACTGCCCAGGCTCCCCAGGGAATGGGCACGGCCCCGAGGCTGCCAGAGCTCCAGGAGCGTTTGGACAGCGCTGCCAGGGATGCCCAGGGTGGGGTTGTTGGGGTGTCTGTGCAGGGCCAGGGGCTGGACTCAACAATCCTGATGGGTCCTTTCTAACTCAGAATATTCCACGATTCTATAGGAAGAGAGGATGTCACAAGTCAAGGCAAAACACACAATCACAAATAGACATTTTGGAATATGCATTTATACTTATTTATTCTATTTAAACAGGGTTTTTTTTAATCTGACATGTTTTTTCATGTTATCTTACACACACCTGTTGAACAAATCCATATATAAAGTGGGATTTCCTGAGATTTACATAACCTTTACTTTTTAAAAAGCTGGATTCAATGGATAGTGCTTTCTTCCTGGCAAAGGAAGAGCAGCCTGGAGTTTGAAGGCAACTCTGAATGTGAAGACCTGAGTTGTGATTAATTATAATAAAGACTTTCCCTACCTGCATCTTTCCAACCACCAAAAAAATGCCACTCTTCATCTTCATTGAATAAACAAGACATGTAAAGATTATGACGAGACATTGTATTTTTATTTTGATAACATGACAGTGCAAAAGAGGTGGAATAGGAATACTGGGATAAAATTCCTCCCACAGTATGGGAGCTTGGTCTGCCTTTTTCAGCATCTTCTTCACAACTCCAGCATTAAAAGTATGAGTGTTCTGAGTGACACTGGGACTGCTGGAAGCCCTAGAAACCATCCTTTCTGTTCCTAGCAGGATTTTTTCCATGCAACAACAATGAAAGGCTCCCCCAACATGGGATTTGTGCCCTGTGACTAATGCAAAGAGAGAGGCTCAACCCAGAGACCCTCAGCTGGCATACACAGCTAATTATTGGCTGGAGTAACTGGGGTCTGCAAGACTCTCCCTGTGCAAAGTCAGCATTAAGAGATGAGGAGTGAGCTGGCACTGCCTCATTCCCAAGTTTGGTTTTGCACTTGTCAGGAAAAGAAAGAAAATGGGAAAATTAAATTTAAAAAAATAAAAGGAGTGCGAGGAAATAAAACAAAGAAGAAGAGTGAGAGGGAGATGGCTCAGGGCTGCTCCAAAGTCAAGTGATTGATAACACAGCCCAGGGAAGGGCAGAGGGGCAAATCAGGCGGTGGCTCCTCAGCACGCCACGTGCCAGATGTCAGGAGGGCAATTCCAGGAGCTTTCCTTTCTCCTGGCAAACCCAATCTCCACGGGGAGAGGCCTTTGGGGGCCTCCTGCCTCCCGTATCCATGCCCAGGTACCCGCCAGCCCTCCGTGCTCCTGCTGCTCGTGCGATGTTCCCCCACCGCTGGCTTTACATCTCAGCTAAATTTGAATTGATGATGGGTACGGTGTTTGTAATCCTACATCAAGCGGCGCCTGTGTCTGGCATTTATTTGTGCTATTGCTTTGGCAGCTTCTTCCAGAGCCTCCTCTCATCTGACATGTCAGGTCTACAATCAAAGAGGAATAGTGAATTCACTTTTACAGTTAGGCAAGCTGAATGCTATTACCCATGTATTTGTCACCAACCTGCAGATCCCAGCCTCTAATCTGCCATCTGGATGGATGCTACAAAGTTAAGAGCCAGGGACATGCATTTCTCAGTAACTACCTGCTGTCAGCTATTATTTTAAGGATCCTGTGATTTTCTTTTATTTTGACTAGAAAAAACAAGGCAGCTGCAGTAATAAAAAGGCATATCAACTAGTCACTTCCTGGCAGATTTGTCACTGGTGTGGATACAGTAGTGGTATTTTTTGTTAGCAAATGTATACAGTGGAATATAGTACTGTAAATCTGTAGTGCGTTCTTCACAAAGGGGGAAAAAAAATCCCTTTTTAGAACCTTGTATACCAGTCAACAAAATAAAAAATGAAAACGTATTTGCTCTCACCTTATTGTGCACATGTATTATATTTTTCTTTTACAATATTGTCCATTGTGTGCAACAGACTTTGTAAATATCGTGTTTGGGTTTAAAAATTGCCATTGTCCTCCCATCGTGGCGGCTGCATCCTCACTCACTGCCCAAGTCCCGGGCTGTAAATATTTGCTGAGAAGAATCAGAGGTTTTCTGTTTGGAGAATCTGGAGAATAAGATTAACTTTTCAATTAACAATTGAACAATTAACAATTTTCAAATTAATTTATTCTAATAACCCTCTGAAAAAACACGGGCGAGGAATGCAGTGATGAAAAAGTATCCTGGACCGAATTAATCCCCTGTGTGACTCTATTTCAGTCAACACAGTTATATCAGGATAAAATTATAATTAATTGTTATTAATATGAGCATGAAGCAACTGATGAGAATAGTCTAAGAGTGAAAAAAATATATACCCAGCTCAGGTCCTGTGCTTCTACATGAGAACAAATTGTTCTACTTTCAAACTGCCATTTGTCATCATTTTGGATGATAAAGGGATTGTTCTGCTTCTGCATTTCATTTTTTAGAAGTTCTTTGACAAAGGTCCTGTTTGCAGTTCTCAGTCTATGGCTGGATTATAGAGTCAAAGGACTTCTCGTGATTTTTTCAGGATGTGAGAACCCAATTCCAGGGGCCTGGGGTGCCCTTGGCTGGTGGGACATCCCCACACTGCGGCATCCCACACCCAGCCCATGACAACCCAGCCCACCCAGAGCCTTGAGCAAGGACCACAGGCCCTGGGTTTGCAGAGCAAATGATGCTTTGGCCTTAAAAACCAGGAATCTTGCAGCTGATTTGGAGAAAAGAAGGCTCCAGGCATTGTGGCCTTCCAGTACCTGAAGGGGGATTATAAAAAAGGAGCAGAGCGACTTTTTAGATGGGCAGACAGCGACAGGACTACGGGAATGGCTTCCCAGTGCCAGAGGGCAGGGATGGATGGGATATTGGGCAGGAATTGTTCCCTGGGAGGGTGGGCAGGCCCTGGCACAGGGTGCCCAGAGAAGCTGTGGCTGCCCCTGGATCCCTGGCAGTGCCCAAGGCCAGGCTGGACATTGGGGCTTGGAGCAGCCTGGGACAGTGGGAGGTGTCCCTGCCCATGGCAGGGGTGGAAAAAGATGGGCTTAAGGTCCCTTCCAGCCCAAACCATTCCAGGATTCCATGAACTTCACTATACCACAGCTTTCACCTGTGGTTTCCATCTCCACCCACCCACCCCAAGTGCAGAAATAATGGAATCATTGAATCCTATAATTGTTTGTGTTGGAAGAGACCTTTAAAGCTCATCCAGTCCAGCCCCCCGCAAGGAGCAGCCCTGGGTGGGTGCAAGCTGCAGCCCCTCCCTTTGCCAGGAGCTCATCCAGGTGCCCGTGGAAGTGTTGGAGATCATGGGCTGTACAAACATCCACCTCCCAGCCCCCTGTGCTCCGTGGGCTGCCGCAGCCAGCTGCCATCAGGAGCAGGTAGGAAGCTTCAGCGTAGTGAAAACGGGAAAATTCTACCTCAATATTTAAAATCTTGTTGAAATATGTAACGTGCCAACTGAGCTCTGCACAGCTAATCCATTTAAGCCAGATTTTTCCCTATTCTTAGTTTTTCCTGAAACATTTTTTTCATCTGATGAATACTAAGTTCCAGAGACTCAGGGCTGAGAGAGGATGAGGGTGTGGGGACTCTCAGGGACCCTCATTCATCATTGCTGTGACCTCCAGTGGGCTGGTGGTGGGTTCAAAACCTACTTATGTATTGGTTAAGGCAAATTTTCACTTCCTGCTGCTCTTTTTTCCTGAAGAGAAGCTTTTTGAAGAGCTAAAGTGAAGGAACTGATCTCTCGCTTACGGCTGATGAGTTCTCACTAATGATGAGAGTGCTGCGTACTTTGGGATTTGGTTTCGGTAAACATGCACAATTTAGATGTTTATTCAAAACATCCAAATCTCATCAGTCTCTTAGATGGTTCTGACAGCTGCAAAAAAGTGGACAAATTGTTGATGGTTGAGGAGCAATCAGAGTATACAGCGTTTAATGAACTAAATTTTAACAGTCCTTTCAGATGATTCAGAGGCACCCGGCTCAGATCTCCGTCAGCACATGGCATTATCTGATTGCTGCTACTCTTGCCCTCTTTGTCTTCTTCCATTTCACTGCCCTTGTCTTGTTTTCAATCAGACAACAGGGGCTCGAGGGCTGGTGCCACCACCGGCGTCATCCCGCGTGATCCGGTACCTCTGACGCAAATTACAGCAACTGAGCCCCACAGAAACAACTCCTGGGAAGAGTTGATGCTGTGTTCCCAAAGCCTGAGACAGGAACATTGAAAGGGTTTTTAGGAGATTCCTTGTGCTTACATTTGCATATCATAATCAATGAAAATAATTTGAATATATTAAATGCAACCAGGTTTTGCTTGGAGCTCCATCCAGCCTGGCCTCGAGCGTTTCCAGGGATGGGGCAGCCACAGCCTCTCTGCACAACCTGTGTCAGGGCCTTACCACCTCTTTTTAAAAATTTAAAATTTCTAATTAAAAAAATTCCCAATCTAAAACTCCTAATTTAATTCCTAATTTGAAAACCAAGGAATTTTTTCCCTAATTTTTAATCTAAACCTACTCTCTGTCACTTTGAATCCATTCCTCCTCATCCTGACACAAGATGCTCACTGGTTGGAGGACCAACCTCCACTGCTAACACAGCCCAGGACAAGCAAATATCCACCCAAAATACCCAATTAGGTTATTCCCACATCATCATCCTACATCTCAGCCACCCCTGCGGGCACTGCAGGAGCAGCTCCACCTTGGCACCACTGAAAGGAAAAGCCCCATTTCTTCCTCTTAGGCTCATTCAAGTCACAAGTGACTCTCCAACTATATTTCAGCAACTAAATGAAAAATAAGGTTTAAAGCGAATTCTGATAGCAATAGGATTAGAGCTGAAACACCCAGAGAACTATGTAAACATAGCTGGGAGTATCTGTAAATCCGAGTGCTCTGTAAGTCAATCTTCACTTGAATGTGCTCAGTTCTGTTGCAGTTAAGATGAACTCAAGCTTGAAGCCTTGTCAGACAGACAGACCTGGGTGTAGCGGATTTGTGTCCATGTAACTGCAGTCAAATGTTGTCCCCTCAGCTCTCAGCATTCCTCGACTCTGTGGGCTCACAGAGATGGTCAAACACATTCAAAAAGTGCCTTCAGCAGAAAATGTTCTGCAGAAGAAGCATTTTCTCCCCTTTGCATAAACAGTTTTCACTGTGGGGGAAAAAAACCCCATCTCTTCATATTTTAAAATTTCTTGGAAAAGCCTACATTGCTCCTGATGCATAGGATTTTGGAGTATTTTTCAGAAAAGTATAGAATCAAGACATCTAAAGCAAGTGTATATTACAGCTTTTCAAAGAATATCTATTTTTAATGCTTAGTTTGACTGCCTAGAGAGCAGGCCAGTTTAAGACCTCTTACTCCCCATAAATAATACGTGGAGCACTAGAGGGGCAGCTCATGAGCTCTCTGCTGAAAGGATCAGGTCTGAGCAGAGTTTTTGGCAAAACATTTCAGTCAGCAAAGTTCCTGCTGGGCCATTTCACACAAGTGGTATTTAGGGATGAACGAGAGGATGCATCAGGGGAGAAGATCATGGTTTATGGTTGGCCTCGACGACCTTACAGGACTTTTCCAAACTGATTCTCCTGGATTCATCTTTCTACTGAGGTCCATCCACCCTGAGAAGAAGAGAGGGATGGGCAGCACCTGCATTTACCAGCTGCCAAAACCACTTAGTGGTTTACAGAGGGGTTCAGTCCTGTCCATGAGGCTTTTCCCAAGTGCCCTGACTTCATTCTAGGCAGGAGAAGAGCAATCTGAATGCCTTACTTATTCTTTCCACAGCTGTCAAAAGATCATTCCTTCAGAGGTGGCGTGAGGGTTCACCTCCTTGCACGGGAAGTTAATCTTTGATATGAAAGCAAACGCAGGATTCGTTGGTATGGAATTCTGCTAATAGATTAAAGGACTCTCCTGCAACCTTTTCAGGTTATTTATTAGTAATTTATTAATACAGCGGGAACAAAACCGACTGTTGTTTTCAGAATTCATTTTTCAGGCTGCAGCCTCACACCAGATGACACTCGGGCGCCGGCTCTTGGGGAATACACATCAAACCCTGGTTCATAATTTATGTAATGACATATACTTGGACACTGATTAGCTACCTTATCAGCCCTGTAATAAAGGAAGCATAACCCCTAGTTTATCATTCATTTATCTGAAGTCATTTTGAATAATATCACACGATTGTAATGTAATCATTATGCTGTACAGCATGTGTGGGCCAGTACACTACACCGGCAGTGTCAGAGCACTGTCAGAGTTCATACTACTTAATTTGCTCACTTCTTACACATTTATGAAATTGGAGTCAACAGTCTGGTGGAGCAGGGATATTCCAGGCAAGAGACTTCCACAAATTGTTAACAGGATGTTCCATGGGAGGGCGAAGAAGCACGAGATGAGATGAAAATGGGATTTGTGGTGGAATTTAACGGGTGGTCAAGGAACGGGTCAAACACCCTCCTGCCAAAGCACCCTCTGGCTTTGTTGTCACTTTGTGCACAAAGAAAAAGTTTCCCTTCAGTCATCTTAAAACCCTCTGCAATTCAAAGGGGTGTCTTTGCTGTCTGCAAAGCTGAGAGAGTTCCTGAGTTAATCATGGAGCTCTCAGCGAGATCCACAGGCTGAATGAACACCCGGGTCCTGCATCCCCTGGGCTCTGGGAGGGCAGAAGCTGCGTGGGGACATCTTGGAAACACAAGGGCAGCTCCATCCTTCTTCCCAAGGCTGCTGGGGGGTTTATAACCAGCTTTCACAATATTTCACATTTTTATTTGGGGCTCTGAGCTTTTGGGAATGGTGTTCATTGAGGGGTTTGGCTTTCCCTTTGGGAAAAGGGTTCTAGACTTCGTGATCTAGGAGAAAACTTTGGAAACAGCAGCTGGTAGAGTCTGAAAGAATTGAGAAAAAACCGACTGTATTTATACATATTAATACATGTTTATGCTGTTGCCATGGAATTTAGAGCTCAGCTTCCCATTTTTTTGGGTGCCTGAGGTGCACAACTGGAAGTTTACAGCAAAACCCGGCAAGTCTCACCCGGAACATGGGGCAGAAGTGAAACACCAGCAAAGACATCTCAGTACCTGCTCCTCACCCAGGCTGTCACCTACATTATGTCCTCTCAAGCCTTAATTTTATGGATCTGGCGGGGTTAACACCAGGTTAGCACCCAAGGATGAGAAATGGAGGATTTGGGGGATTTCCAGTGGCCAGGGCAGGCGGAGGGGCCTGGCCAGTGCCGTGGCAGAGCCGCAGCCCTGACAGATGAGAGGGGCTGATGGATGGAAGAGCTGGTGACAAGTTGCACTGGGATAATGATTGCTGGGCAGCAGGAGCCATTAGGGTGTCATGGAAAACCCCCAAGATTAATGAACAGCACGAGTTGGATAAGTAATGAAAAAAGGGAAGGGATGGAAAGAGTAGCATAATGTTTATTTTAAGATAGTTAATCAAAAGAATCGAATAATTAAAGCTGCAGTTCTTCTCTGAAATCAGTTTAGGGAAATCGCAACTGCAAAAAAATGAAATAGAAATAAAACATAGAGCTGAGCATCAGTGTCCCAGTGGGAAGAGTGGAAGGACCTCTCCAGACAGCCCCAGCAGAGCGAGTGGATGGATGACGTGAGAGTCTTTTCCTTCTGTGACTGCCAAACGTTCCCTGCTCCATCCCTCCCATATAAATAATCATTTCACCAATAGAGATTAAATGTTTACTGTAAAAACAATTAAATTTGTTTCTAGCACTTTTTAATGTACGGCAGTAAAATCAGATGATTTAATCATCAATCCTGCATCCAGCGTTTATTCCCTAGAAATGCAATTCCAGTCACAATTTTATTTCTACCAGAATAAAAATATATTCCCCAGATTTCGCCACGGAAGCTCTTCAGTAAATTTTGGCACATGAGTTCAAAGTTGATGGAAAAAGAAGGGATGCTCAGCAAATTATGTCTGGGTGCAGAAGTGGGGGAGAGGGGGATGGCCAGGCCTTACAGGGCACTTCCAGCCTGGAATTCCTGCAGGGATCACACTGGGAGTGCCTGATGAAGATCAAATGGTATTAAATGACTGGGATTGCAGCAAGCCCAGACTGAAGCAGATGAAGCAAAAAAATTAAAGGAGTGTGTGATGCCCTGCACAGCTGGAATAGGGACGGAACCGCAGGAAAAACGGGAATAAACCTGGAATAGGGATTGTCAGCTGGTGCATAAAGCAGGCCAGGCCCCTCTGAAAGACTGGAAATTTAAATAGGAACAAAACTTAGGAAATTCTGCTTCATTAAAAAGACAAATAATAATCTTAATAATCCAAGAAACAACTCACACTCAAAACAGGTTTTGTTGGATTCTGGAAATAACAAATGTGTGAAATAAAAATGAGCAAAGGACAAAGGCAGTGAAATGTGCGAAGATGTCATAATATCATTTAAACTACTGCAAAACCCCACATCACTTCAATTTACAAATGAAACACACCTAAATTATAATGAAGTCTGGATGGGGTTTCAAACTTCAAAGCAGAACGGGAAGCTAAAATTGGGAGAAAAATAATTCCTTTCTCATTTTCCACTGTTTTACACCACAGAAAAGTTTTTCTTCCTAAAATAAGAAGTCATTGACAATTTTTGCCATAGAAACCAGTCAGGAATATCTGACACCAGTTTTGTACTTTTGGTGCCACAATTACTTTGCTTAAAATATTATATGAAATGAACTTTGTCCCAGCTTCTGTCCAATCTGAGTGTGTAAGTGGACATTTATTCCCTCAAGGCACAATAATAAAGCAGAAAAACTTTGTTTGGATGGTTAAAAAGTTCAAAGGCCTGCTCAAACACAGGTAAATAAATCAGAAAATATTATGAATATTTCTGTCTCAGACTTTTCCATGATATCACTCGTGAAGCACTCCAGTAACAAACTCCTTTTTTTCTGGGGATATTTGCAAAAAGCCATTTGTCAAGCATTTCTCCATGGCTGTGTTTGCTGCATTGCAAAATAAATAATGTAATCTGTGATGTAACTGCAGAAAGATGCAGAATTTATAAGATGTGATCCGGGCAAGGAACAGATATTAGACCACATAGTTTCAACATTTTTTTCCAAAGGTCTTTGGGAATGTTGTCAATACTGTCTTCCTGAGAGATGCAAGTGCTGCCAAGTACATCTGCCTGCAAATTGTGCCCCCACCACCTTTACCAGTCAAATCCAGGGAAAATCTGAGGAATGTGATGTAACTTCAGATATAATTTATGTCTCATGTCCCACCTGCACACGAATAGCAAATCCTGGTGTTGGATGGAGAGCTCTGGGAAGGAGTTACTGATGTGTTCAGGTACCTGCATCACCTCCAGCTTGTGCCCAGCCCAGTGCAGGATGATTCCTCCCCCCCTGTTTCTCTCCCCACTATTCCAGAATCACCTTTGCAAAAGGACTGGGGCCTCTTAATCCTTCCCTCAGCATGGTCCTTCCCTGCGTTCTGATTGCCTCTCTTCTCCCCCAGAGAGTCTACGTTTTTTCAGATTTAAACTGGATTTTTATTTCTAACTGTCGCTGGGGTTGAGCACCTTTTTTTTCCAATGGAACACAAACCAGAGGGGCAACCATGATACAGCATTTCTTTCCCAGGGCTCAAGGCACATTGCTGGCACCTCTAATTCTCATTTTGCTCCCTTCTCAGGTCGTCTTTTAATTTCAGAGTATTCTGTTCTTTCTAAAACTGTGATGAACAGAAGAAATATGCTTGATGTTTCTCCAGGACGTGCTCCTGTGCGTATGGCACTGGGGGGAAAGGATCTGTATCCAGCATGAAAGGCAACAAGACAGCAATAAAAGCACAAAGCAAAGATTGAGCGACAGAATCAAACAATCAGGGAATTGTTTGGGTTGGAGGGGACCCTAAAGCAGCTGGACACCTCCCACTGTCCCAGGCTGCTCCAAGCCCCGTCCAGCCTGGCCTTGGACACTTCCAGGGATCCAGGGGCAGCCACAGATCCTGTCTCCAAAAATTATCCCAAGGTAAACCTGCCACAAAAGCCCAGTCTGTCAGTCAGAGCTGGAAAACACCCCTAATGTTAATAGAGAAATGTAGGTGTGATTTGGTCACTCAGCTCCACTAATGTGAGAAGAAGCTGCTTCCCAGTCCTTTTCCACACAAACCAGTTCACCCAAACACCCCCTGACAGCGTGTTCTATTGACAAACCTCTTTTTTTATGTACTATGATGAGATCTAGTTTCACTCTAAAAGTAGATCTCATCATTTATGCTCATACAAATTTTTACCTTCGTAACATCCTGGTACCAAGCAATTGTCGGCCACCAGACAGAACCAGCTCTCCCAGTAGCTCTGTTTTCCAGCAGCTGCTCAGGTGGTTAAAAAACCCATCCTTACTCTGTTGACTTTAATTTACAATTGCTCATTTACCTTAAGTGACACCCATAATGCTTCTCACCGGGAGCCTGATGTGCTCCTGCTTAAATGGTGAAAGCAGGGAATAGGTTTGGAAGTGGACATGGTAGCAGTGCAGCACAGCTGATAATTAAGGTTAGAACCAGAATTAGTCAGCTATTTACTATTAGTGATTTTAACACCTGCTCTATGCAGTGCTGCAGCTGCAGATGCAGAAAAAAGCTGGATTATGAGGGCATCCCGTTGGCTGAGGGGGTATTTACTACCTGGTAAGGCTCTTTTAAGCCAGGACTCTTTCTCCAAAGCCCCAGATATGCTCACAGTGACTCTGCAGCCTGAACTGCAGACAGCTTTATCCTGCCCGCACCAGCACGCTGTGAAAAGCTCTTACATTGTGCTACATCTATCACATAATTAATCCCAACATCACTACACGAAATCTCATGTGAGATAATATTTTCCAGAAATGTTATGCTACAAAAAGGTCAAATATCATATAATTTTTTTTCTGCCAGATCCTCCTTTGAGCCATGTTTACCCTAAGATATTAGGTTCCAGAAGGTAAAAAAGAACAATACCATTTGATAGTCCAGCGAATGGGGGCTGATGGAATGACAGGCACACACCTGCTGAGCAGCCACAGCCTGGTGGTGGCACAGGCTGGAGGAGCCAGGGGACCTCCAGATGGGCTCCTGCAGATCCTTACACATCGTGGACACAATAATCTATTGCACCTCCTACATTTATATTTTTATATATATATACATTTATATGAAAGCTGTTTCCCAGACCAGTCTAAGGGTGGGACACTGTCCACAGACTCTTTGCTCACAGGCAGAGATGTCACCCAAGAAGAGACACAGCATTAGAGAAGCAGAGGAGAAAATATTCTTAAGAGATGTCACTCTGATTCTCATCTTTAAATCAATAGGAAGAACTAACTCCAGGCTGCACAATACTTGGAGTTGTTTCCTGTTCCAAACCACCCCAAACCTGCTACACAAAGGTCTTCTCCAGGTAAAGCCAGTCAAAGACCCGGTTGGATAGGGCTTGGAGCAGCCTGGGACAGTGGAAGGTGTCCCTGCCCATGGCAGGGTGTGGAACTGATGAAATTTAAGGTCCCTTCCCACCCACACCATTCCCTGATTCTGCGACTGGATAATTCCAGAAGGGATGACAGTGAATTTTATCTAAATTATTCCATTTCCCCCTCTCATGAACCTGTGCAGAGCAAATCCTTTTGCTGGGAACCTTCAAACCACGGGCTCAAGCAACAATTCCCATTCACTCCTCCCTGACAACAAAAAATAAAATGTGCAGAACCAGAACCATCACCCGAATGTCCCTATGATGCACCTCCCCGACTTCCACAAACCCATAAACCTACGGATTTATATGTTATGAGTACCTGCTGCATTATTTGTGAACATCAGATGGGAGCTAAGGCTTGCAGCAGGTGAGGCAGCAATCCCTGATCCCATCCCGGCCAGGAAAATGCGCTGGGAAACACAACCATGGACATCTGCCTTGGGCCGGCCGTGGCACGCTCCCTCCTCCAGGGAGAGGGATCCTTCCTTGCCCTCCCAATGATTCTGCTCTGGAAAGGAAACTGAGCCAAGCAAGGTCCTGAGTTTTATTTTTAATTTATTTCACGGATCTGACAGAAAGATCCAGAAAGCAGAGGGAGAGAATTGTTGTGGCCTCTCGTCAGCGGCAGGCGGGATCTGGAACAAAACTCTGCCTTGCTTATGTGGAAAGATTAAAGTGTTTTGGAAGCCTGAGAAAATGTCCCTTTCATTTCAGTATTGATTGGTCTTTATTGAACACACACACTTCTGCTAACGCTGCCTTTGGTGGTTTTTCTTTGGGTTTGTTCAGTTTTTACTTCTTTCATGACTTCAAGTGCTTTTGACAGTAATTTTCCCTTTGCTTAACTCAATCAGCTATTGATAAAATCCAACCCGAGATGCTGAGTCCTTAAAAAGAACTTGTATTTTTTTCTCTATTCTTTAAAAAGTGCCACTGCCCGTATTTACTGTGAACCATCTGTTACACGTCTAATTAAAATATATTTGTAATGAGCTTATTAGTGCACAGAATATGTCCTGAACAGGATGTCAGTCAAGAACCGATTGTTTTGAGAGATAAGATACCTTAAACTTCTATTACTGTGACAAAACCATGCGCTGGTATTTTCATCCTGCATAAAAGCAAATTCCAAGAGGGCAGGAATTCACACACTTTTTGTAATAATTTCCTCTTCAAATATGTGGCTGTTCCTTTCTAATATAGAGTCAGATGGCCTCTTATAATTGCAGTATCAAATCTTTGCCTCAGTTTTCAACTGCAGGTGATTTCAAATGATTAAAGATGCACAACAGGGAATAAACAAAAATGCTTACATGCAATTATTTTTAATTAGTATTTGGCTATAAAGTGTGTGCCTTCATAAAAAAGTCTGTTATTCACATAAACATCTGTTACCATACACACAAGGAAACACACTGTAAGTCTGTCATCACATCACCAAAACAGAATATACTAAGGAAGGCTGGACAGGAAAGCCAACACTTTGAGTTTTTAAACAAAAGATATAAGCGTAACTGCCAAAACAGACACTGCACCACACCTTTCAATTAGCGCAGCTCACAATCAAAGGAAGAGCTATTACCAATGGAATTATACTTGAAAATGTTAAAATAGATGGAATTATTCTTTGAAAACAATGGAATCTGTAAGCACAAGACGATTTCAAACTCTTTACTAATTTTGCACCAGCGAACATAATCAAAACGCTTCCTGTTTGCACGGTATCTCTGGGTACTCTTCTGACAACTTTTTTAAATCTTATTTTTGCTCATTATTTAAGCCCTCTCAGAAAAAAAGCCACAACAAACCCACCACCAAACCTCTGCTGTGGCGTTTGCACATAAATAACCCTGCAGTGCTCAGTTCTGGCCTCATTTTGCAGAGCCCGGCTCAGGGACGTTGACATATTTTAAGCAAGCGTGCGACAAACAGCGAAGTAAGAGAGATATACAGAGCGATATAAATTAATACCACCATAATTGATAGGTGGAGATAAGGTTGCTCTGCGGAATAGTGAGAATAAAATGAAGAGGAGGTGTGAGAGTACCTTGCACATGAATTACTGAATCGGTGGGAATTGCTGAGCTCTGCCGCGAGGAAGCTCTTGGAAACACCTCCAGCAGCCAAACTTAACACCTTACCTCCACCAGCAGAGAAACCCACAGCTCCCACCACCAAATACCACAGCTCAGTTTGCATGAAAATAAAACCGATTATTTAATTAAAAAGCGCACGTGACGGGCTCTGCCAGTTGCGCCTTGGCGTCATCTACAGCCGGATCTGAGGAGGAAAAACCCCTGCTCCTCAGCCATGGCTCTGCTGGGACCAATAACCCACCCTGGCAGCAGAGCCAGCCTGGGGGTGCTGCTGGTCGGGAACAGGGATGGAGACTCCACCTGTGACCCTGCCCCAGCACCTTGACCCGATCACTGTGCGCACAAATCTTTCTGCATATCCTGAGAGAGCTCGCGTGCCTTAAAACCCTTCCTTCACCAGCTCTTAAAGAGCGTCCTCTGGGCCCGGTTTCCTCCTCAGACCAGCTCCTCTTGGACCAGAGAGAAGTCAAAAGTGCCCTCAGAGTTTCTAATGGCAAAGATGACCCTCTGCAAGGAAGCAGATCTGAATCTTTTGCGGCTCCCGTTGATTTACAAGCCTTCTCCTGCACATCAGCATTTCATATATCTTCCGAAGTGTCAGAAATATGAAAGCAATACATTACATGCAAAGAATGGCCCAGTTCATTACTATCATTTTATTTATTTAACAAATATGGTATTTAATCAGAAGGAGCTGACAGCTACAATTGTTTATTGCAATCATACAACACGGCAATAAATAAACATTGCACATTAAGTAGAAGGTAGAAGGATCACTGGAAACATCCCGTATAAAAAATTCTTCCTCAGAATTCCTCACTAACGGACAGTATTTGTAAATCTATTGATGAAGAGCTCCAAAAAGATGGAGCAGTAAATAAGGCACATGAGAGCAGACAAGGTAGGTTTGGCTTTCAGACAAGCAAATTAATTTCTGGGTTGACTCCAGAACAGAACGACTTCCAGTCGGCTCTGGACTCGGACAGTCACATATCACACCCTCCTTCGTAAATAACAGCAGCCCAGGAAAGGCCGATCTGCCTTTTAGTGATCAACAATTTTCCATAGCATAAAATGCACATCACCACTTCTGCAAAGCACCCATGAGATGGGATGGGCACCTCACACCCAGCCCTCAGCAGCTCCACTTCACCGCTGGAGTGGGGTCCCTCCCCAGAGGAGCTGGATCGTGTTAGAGCCCACAGTCCTCCACTTTTCCTTTTTTTCCTTCTCTTTTGATTCTGTTCTCAGCTTTGTGCGTCCTGACTGATTCACAAAAAGCCAAGAAAGCGTATCTCCATTTCAAAAGCCTCGGATTTCAGGCTCCCTCCTGCTTTCTGCCAGCAGAAAGTGGGTTTTGCTTTAAGACACCTCAGATTTCCCAACTTCAGTGAGAGTTTTGCAAGACTTAGTGGAGCAGGAGTGTCTCAATAACTGTGACAGATGGCTGGGCCTGAGAGAAGAAATAACCATTTTCCTCCTGAAATTTGCTACAGTGCCATGGCAGGGAGATGCTTCCCTTCACTGCATAGGACTCCCCAGGTTGAGAATAAAGTCAGCACTTTTCTTTATTTCTCTTCTCGTTCGCTCTTCCCTCTGGTTTAAAAGCACCTATCATCCAGCTTGGAATGTTCACTCTGAGGGAAGAAGCTTTAACTCTTTGTCCCTTAAGGCGAACTCAGAAGGAAGAGGAAAACAGATCAATCCTGGCAGTGCCCGGCCGGGGGGTCTGCAGTGCCAGGCAGCGTCACCCGGGGATGGCAGGGACCCTCTGCCAGCTGGCCTGGGCAGGGACAGCTCCCCACCCTCTGTCGCTCTCCGAGGACTGGAATTAATTTGGAATATCTGGGTCCTTGTCCTCTTAAGTTGTGAACAACGTGTGGATGTGGTTCTTGGGGACAAGGTTTAGTGGTGGCCTTGGCAGTGCTGGGGGAAGGGTTTGGACTCGATGGCCTTGGAGGGCTTTTCCAACCCTATGGATTCTCTGGTTCTGTGGGCACGCCTCAGCCTGAGCCCTACAGACAAGGAAAAATAAACTGAATTGCACTTCAGAGAGTAAAGGGACAAAGGACACAGAGATGACAGCAACCGAAATGCGACCAACTCCTCCCTGTCAAGTGGAAAATGTAGCAAATCCTCAAATAGCTCCAGATGTTTTGGTTTCAAGAGCCAGAAATACCAAAGTGAAAATGTTACCTTTCATTCTATTATATATTATATGCTAAATAAATGCTACTTTATGTGGCTTAATTTTGAAGCTTTGTTTTTTACCTTTTTTGAATGATTTCAAAAGAAGCTGATGGCAGTGACAAAAATATTAAAGCAATGTATTCAAGAAATTTGAACCTCCAGCGTGGGCTGCTTGGAGGAGGTCAGTTGGAGCTTTAAAAGATGGTTTTAGTAGGAACTCGAAGAATGAAACTCTTCAAAAGCTTTTCTAAGTGCTAATTAATGCAAGTCCTAGAGATAAACAAAGCAGAGAGGAGCAATTGTGCCTGCAACAATGTGAGGACTTCAAATGAGTGTCACATCTTTGAAGGAGGAATTTCAGTTCTTCACTTTATAAATTAATCTGTCTCCAGAAGCCTATTATTCCTCTAGCATTCAACTTAAAAACAGGATGTATTTGGGAATTTCCCATTGAGGGAAACATGAAATAATGCGACAATACTTGTGTCTAGTACCGTGCCAAAAAAATCTCGTGTTTCTTTGTGAAGTTTAACTCAGAACCAGCTGATTCCTCCAGGCTCTCAAATGCCACTGCAACAACAACTACTCTTCAATTTCCATGACCATGGAGAAAAATTCCAACGGCACAGCAGCCTTGCAGCCCAGAAGGCAAATACAAAGAATTCAGGTTTATGGATTTGTTGTTTTTCCCCTTAAATCTCATGATCGCAAAGCAATCAGCTGGGTGGGTTGGGGATAGGGGGAGGCTTGATCAACCATTCTACTAATTAAATACATCCCTTGGTTTTATTTCAAAGTTTATCCAAAGATTTGCACTGGGCTACTCCAGGTGCCAGGGAATCACAGAATTCCAGGATGGCTTGGGCTGGAATCACCCAGTGCCACCCCTGCCATGGGCAGGGACACCTCCCACTATCCCAGGTTGCTCCAAGCCCCGTCCAACCCGGCCTTGGACACTGCCAGGGATGGGAAAAAACATCCCTTCACAAAAACAGACACTGGAGAAAGAATAATAAGACCATAAGTTCTATTTGCTTTGGAAATACTTTGGAAAGACAACCAATATCTGGAGGAATCATGAGGAAACACAGCAAATATCCTCCTGGAAAATAAGGAATATGGTCATGTGCTGTCAGGCCATGGGTATTATTGCAGAAATCTTACACATGACAGCTCCTTTCCTTTTTCCCTGTTATTTTAATTAGTCAGAGCAACAAAGGCCTGGTTGCAGAAGTCTCTGATTCTTTGGAATGTTAGAGGTTTCAAGCTTTCCTTAGAACTGGGGGAATCTCAAAGAATGCCACTTTCTGTCCCCATTTTTCTGACTCTGCCTAAATATTTCCGAGGTAAAACCTCCAGCACATTTTGTAGCCAGCACGAGGTGGAGCATTTCTTCCTTTTCCAGCTGCCACATCAGTACCTCTAAGCACGATTTTATTCAAATGTTTCACCAAGAAGACTTGTTCAGCCTATTTCTTTTTTCTTCAGCATCCATCTCTGAGTCCCCTGATTTCCTGTTTCCTTCAGCTGGCTGGGATCCACCAGGAGAGGACATCCCATCACTGCTGCACTGAAGCCATAAATTCATTCCCTGCCTGCTCAGAGGCACCCCGGTGTGTTTCACACAATGCAAACTTGTGGCACCAATAATACTTTATAAACTCCTTTTTTATCCATGTTTTCTGTTTTCCTGCAAATCCTTAATTAGCCATGCTCCTGCCCAAGCAAACTGGATCTTTTTCAGGGATAGGGACTGGTCCTCCCGGCTTTCTTTGAAGAGTTCAGGCTGATTTACTGGGGAAACTGCTAAATTATCACTGTGCTGAGAATAATGAATCATTAACAGCCAAAATCTCCGCTTCATTCTGGCAAACAGAAGTATTTCTGTGGATGCCTAAGTGGTACAGGAACCATCTGCACCCTGGGGGTTGCGTTTGCTCCATCCCAGACAGAGTGGGACTGGGAAATGTGTGGTAATTTCCTTACTCTGCTGTTACACACCACACTCACCTGCATCTGCCACACGCAGAGCACAACTGGTGTTTACAGTTCTACTCATGCAAGTTTTGTTCTATGTTTAACCCTTTTCTATATCACTTTCCACACAAACTGCAGCAGCTGTGGGTCTCACTTTGAAAGTTTCCCCTCCATTTTCTTCTTTGAGGCTTTCAGGTTCCCTGTTGTCAGGTTTCACACAGCCCTGTTATAGCTGTGAATATTTTCTCTGCAGAGCTGAGATGAACATGGTGGAAAGCACTCCATGGCTACTGAGGAGCTTCTTCTTGTGGAGAAGAGATCCATGGATTTCACCCCTCTCCATTGGCACTGGCTAGAAATAAATATGCTTTTAGCCACCCCATTTGTGCCTCAACCTTTCAGCACCCTTGCCACTTATCACATTTTTCAAGGTCACCCACTAACACCGTCTCCCCAGTTGCCAAATCGATGCAAGCAACATCACACTTCCCATAAAAACAGTTCTGCTTAAATTCAAACACCACAGAAAAAAACAAACATTCCCTGCAACAGCTCAGATGTCTCAGGAAGCACCAAAGAACCCAGGGTATATTCCTTAGAAACAATGGATCTGCACCATTAATTTTGACTGAGCAGCAGAACAGGCGTTCAGGACATCCTTTAGCAACTCAGTGAAGTAAACTGGCCATTTTTAAGCAGGGTTAGTAAGGCTGTGACTAAAGTTAATCCAAGAGTCAAGCCCTCTGATGACTCTGGGTTTAGCAGTGCAGGCAAAGGGAAGCTGCTGCCAGTGAAGGCACCGAGGCTTTGGAGAGACAAGGACACTGTGATTTCATTCCAGGAAAAGCAAATACTTACACTGCAATTTAAATAATTTCCAATATTTTCTCTGCATAAGACTAATTCCCACCAGTGTTTGCAAAAGCCTTTTTATAGACTATTTCCTATTAGATCAAACTACCTCAGATAAACCCCAGATCCTCCCTGGATTCCCAAACACCTGCAGTCCGAGTCCTCCACTGCTGTGTGATGTGGTCTCCAATATCCCAACTTCCCACAACCTCCATCCCACATTTCCATCTGGATGCCAAGAGGGAATGACCTTAAGCTGAAGAAGAGTAGATTTGGGTGGGATATTGGGAAGGAATTGTTCCCTGGGAGGGTGGGCAGGCCCTGGCACAGGGTGCCCAGAGCAGCTGTGGCTGCCCCTGGATCCCTGGCAGTGCCCAAGGCCAGGCTGGACATTGGGGCTTGGAGCAGCCTGGGACAGTGGGAGGTGTCCCTGCCATGGCACAGGTGGAATGGGATGGGCTTTGGGGTCCCTTCCAACCCAAACCATTCTGGGATTCTCTGATTCTATGCCAGAGAATTCTGGCCCTTGGTTTATGACACGGGACCAGCCCACCCCAGGGAACACCTTGGTGTAGGGTGGAACCCTTCTTTGGATGAGCCAATGGACCATTCTGTGTCCGTCTTCAATTGCTCCGAGGGATTATTTACTGTTTCCTGGCTTTACGGGAAGATGTTTTTCACCTGTGAGTAGAGCACAATTTATAGAAGGAAAATTTATTCCTACAGTGGAATTTTCAAATCCCACATTGGTGTTTGTGTTACATTCCAGCTGTGTATTTGTGTGGGCACTTCCTTTTCTCTGTTCCCCTTCCAAAATTCTCCTCCCAAGCAAAAGGTCCCAGAACCAGGAGGAGTCTCTGCAATGATTCAGACCCAAATCAAGTGTTATTTACATAAAATAAACTTCTCCTGGATGTCAAAATGGATGATTTCCCGGAGCCTTGTTGTTACACCTGCTGGTTGCACCGCGCGCTGGTGTAAGATCCACAACGATTGCAACCCATTAGTAACTGTCACAACAGAGCTCCTGCTACAAAGGAAGGAGACAGGGAAAAAATACCTCCTACCCAGGAACTGGAAATTGGATTCAGGAGACATATTTATTCTGGATTTTGAGCCTGGTTTCCTGCATGATCGGTGGCAGCCCACTCACCTGGCCTGCTCCGTGCCTTCCCCCTCTGAGGAGGGAAAGGAATCATGTTTTCCCTGCTCCGTAAACGTCATTTATATTCTCAGATGGAAATGGCCAAGTGCAGAATTACGGCTGTTAACCTCTCCTGCAGAATGATCCCAGGATCCGCCCCAGGAGCCGTTCACCGCCCGGTGACACTTGGATGTCCTCAGGCGATGGAAGGCAGGAGCCTCCCGTGCCAGAAAATAAAGCCTTTAAGTAGGAGCAAGATTAACTTCCCCGGCCAGAAATGGCAGTGGGAATGCTGGGAGCCACAGGGATAACGGCACCAGGAGAAATTCCAGGGATATTGCATCTGCACCGCTCCAGTCTGCGGCTGTCGAAGAGCCCAAACTGCTGCCCAACGCGAGCTCCCCTTAAACCCACCAACATCTCCTGCTCCACGTGGGAGCAGCTCCCAGCCCAAGGAGGAGCAACCCACACTCAGCACAGCACACGGAATTCGGTGGGTGTTTGTCCTTTGAATTGTGCTGATACTCTCACTTTGTACAATAGTTCTGCACAGGAAAATTACACCCCTGAAAAATTCCGATCCCCTCTCACGGGCAGCAGCTGTTGAAATAACTGCTTTGCAATGTAATCCCCTTGTTCAATAATTCTTTGCCTTCCAACGTTGTAATTTACATTTTTGCCAAGGAATCAAACTGGTACTTAAGTATGAGAATAACTGAGGATCCTGCCTTTGTCTCCAGCCAACTGATATCCTAAGCCCTGCTATGACATTATATAAATATTCAAAAAATGCTTGTGAATACCGTAATTTCTCCAGGTCTCACAAATGAGGAATTATCCAAGTAATGGATTATGAATGGAGTAGTAATGTATGGAAACATTACCCACCCAAAACATATTAGAGCTCCCAAAGACCCAACATGAAACAAAATGTGTTAGAGGTTTAACAAAATAAAGCTGTCCCCTGAGATTCAGCCTCACTAATTCCTATTAAAAAACTCCAGAAAGGTGAAAATACTTACAGATACTGTTTATTTCTAAATATTATCATCTGAGGAGTACAGTCAGGAAGATCTCATTTAAAGTACCTGCTTATCCAGCTAGAAACTTTCCAAGTTTAAAGTGAAATCTTGAAGCTTGATAACCCAAGATTTCTGATATGAGGTCTGTTAGCAGGGTGTGCCTTTTTCATCACCAAACCCACAATTATGTTCGTATTCTGCCTCTATAGAGTCAAGAAATTCTAAAAAATTTGTAAGATCATTAATTTGGCTGTATTTTGAAGGAAAGTGTTTGAATAAAAACGAAAGGCACTGACTGGCACAGGGTGCCCAGAGCAGCTGTGGCTGCCCCTGGATCCCTGGCAGTGCCCAAGGCCAGGCTGGACATTGGGGCTTGGAGCAGCCTGGGACAGTGGAAGGTGTCCCTGCCATGGCAGGGGTGGCACTGGATGGGATTTAGGGTCCCTCCCAGCCCAGGCCATGATTCTATGAGTAGCTGCCTGCTGAGCCCAGGTTGATTGCTGTGCCCGCACCCAAAATCTCTGTGGAAGAAATTCCTGCACAGTTTATGGAGCTGCTGACACCACTTTGAGAAGCCATTGCTCAGCCCAGCCCTGCACTCCTGTCACCAGGCCAGACCCTTCAACCAGTTCTTACTCAAGCATCCCTTCCTCGTGAGAGTGGGGCAGAAGTAAAGATTACTCACCCGAGGAGTTGCAAAATTGCTGTTGAAGGTTTCTGCCCTGGAGCCAGCCATTGTATGGGAATGACTGAGCGCAGGAGGACCCAGCCTGTCTTCTGGGAAAGAAAGTACCAGGAATTAATTTTAAACTAATTTAAGAAGTTATACCTTACTGACTTTTCTTTTTTATTTTCTTTTCTTTTCCCTTTCCTTTTCTTTCCTTCCCTTCCCTTTCCTTTTCCCTTTCCTTTTCTTTCCTTCCTTTCCCTTCCCTTTCCCTTTCCCTTTCCCTTTCCCTTTCCCTTCCCTTCCCTTTCCCTTCCCTTCCCTTTCCCTTCCCTTCCCTTCCCTTCCCTTCCCTTCCCTTCCCTTCCCTTCCCTTCCCTTCCCTTCCCTTCCCTTCCCTTCCCTTCCCTTCCCTTCCCTTCCCTTCCCTTCCCTTCCCTTCCCTTCCCTTCCCTTCCCTTCCCTTCCCTTCCCTTCCCTTCCCTTCCCTTCCCTTCCCTTCCCTTCCCTTCCCTTCCCTTCCCTTCCCTTCCTTATTCCTTATTCCTTATTCCTTATTCCTTATTCCTTATTCCTTTTCTCCCTTTTTGTCCCTTTTTCTCTCTCTTTCACCCTTTTTCATTCTTTTTTTTTTCCTTTTTCTTTTTTTTTCTTTTTTCTTTTTTTTTCCTTTTTTTCCTTTTTCTTTTTCTTATAAGTTGCAAAGCCTGGCACAACAACGGATTTTCTTTCTCAGCATATCTCTAGATTGTAGGAAATTTGCCTCTTGGCCAGGCTGGGCTGGCTCAGAGCCAGACTCAATGTCTCCATTCTCATCCTTTCCCGTACTCTCTCCATGAGCAAAACAAAAATATTAGGTTGGTGGGTTTTTTTTTTTTTTCAAGTGAAGCAAAGCAGAGGCTCCTGAGGACAGATTCCCAATTGCATCACTTGTGGGCCTCTGGCACGAACAAAAGTTGACAAAACCCATGGAAACAAACAGAAGTGCTCCCATTGTCTTCAACTGGCCTTGGCTTGGGGTCTCACAGCTTAAATTTAATCAAACAGGAATGAGCTCAGGATTAGATTTTCTTTGACTTCCCTAAAAGTGTTCAGTTGACAGTTGAGGGACATTCAGTGCCCGTGGAGAGAAAGAAGGAGGGTTGATGAAACTTCCACGTGAAGAAAAAGTGCCTGGATCCTTAAAAAACGCTGTGATTGCATAGTATGCTGAAAAAAAATTAATCAAGTATTTCCTGGGTGACTGAGGCACAGAATTACTCTATTCCTGCCCCAACAGGGAGCTTCGTGCAGGGCCATGCACCACAGCTTCCCCGACCAGCTGGGATCAGGAGGTAAATCCCTGGGCACCGAGTGGAAGCACAGCAGAACATCTTCCTGCATCTAAAACCAAAAATAAGTCAAGACGTCTGTATGCCCTAAACCAAACCATAGACGTTGCCACAAAATACACTTGGCTCGTGTGGATAGTCACAGAAACGAGAGCCACGGCCACGGCTGAAAGCCAGCCTGCAGAGGAGATACAACCACGATGTTTGAGAGGCTCCCAGAGATCTGGAGAGGGACTTTGGACCAGGGCCTGGAGCGACAGGACACAGGGGAATGGATTCCCACTGCCAGGGAGGAGGTTTGGATTAGATATTGGGCAGGAATTGTTCCCTGGGAGGGTGGTGAGGCCCTGGCACAGGGTGCCCAGAGCAGCTGTGGCTGCCCCTGGATCCCTGGCAGTGCCCAAGGCCAGGCTGGACATTGGGGCTTGGAGCAGCCTGGGACAGTGGAGGTGTCCCTGCCACGGCAGGGGTGGCACTGGGTGGGCTTTGGGGTCCCTCCAACCCAAACCACTCCAGGATTGTTACACCCCAGGATCACATTAAGGAGGTCTGACCACCCGGATCATCCCACCAAACGTGTCCCAGATCCCTGTGGGACACTCCCAGCTCCCCACTGAGCACCCCCCACACTCCAAGCAAATATCGGGGCCCCC
The DNA here is from genome assembly GCA_014706295.1 of Lycocorax pyrrhopterus obiensis. Taxonomy (NCBI): domain Eukaryota; kingdom Metazoa; phylum Chordata; class Aves; order Passeriformes; family Paradisaeidae; genus Lycocorax; species Lycocorax pyrrhopterus. The sequence continues at coordinate 34,901,589 of JACSVZ010000008.1, forward strand.
AAACCCGTGCCAAAGTTTGCCTGAGGTTTGCAACTTTAATGGGAACAAGGCTTGGTCCTTTAAATAGGTGCTATATTTATGGAGCAGGGAGTAGCCAAAATGTAGGGAAAACTCAGCCAACTGCTTTGCTATTTTTGATGACACGACAAAGTCTGATTTTCATTAAGTTTTGCACATATATATCAGGGGTCCTCCTAGGGACTAGGGAATGAATGCACTTTGTTTGAACTCTATGGCTATTATATACTACTTTTTATTGATTTTTTTTTTCCCTGTAATTCTCAATATAGTTCTTGTGTGTTCATGGAAAAATATTTATTTTTAGTCCCGCCATTTTTCCAATATACTTGTTTTCCTCATAATTGTTTTCCTCCTGCTACGAACACTGCCTGATTACCGGGAACATCTTCCCTGTTTTCTAAAAAAAAAAAAAATTACAAAAATATAGCATGCAAGATTAACAGTTTTAGTCATCTTGAAAAGGCAAAATGAAAGCAAAGCTTGGGTCAGTGTGTGTTATATGCTCTCAGATACATATTTTGTTTCCAGTGGTGCCCTGCCCACATTTTTGGAAGGAGAACTTGCCCATGAGGTAAATACACGACCTTGAGAAAAGTTAGGCCTTCTGTTTCAAAATGTTTTCTCTAGAAAAATAAATTAGGAGGCCAACTTGGCCACTTGATGTGTCACTTCACTCTTCACCAGTGGCTTCAAGGGGTTTATTCATCAGAGGGAGGGATAAGGAAGGGATGAGGGCCGGGCATCTCCTGGCACAGGGACCTGCAGCTGGCACAGGGAAAGGGGGAAAACTGGCACAGCCCTCAGGGTGGGGCCTAAAACCTCGGAACCCCTTCCAACCTCAACTCAAACGCCCTTTCTGTAGGGTTTGATACTGGTCCTCCAAAGCTAAGCCAGGCTTTGGCAGCTTCTCTGGCAAGGCCTGGCCTCGGGAGCAATGCTGTGGCCACCGTGGCATTCCAATAAACCTTCCAGTCCTGCTCAGCTCCACTCCAGCCAGATTTTGGGCATCTGGGGAAGGCAGGAGCGAGCACGAGTGAGGCGGGAGGTGGCAGCGGCCTGGGAATGCACTGGGGAGACGCAGCAGGGATGAAAAGCTGTAGCTGGTACCGGGAAGAGTGCAGGGCCATCAGGGAGCCATCTGGGAAAAATCATTTTATTTATAACTTAAGTAATAGCACAAGCCACACAGCAAATCGATTTGCTTTTGGATTCCAGCTATTGTCTGATTGCCCAGACAAACAGCATCCAGTTTAAGTGGAGTCCACAGCAGTAATAACAAAGAAGGAACACAAATTTTAATTATGTTTCTCCAAGTCTGTATAAGTATTGGAGAACCACATAAAAATGATTTTTTTTTTACTAACTTGCAGTTGAAAATGTGTCATTAAAAGCTATGAGTCTGATTTTCTGCTCTGCTGGTCAGGATATTAACCAAAATGATAAAGTATTCGCTGTTTGAGGGGAGAAAAAGGAGAGGGAAATAAATGCTGAAGGTTTCACGCTGGAGATGTTCTGAGAACGATGCAAAAATGAGAAACTTCATCACCCCTTACTTGTTGGGGTTGTTTCTCTGCAAGAAAGTGCTGGAGTAAGAGAAGAAAGAGAGTGGAGAGAGAACTGGGCAACAAAAATAAGCAAAAAAGGGGGGAAGAGTGGTCAGGATGCTGGAAGCACAAGCGAGAGTTTGTTTTGGGGCTGTCTGGTGGTGCCTGTGGCAGGAGGGCACAGCAGGCTCTGACTCCACACGTGGCACACGATGCCAGGGGATGGCAGGACTCCCCTTTCCCTGGGACTCAAATTAATTTCTGCTCTCTCTGCTCACATCTTCCCTAATTCTGCAAGCCTGACTTCATAGCCGCTGCAACTTACATTTATTTGTAATCTCACTGCTTACACTCCACTGAACAATAAAGGAACAATAAACTTAATAAAAAGCCCAAGTGATTGGAAATAGCTCTGGGAATGGCAGTCCAGTATGAAAGCTATAAATTTACTTGTATACTCATGACATTGTCAGCTAATTTTTATGAAAAGCCCATCACAGAACATTGCACCAAAACACTGTGATCACTCGTATGTCACCCATCATACTTCCCCTGATAACAAAACAGAAAATGCATCATAAAATGATACTTCAAACTACAAATTCATCTCAAAATGCTCACTGTATACAGCAACAATTCTTTCCTGACCTTGTCTTGCACCTGAACCTTAAATTAATCATTCTTCTTCTATAACATTAAAGAATACCCAGCGGTACTTTTTATCGAGTTTAAAAGCTAAAACTTCAGCTAATAATATCATTATTGTTTTGGTTAATATTTCCCTATTCAAATCCACACAGGGTTCAAGAAGTTATGTGGTGCAAAGTAAGTAATAAGAGTTTTGGAAACACGATTGAAAAGTATTTTTCTGTGCTCAGATCAGAAAGCATCGACTGATATTTAGAGGCTGAAGCAAAGCCCACTGAAGTCAAAGGAAAACACCTATTGATTTGAAACATTTTGAGATCAAGCCCTTAACACCTAAGCCTGAAAAATGCTGAGTGTATTAAAGCCACATAGGAGCTACAGATATCAAGAATTCACAGGGCTAAATCCTATTAAATACATAGTGTTATCCTGACTCAGACTAAGGTACTCAATTGGATTAATTAGGAAAGATTTTCCAGGAGATGGCCAAGATTTTCACCTCACTCTTCCAGCGGACACGCAGTTGAGATGACAAATGGGACACGGGACAGCATTTGCAAGTGCCCCCCGAGGAGATTTTAATGGATCACATCTCCAGTGAAATACTTGAAGTCTTTCAGACACAGAATTTAGTGATTTGGGCAATTCTTGAGGCATGGATGGAAGGTTCTCTGGCACCTGGAGATGGCTCTGCAGACAGAGGCAAGAGAGCCCTCAGCCCACCCTTGGGGGCTGCTGTCATTCAGTCTTTACTTCTTAATGTTTCTGCTAAAAATTATAAAAACATAAATCCCTGCCTTTGTTCCCTCCCCTGTCCACCAGCAGGAGCTTCTGCCCTCAGTCAGGAGCACCAGCACGGGGAGCTCAAACCCCAAATCCCCTTCTGGCCCCTGGGAGTGTCTCAGGGCGCTGAAGTTCAGCAGAACATCTTCGGTGGGAACGTGAGCGTCTTTCCTTTAAACAAAGGCAGCGAGGTCTGATTGGAGCCGCATAAAAATCACCAGCTCCAGTTGTCATCACCTCAGGAGAAGCGCGGCACAGCCTTTGTGTGGCACAGCCCTCGCAGGGGGCACGGCGGCTACCGGGAACAACGGCGCAGGAAACGCGCATCCACGGTGTCAGCCTTCCCGTGCAATTCCTCCCCTGCCCCTGCCAAGACAAGGGAGGATGGAGCAGTAAAGCCTCCACCCTATCACTGAACGCCCCAGCTGCGGTCGGTCCCACCCAAGGAGCCCCATCCCTCCCTCCCCAAGAGCCCCCCATTTTTGTGGAGATGTCCCAGATCGACTTCTGTATCCAATTCCACAGTGGAAACCTCTGGTGCAAACGGGAATGGTGCACAGGCTGAAATAAAGAGGACTGAAAATGAAACACAGGGCTTATGTCTGTGGAGGACTTTGGGGGAGAGAAGAGTGAGGGGAGGAAAGGGCTCCTCAGAGCAGCACGGTGTTCAATATCGGATATTATCCACTGAACAGCTGGTTTTTTAGGGCAAAAATCAAGTCTATTGAGCCAAACAGGTCACAGAAGCTCATGCTTGCTGCCAAGGCTCAAGGCAGACCTTCGTGATTCTCAGAGGAGCTCTCTCTGTGCCTTCTGATGGTAAAAATTCTCCAGGGTCAGCCCCAGCAAGTGGGACCAACTCTTCACAGGAGGCACCTGGGTTAAGGCATTTCCTGCTCAGCAATCCTGGCAGGCACCTTCCTTTGCCAGGGACGTGGCCAAAAAATCACCCCTGGAGATGGCAACTTCCCACTGACTGCAGAGGGAACTCGCTGAGGGGAGCCTGGAGTTGGTGTCTCACTCGGTGTGACCGCAGAGAGCTGAGATCAGTTCTAAGAAAATCCCATCACTTGGAAATCATAGAACAATGAAATGGTTTGGGTGGGAAGGGACCTCAAAGCCCATCCCAGTGCCACCCCTGCCATGGCAGGGACACCTCCCACTGTCCCAGGCTGCTCCAAGCCCCAATGTCCAGCCTGCCCTTGGGCACTGCCAGGGATCCAGGGGCAGCCACAGCTGCTCTGGGCACCCTGTGCCAGGGCCTGCCCACCCTCCCAGGGAACAATTCCTTCCCAAGATCCCATCCAGCCCTGCCCTCTGGCACTGGGAAGCCATTCCCTGTGTCCTGGCCCTCCATCGCTTGTCCCCAGTCCCTCTCCAGCTCTCCTGGAGCCCCTTAGGCCCTGCAAGGGGCTCTGAGCTCTCCCCGGAGCCTTCTCCTCTCCAGGTGAGCACCCCCAGCTCTCCCAGGCTGTTTTTAGGAGTGACACAAAACTCCTGGAGGCCAGGGAGGGGATTTCCAGCGGTCTCCAGAGCTCTGGGGCAGCATTTTGGAGGGACAGCAACTCCAGGGGAAGCCTGGATTAAAAATACGCAGCTGTTTATGACAGGCAGCGCCCAAAGTGAGAAAAGGTGTCAGAGTCTGACTCTGATTAATAAGCACCATTTTATGGATCAGAAAATATCACGTCTGACAGAGCTGCCAAAGACAAGTCAATTTTGTAAGAGCAGGTTTTATTGTGCTGGTAGCAGAGGAAAAAACCCAATGTTTGACAAAGAAAAGGAACTTAACGTGGTATTGAGGATGTTTATTTCTTTTATCATATTATGTATGAATCTTTTATAAGTTTTCAGTGAACTATATTAATTAAAAATTAGTTCTGGGAATATTTTGCTTGTAGCCTAATAAGCTATTACGTCAATACAGATTTTCATGGACTGTTTTAAATTTGAAATAAAGGGGTCTCCTGAGTATGCGCAATGGAGCAAAAATGTAACAAAATAAAAAAAAAAAAGTAGAATGTTTCACACTTTTTTCCTTGTGCAAGTTGAGGATCAGGTCTGAGTTTTTCAAAGTAATTTTTACATGCTTTATCCTACAAATTTAACTATTATTGGAAGATTTATGGACTTGTAATGAACTCAATTATTTATTATTTTTATTATGAAATTTTTCACTTTATTGGGATCCATCCCAAGGCTGCCACACAAGGCAAGACTTTTCCACAGTCTTCCCTCCCAGTATAAACCAGCATCACCTCAGGAAAAGCCACTGACTGGAGGGTTGTGGGTCATGGTTTGGGTCTGGAGCTCCCCTGGGCGCCCCAGCTCTGAGCTGGGCTGGAGGCAGGGATGGGGATGAATTCATCCCAGAGTTCTGCAGCTCCCACCAGGATGGAGGCAGGGATGGGGGTGAATTCATCCCAGAGTTCTGCAGCTCCCACCAGGATGGAGGCACGGATGGGGATGAATTCATCCCAGAGTTCTGCAGATCCCACCAGGATGGAGGCAGGGATGGGGGTGAATTCATCCCAGAGTTCTGCAGATCCCACCAGGATGGAGGCAGGGATGGAGATGAATTCATCCCAGAGCTCTGCAGCTCCCACCAGGATGGAGGCAGGGATGGGGGTGAATTCATCCCAGAGTTCTGCAGCTCCCACCAGGATGGAGGCAGGGATGGGGGTGAATTCATCCCAGAGTTCTGCAGCTCCCACCAGGATGGAGGCAGGGATGGGGATGAATTCATCCCAGAGTTCTGCAGCTCCCACCAGGTTGGAGGCAGGGATGGGGGTTAATTCATCCCAGAGTTCTGCAGCTCCCACCAGGATGGAGGCAGGGATGGGGGTGAATTCATCCCAGAGTTCTGCAGCTCCCACCAGGATGGGAGCTCCTCCACAGAACAAAAGAAAGAGGAAAAACTTAAAATTCTGGGCTGGTGATCGACAGAATCGATTTTCTGGGATTCCCAGTGTTGAGTGTAATTCCCATTTCGGGAGACCCACAGAAGCAGAACCAGATCACAAAGTATAAACCCAGGAAAAAAGCCTCATGAATTAATTAACCCCAAGCAATTCCAGAAAGAATGATCAAAACATGTTGTGTCAATCTCACTTTTATATAAATTGTATCTTCCTTCCACTTTTCGCAATTACAATGAGTTGGGAACTTTTTTTTTTTTAAATCACTGTTTTTGTGGTTTCTTTTCATTTTCATCAGGCTGCCTTTATGTGTTTTCCAACACCTGGACAGACCTTGGAGGCATCAAGGAGACCAGCTCCCACCAGGAATGGAGAGGGACAACCCAGGGGTAAATACCCACCTTGGAAGGCTCATGCTGAAGGAATTCTGAATTAAGCAATTTTTTGTAGCAGTGTAACAGATCCTATCATGCTGCAGGACTAAAGCCTGAGTTTCTGGCACTTTTCAGTTTTAACATTTATTTTATGAAATATTTTTATATGAAATAAATAATAACGAATTTTTTTGTGAAACCTCCCATGCCTCAAACCCCCCCCCCCCCATATAAACTCCACTAGGAGGGTTTAAGACAAACCCCACATGTACTTGCGAGTTTAAAATGATCATAAGGAATTTTGCTGATGAATAAGTGACAAATAAAGAAACACAACTGAAGTTCCTGGAGGTGCCAGTCCCTAAACCACAAGTGCAATTCACAGGTGAGCATTAGTCTTGTGGCCAAACAGTGAAATCACAAAAGGGACTTTGGAATGCAGAGTCTTCTGGAAAATTAATCCTAGCTTGATAAATGTGGGAAAATTAACAATTTTTGAGGGCCAGAAATATGACCCTTCCTGGCTGTTTGCTGTCTGATTTTTCAATTTCATTTTGAAGGTGTTTTGCTCATTTTGCTTCTTTTTTTTTTTTTTCATGTAGCAGCTTCCTGGAAACACATCAAGCAGCAACCTCATGGAAAAGAGCCTTGTCCATCATTCCAGAGGGAACCAAGGATGTGGGAGTGTTCCTTTTAGCCTTGTCCATGGGCAGACACATTGAAAATCCCGAATTCCGTGGTCACGGTCACTCTGGAATCACCACCAGTAAATGCAACCTCACCAGCGGGGTGAAGCTTTTGGATCAGCCCAGACCCCAGCACAACAACACACCCCAAACCCAAGCCCTGGAGCCCCACTCCAGCACTGCCCATCACCCCAGGCACCCCGTGATGCTCATGGAAACCAGCATAATTAATTCTAATTATTTAGCCTCCCAATAAGCAGTGCAGTGTTCGTTGATTTAACCTGATTCAGGAACCAAAGCAAACAGCAGTTAATTGATTTGCTCGGGTTCACATCAGAGGGATCCAACACGGAGTGGAACGAGAAGCGCGGCCCCCGATTCCCACCTCCGCGCTTCATCCCCAGGCTCCAGCGACTTCCACAGCTGCAGTTCATATTTTTAAAAAGCAAAGGAAAATCAACATCACCCATCTTTGTGTTATTTAGTTTGCAGGTTGAAACGTGCTCTTCATATTCATATTAATGAGCTGCTTCTCATGAGGCAACCCATTAAATTTAATAGGAGAGCAACAAAAACCTCCCATGAAATGAAATAGTTGCAGTTGTGTTTACATTTCCTTGAACGCTGCACTTTGCTAGGAACAAACTTGTGCTTTTTTTCTTAATGATAAACAGGTTTAATGACTCTCTTCAGCCCTTCCTTTTCTGCCACCTTCCTCTTCTCTCCTGGTGGGATAACAGGATCCCATCCTTCACTGGGCACTGGGCACAGAATGTCCTCCATGGGAAAAGCAATTCCTCACCATTGTAGCTTTTCAACACTTTTCCAAATTCATTATGAATTGATGGGGTTTCTAGTTTGGACAGTGATGAACAAAGAATCCATTCAGAACACTTGTTTCAGTGGTTTTTGGGGTTGGTTTAGGGACCAGTGCACCACAACTTTCCCTCTTCTGAAAGGACTCCAGTGTTGTTTCAAAGCACATTATGAAACCCAAACTCTGGCAGAAAGAGGATTTCCTCCCTGCTTGGTTCTGCAAAAGCACCATTTTTGTCAACAAGATTTCATTATTATTAAATTATTATTATGCTTTTTAAATCTCCAGCAAGATCCCCTACAGCCAGATGGCCTTTCCAAGCAAAACCCAGCACTGTGCAGGGAGCATGTGGGCTCCAGAGGAAATCCTCAGGTGATCTAAAAGGCAAAACTGGCAGCAAAACCCTTCCCAGACTCCTGGTAACACAAATCAGGGCAATATTAAGTTTGGAAATCCTAGAGCAGGTGAACCTGCAGAATCCCATATTTTGTAGCTCTGTCACCACAGCACCTGAACATAAATCTAACAGTAAATGGAGCTGCTGTGGTGTGGTGGCCCCAAAACAAGGGGGGCTATGATAAGGACAAAAGCAAGCTGAAGCCTCCAGAGATCTCAATGTTTGTGCCATAAAATTGATTTTTTTTTTTCTCATCTCATGGAAGCCCCTCTGCTCTGGAGCCAGGCTGGGAGAGCTGGGGGTGCTCACCTGGAGAGGAGAAGGCTCCGGGGAGAGCTCAGAGCCCCTGCCAGGGCCTAAAGGGGCTCCAGGAGAGCTGGAGAGGGACTGGGGACAAGGCATGGAGGGACAGGACACAGGGAATGGCTTTAAGCTGGAAGAGGATAAATTTAGATGGGATATTGGGAAGGAATTGTTCCCTGGGAGGGTGGGCAGGCCCTGGCACAGGGTGCCCAGAGCAGCTGTGGCTGCCCCTGGATCCCTGGCAGTGCCCAAGGCCAGGCTGGACATTGGGCTTGGAGCAGCCTGGGACAGTGGAAGGTGTCCCTGCCATGGCAGGGGTGGCACTGGGTGGGCTTTAAGGTCCCTTCCCACCCAAACCATTCCATGATTCTGTGATCTCCAGTTCTCAGCTGTCCAACAAGCCCATCCCTGTCGGTGATGATGCTCAGATCTCCTGGCCCTGCCAAACAAACACCAGGGCAGGGCCCAGGAGTCAATCCCTGCTGGATTAAGCACTGCAGAGGATGAGCACCACAGTGTGCAACAACCTGACACAAACATCCTGGCAGCTCAGGGTGCATGACGAGGGTGAAGTGCAGCTGAAGTCATGTGGCTTTCCTCCAAAAGCTAAAAATTAAAATAAATGTTTGATTGAGCAGGAAAAAAGCAATACCCAGGAAGCTGCTGCGTTGCTCTCTCTTTAATTTTCCTGTAGTCATTAGAGAGACATTGTTTCACAGTTGTTTTATTTTTTCCTGCCGCAGGATCACGTCTCTCCCAGCCTTTATCATTTTGATTTCTCTGACCAATCTCCTCTTAATCTTTTGGTTCAGCAGGGCTGGAGCCCACGGTCCTGCCACAGTGCCCTCTCCCTCCAGCTGTGCACACCAGAAAGCCTGGCAAGCAAAATAACAAAGCCTCTTCATTTCTAACTCATTTTCATCTCTTTGCTCCTTGTAGGGGTTTCTTAGTCATATTAATATTTTTTATAGCACTGTAAAGTGTTCCTGGCCAGGCTGGATGGGGCTTGGAGCAAGCTGGGATAGTGGAAGGTGTCCCTGCCTGTGGCAGGGGGTGGGACTGGATGGGATTTAGGACCCCTTCAAACCCAAACCAGTCTGTGGTTGTATGGTAAAAACACCGAATTCATAGGAGTGATGTAGGCCAGAATTCAGGAAAATAAAGGCACCAACAAGCCCATTTAGACCCTAAGCACGGAGGAGCTGTTGGCTATCCAAGAGCCATCGGTGTCCTGGGAAGACCCCCAGGGGCAGCTGCTGGAGCTCCCTGGCTATAGTAAGGTGCTGTGAGTGTTCCTGGCTGTGGACCATGGCTCTGAAGGAGCCAAGGGGGGGAAAAACAGGAAGCAAGAAGTGGGAAGGGCAGGATCTGCTGGAGCCCCCAGCCAGGCAGGCACAGCCCCGGGATGCTCCTCATCCTGCACCACCTCCGTGCCCAGCTATGCAGGAGCGAGGAGTTCTCCCAGTGCTGCAAGCCTAAATCCCACAAGGAAAACTGGAAAGAACTAAGAGAGGAGGATGGCAGCTTGCTCCTTCAAAACCAGAGGAGGAATCATAGCCTCAAAGAGTTGCAGCATATTTTTTACAAACATTTGAGCTCTACGTACATCAAATGTCCTCGTGTTCGGAACAGGTGGTTCACCAACCCTTTCCCTCTGTAATTTCGTTATGAAAGCTGCCTTATTTATCTCTCAGACTCATCTGAAAATTACAAAAAAGAAAATAAAACATGTCGGAAAAGTGTTTATTGGAAGAGCTGCAGTCTTGAGGGATATTCTCCAAGGGAAAGGGATGTTTAATTAAACACACAGGCAGCGCTCGCCCAATGGAAGGCGCCTCTGAAGTCCTGGTGGCTGTTTCCTGGCATACATTACTCCCAATATTCGTCAGGGAGTGTTTATTTTGGATAACTCAGGCTTCCACAGGCACACAGAGAGGTGAGGTAACAGTTAAAGCACCACCACAATGCAGCTTCCACTTGGGTGACATCTTTCAGTTTCTCATCCCAGACAGGAATAAATAAAATTAAACCGCACAGGGACGCTTTCTCTGCATCCCCAGTGCCACTGCTGATGCTGATCATGTGGAAAACTCAGAACTTTATTTTTTCCCAGCGTTCTCTATGGATGTACAGCCAGAAACAAAGAGAGAAAGGCCGAGTGCTGTAAACTGAAGAACGGAATTAGCCAGTTTGTTAATGACAACTTATTTGGGTGCAGCCCCGTTCCCCTCGGAACGGGCGCTCTTTATTCAACCTTTCAATGTCAGTTATCATTTTTAAAGCAGCTTGACCTGGAAGCACACAGTTAAAATTGTGGTGACTGTTAATGACAGTTTTATTGGACACTATGCTTATAGTTCACATTTTGAGGTCTGTATGTAATTGATCTTTCTCCCCTACATGAGAAACACCGCAATGAGTTGGTTGCAGCACCACATTATAGATATAGAGAAATAATAATGATGTCACCTTGAGATTCAAAGATCGTGGAATAGTAATAGTCTCCTAGCTCATTCTCCCAACTGTGATGACCTCTCCAGTACTAAATCTTAACAGTCTCAGCATTATTTTTGAATTATTCATGCTAGCCTTTTCCCTCACTACAAAATCAAGGAAAATGAATGCATCATGCTCTGTCAGCTCCACAGGTATTTTGGTAAAAGTATAAAATGTTATTTGGTTTCAAAAAATCCGTGCAGCAATACAGGTCACTTGCTAGGCTGAGCAAAAACAGAAATTCATATGCAGAAGAGATGGGACACATCCATTCTAGGGCTGGATGAGGCATTTTGAATCCCTGGAAGTTGGGTTTTGATTAATTACAGCTTCTTCTGTAGAAATAAAACGGGAATTAAAGAAGCATCAATGCACACAAAGCATTTCTCACTAACTCGGATGGGGTTGCCATCATTCCAGGCGCTGAGCAGGGTGTCAGGACACGAGGAGTTATGGATCAGGAGCAGAGAGACACTTTTTAATGTCATATTTAGAGGTGGTGACGCTCAGGAAAGAAGGCAGCCATTCCTGCGCCCATCCCAGCCGGAACTGCGGCGGCTCCACGGGAGCCGAGTCGCTGCTCCTAAAGGCAGCAGGTTGATGACTCTTCTAGACCATCAAACCCGGATAATAAGAGAGCGCTACAGTTTTATTCCAGTGATGGATCTCATAAAAAGTGCACATGGGAATAAAATAAAATGCATGTAAATGTAAACTCGAGCAGGTATCCTGATTCATCTGTAGCTGGTGACCTTTAAGTTCATTATGAAAAACAAATGTCAAGCTTTCAAAAGACAGGAGTATCCCTGGCTTTGCTGGGGATTTTGTATGCTATGGCACAGACTGTATTAATTTAGTCTGGCATCAATAACCTTGAAATCAGGATTTTGCACTAAAAATCTAGTTTTATGTTTATTCAGAAAGCAAAGATAAAAGGCGACTTTATTTTAAGGGACCCTCCTGTGGCTACAGGGCAAACGTAATGTAACACTCTGGATTTCCACTACCTTGCTATTCAGTGCCAGCTCCCATGGCAACAGATTTTACAGGAATACAAAGAGTGTGATGAAGATCTCCCTTTATTTTGCACCGAGTTTAATTATGGAAAAGTCTCCAGCCTGCAGAGTTCCTCGGTATCCGTGACATGACAAACGCTCCCGGAAAGCCTCGGTCAAAACCAGCCACAGGTCCCCTGGAGAAGGAAAAGAACCTTGTCCATCCACTGTGGAAAACAGAGAGATGTTGGATGTTGATACCAACACTGGAATTTTCAACTGATCAACAGGGGAATATCAGGTAATTGCTGAAGGAACAACATCTGATCAATTAATTACTTCTCTAACTCTAACAAGAAGTGCTTTTATGCTTCCATTCTCTCCTCAATTAGTTCATGACTGGAAGACAGTCAGTCTGATGAGACTAAAGTATTTAAATGTATTTTTTCTCCATTTTTTGCCTTTTTTTCGGTTGTAGTTACACTAACAGAGTTATCTGTTCTCTCTATCCTCTTTGCTCCTGCTGGTAAAGGGACACTCATTGTGATGAATCTCCTGACGTATTTTTAAAGGAACAAAAACCCACCTGTCACAAAGACAAACAACAAAAGCATTTACAGAAATCACTGGTTTTAATCTAGTTGAGCATCAGCAGGACCCTACTGCAGTCATGGTGCTTTGACATGCCCACAAAATTGTCCCAGCATGGGAGAAAAACCATTACAGACCAACAGGTACTCACAGTTAAACGTAGGGACAGCAAGAAGCTGAAGAAAATTGGGATGTAAAACTTCCCTTCACACAGCAACTTCGTCACCACAAACTACATGGATTACAAAAACAAATAACCAAGATTTTCTCTTCACCTGTCCTGTGTAGCCAGGCCGGGAGAGCCGGGGGTGTTCAGCCTGGAGAAGGGAAGGCTCCAGGGCCTAAAGGGGCTCCAGGAGAGCTGGAGAGGGACTGGGGACAAGGGATGGAGGGACAGGACACAGGGAATGGCTTCCCAGTGCCAGAGGGCAGGGATGGATGGGACATTGGGAAGGAATTGTTCCCTGGGAGGGTGGGCAGGCCCTGGCACAGGGTGCCCAGAGCAGCTGTGGCTGCCCCTGGATCCCTGGCAGTGTCCAAGGCCAGGCTGGACACTGGGGCTTGGAGCAGCCTGGGGCAGTGGGAGGTGTCCCTGCCCGTGGCAGGGGTGGGAACTAGATCAGCTTTAGGGTCCTTTCCAACTCTAACCATTCCATGTTTCTGTAAAAATCAAAGGGACCTTTGCACTGACTTTAGTGAGAAATGATTTATCCTCCTGGCTTAACTATTTGCATGCATTTTCTACCAAAAATATGCACTTTTGATCACTTCCTAGCTATATTTCTGCCTTTCACTCTGCACAAAACAGCTCCATATTTAAGCATTATGCCAAAAATTCCTGTATTTCAAACACTTTGTGCCCACGTGGTGCTTGGCTGAGGATGGACAGAGGACTCCAGGCAAGGCCACGAGCGCTGAGTCGCTGTTGTCACTGTCACAGCCCTTTGAAGCACAGACAGGCACTATCAACTGATGCTGTGCAGGGTCTCCCAGTCACAATGGTGGAGCCATTCCACCAGAGTGCTGGGTTTTCCTTTCCTGACGGCTCCTGCACATGAAAGAGCCCCTTATCTGCCTGTGGAGCAAACAGGGAGCTCGGATCCAAAGGGCTGCCCAAAGATCCCCCCACGGCTCCGCCACCGGAGCAGAGCCAGCGCCATCCCCGGAGCCGGATGAGCTCATGGCACTTTTCCTCTCTGACTTTGCTCCCACAACAGCCCGAGTGGATGGCCCCAGCCATCAAAGCAGAGTCACTCACTGAATGGTGACAAACGACACTGAACTTGAAAAAAATGCGACCTGATCTGTCTGGGGGGAAGTGATCCTAAACAAAGGTGCTCGATGGTGGGAGGAAATCTGGCCAGAAGCAAAGGCAGAAAAAGGAACACCAGAGTGATAGCAGCAGATTAAATATGAATAACTGAACGCTTTCAAAAGTGTCTGAGGGCTTCTGGCGGCACACGTGGCACCTCAGAGGAGAGGACAGGGCAGGAGGTGTCACTTGTCACCGGCCAGGGCAGAGCACACAAACCTCAACACTTCTTCCTACATCACCTTCCCCCTCCCAGCAGGATCATGCGTCTCCAAAGGCACAAAAATCCAGCTCCTCAGTCCTGGCCATTAATCTAAAAAGCAGAATCGCAGCTGCTTTAATCAGCTCTTTTCAAATTCCCTTCCCTTTAATTCCGTAAGTACCCAGCTATTTTAGGCTCTTGATACAAAACCCACCAAATATTTGTGGGTAATTCCTCTACTTCTGCTTAGCCTTGTAAGCCCAGAGGAATACAGAGCAGTAGACCTAGATCCCAGTTTTAGCTCTAGTTTCTATTTTAACACCAAATTTCCATGGAATTGTTACAAAAAAGGCAGGGAAGCATCTTTGTGGACAGTAATTCTGTTGGTTAAATCTCCCTTTAATCTTCCTTCACGAGTTTACCTCTCCCAAGATGTGATCGTTTTTATCATTCTTTATTTCAGGGGTGCAGATATATCTATATAGGCCTAAAAAAATTTGCAATCACTTATTTCCAATTAAAAGGGATTGCAGGGAAATGCAGTCAGGAAATGCATCAAGTCCTTTTCTCTTTGGGAAAAAAAAAGAAGGGGGGGAAAAAAAGGGTGAATTCTTGGTCATTGCACATCCTCCAGCCTCTCTCAAACTGTAATATTTTGTGGTTTTCTGCAAATTCTCACTGTATTTTGCTTCTACACTGTGTTTGTGCTCACTGCTTTTCAAATTTCCTCGCTAAATATGCCTTCAAAATGAAACACACCTTTTCCGAATATTCCATTAAAAGTGCTGAATATTTTCAAGCAAAATTTTTACTTCTCTGTGCCTGCACTTTTAAAGAGAGCAGAGCCTGGAATTTTTTTGTTTTGTGATGCAAAATATACAGATATATTATGTTATATGAGGCACAGTGATGATTTTATACCAACATAAATGTCATTCTCACATAGTAATTTCATTTGGACTGGTAGGAGTGACTTTTTTTTAGGTGTTTGCACCTAATATTAATGTTAAAGTTTAAACTATTTCATGGAAGGAGAATGACAGCCAATTAACAGGCAGAGCAGGATTTACTGGTTTCCATTGGAAATACCAGGTCCCTCCTACTCTGGGTAACATTTTAGAGCAAAATCATTCTTTTTACTGAAAAACAAGTAGAAATACCCACGTGGAAGTGAAGAAACATGCCTGTTCCCCCTTCACTATTTAACTCCAGGCTTTGCCAGAGAAATGCCACTCAGCCTCTGAGGTCAGCCTGGCTTTGAACAGCGCTCCACATTCCTGAACTCCTTCCCAAATCTCGGGAAAGGCAAAGAGAGCAAAACAAATCGCAGATGTGGGAACTGGGGGAAGGAAACGGTCATTTTTCCAGCGTGGGTCACGGAGAACAGATCAGCGAGTCCGGGATGGCTGAAACATGCTGGCACCGGCGGGAGGAGCTGGCCTGTGCCCAGGACAAACAGTGCCAGAGCCCGGAGAGCCGGGAGCCGTCGCACGCGGCCGGGAGCCGCCGCCAGCTCCGCGTGCCGGGAGCCACATGCCATGGCAGTGCCCTTGGCTCGCCTCCCCCGGCTCCCGGCCCTCCTGGGGGGCTCCAGCACCAGGCTGGGACGAGCGGCTCCGCTCGGGATGGGGGAATGTGGACAGAGCCAACCGGTCCCGGTTGGAAATGGATCCTGCTCCAGCTCGCGCACGAGGCTCCGCGTTGGGATCGCAGCCGGACCTTCCTCTTGCTAATGGCAGGCTGGCGGCAGGAAACCTGGCTTGGGAGAGCCAGGACACTCTGGAAAGCCTCAGGAGAACCTCAGAGGGTGGGCAGGCCCTGGCACAGGGTGCCCAGAGCAGCTGTGGCTGCCCCTGGATCCCTGGCAGTGCCCAAGGCCAGGCTGGACATTGGGGCTTGGAGCAGCCTGGGACAGTGGAAGGTGTCCCTGCCACGGCAGGGGTGGGACAGGATAGGGTTTGAAGTCCCTTCCAAACCAAACAATTCCACAATTCTATGAATTCTGAGTAAATCCCTGATTTCACTTTTAGGTGTTAGTGACAGTGGCAGGTGATGCCACTCCAGGTCACACTGAACCCAGGGGACAACAATTTAGCCCATTAACTCCAACCCAAACAGGAATAATAATTCCTCCCCACCACCTTCTTAGGCTCATGCAGTATTTTAGCCACATTCCCACTGAGGGCAGACCAACACTGGGAAAGGGAAAATACAGCTCTGGAGACAGGAAAAGCGGACCCAGAGACCACCCAGCCACGGCAGGACGAATGAGATGTCATCCATGGTATCCCACGGCTCAGGATGTTATTCTTGTGCAGTGCACAATCAATTATGTCTGTATGGAATGACTCCACTCCCTTTTTTTGGGTCTCCGGGAAATCTTTGTTCAAATTGAAGATGGTTTTCTAACAGGCTCCACTCTTTACCCAATTTTCCAGCTGAGTTGACTGAGGCCCAGGCAGGTCAAAAGGCTTACCCAAGGTCAGGGAGGGAATCAATGAGTTGGGTCAGATTAGATCTCAGCCTGTTCCTCGCTTTTCATCCTCTGCTGTTCCTGCTGGACCACTGTTAGAACCAGGTTAACAAAAATGTCACGGATATGCTTTAAAAAATATATATTTTTAAACTTGTTATCCCAATAAGAATTAAGTTCTTTAGACCGCACGCTATATAAGATTAGGTTTCAAGAGGTGAGGCCTTTGCTGCAAGGAATTCAATATCCAGCACAACGTAAAATATCCAGCAGGAGAAAGATTTTTACTACTGTATAAAAATAATAAAAATGCAGAAAAGTCAAATTCACAGATCAAATGCTGAAGTGCTCACTCGGGTCAAGTTCTGCCTGGCTTTAATTGTATTTTGCCTTGGGAAAAGGCTTCAGATCTGGCCATAAATTAGTATGCTGATCCCATGGCATGGATGGTGTTTTATTTACTTATTCCCTGGAATATGCTGTAGAATTCAAGTAGCAGTTAAGCTAAAAAGAGTCACTCATCCGAATCTGAAGGAACTGTGGTATTTTTGAACATAATCTTGGGCTGCCTCTTCCAACCACCCACTGTGTAATTCGGCATGAATTGCCCAAAATAGCCCATTTCCCCCCAAGGGATGTGTGTGTTTCATGAACTTAGGCACGGAGAGGCTCCAAAAGCTCTGGATTTTCAGGAAAAATGTCAGGGAGCCACAGGATGGGCTCCCTGGGAAGGCTGAGCCTTCCTCATCCCTGGGGATTTCCACACCCACGGAGGGAAAGCCCTGAGCAGCCGGGTCTGGCCCAGGAGCTGGTGATGGCCTGGAGACCCCCTCCAATCCAGCCAGGACTATTGTCCAGTCCTGCAGCATCACTGGATATTGTCCTTTTCAGGATTAATTTTTAAAGACCACTTCAGGGTCAGTTTTTTCCCCCAGCTATCCCTCCGTGCTGCCAGATCCTCCCTTGCCAGCTCCCCTAACAATCCAGGAAGATGTGGCATGGAGGGAGAGGAATATAACTTTATTTCCCAGCTATTACTCCATAAATAAAACACAGAACACGTTCATCAGGCTGTGCTCCTTTTTCCTTCATTCACTTTCATCCCAACAAACCGCAGACAAATTGTTCTGGGCATTTTGTTTTCACACAATGGGAACAGGTTTTGCTTTGGAAAGTCCAGTCAGGAATTTTCTTTTCCCGATTTTCGGATCCATCACAGGCGCACCCGGAACTCTTGGCAAAGTTCAGCGCTGAGGAAACTGTGTCTCTTCAGTTCTCATCTGCAGATCAAAGCAATTCACTGGCAACATGAAAAGCCTGTATTTAAAAACTGACAGGATACCCTTAAAAAAAATTAAAAGAAGGAGCTTAGAGATTCTGGGAAGAATGCATTTGGAGTTTCAAGCAAAATAAAACAACATCTAAAAAGCAGCATTAAAAATATCCTCGGATGCAAGAGAAACATTTGTATTTGCCCAGTGCTGAAACAATAAACAAATGAAAACGATCTCTGCTCCGTGTTCCAGAGCAGGATAAAACTATTCAACCATTAAACTGGGTTCAACTCTGCTGGCTTTCCTCTTGTGCTTCCATAAAGGCCAGAAAAAGCTAAACCAGGCAGGGGATGACAGAAATTTGGAGGAAGCATCCTGAGAGCGGAGAAATTTGGGAAGTTTTAAACAAGATGTGCAAATTCAGGAGCAAAGCACTTGACCTGCTCCTCCTGACTGCTGGTGCCTCTCAGCACTAGCAGAAATAGAAATGTTTCCCCTCTTTTGACTGGCACAGCTTCCCTCTTACTCCTCAGGCTGGCTCTGGAGCTGCCTTTGCCCCCACCTCGTTTTTGTCAGAAGTGGGAGCGCACGGAGGTTTCAGCAGCTGCCTGACCTTTCCAAGGTGAGCATCTCCACCTTCACCACCCAGGGACCTCCTTATGCTTAAAATCTGCTCCAGGTTCACTTGAATTATTTCATGTGAAGGTGCTTAATGTCACAAACAATGTTTTTTCTCCCGTTGCAGGTCAGTTGGCATTTTAATGTTTATTATTAAACCACCTTTGCAAGCTGAGCATGGAATAGATTTGCCTCCACTGATGGACACAGGGGAGCATCCCAGCCCAGCTGCGCATCTGCCACCGGGATTTGCTGGACTATGGCCTCAGGAGCATTTTGGAGGGATGTCACCTCCCAGGAGGTGGGGGAACACAGCCAGGTCCAGCACAGCCCGGCCAGGGGATGTCCCAGCACGTGGTTCCAGTCAACCAGTGTGTTCCTCTGCTCCCAGCCAGGACATCAGCACCCTCTGAGAGCGGCCATGGACACAGGCCAAAGGGAATTTCAACCATTTTCACATTTATAAAACACTTTATCTATTTGTATATTATATACTCAGGCTGCTGTTTGAACAGGGAGCTGAACCCAGACCCCAGCCAAGATCAGCGTGAGGGACAGGAACCCTGGGTATGTCCCACCAGTATTATGAGACAATTCACGTCATAGAGACACTTAAAAAAAAAAGACAAACATTTTAGCTTTGTTTTCATTTGAGGTTACTGCACAATCCTACTCCTCTCACAGTTCACACTGTATTTATGTAAAAATGTTATTAAGACAAGAAGTGAAAACAGAATTTCTTCATAATATCTAATTTAAACCTACTCTTCTTCAGCTTAAGGTCATTCCCCTTGTCCTGTCCCTCCATGACTCTTCCCCAGTCCCTCTCCAGCTCTTCTGGAGCCCCTTTAGGCCCTGCAAGGGGCTCGGAGCTCTCCCTGGAGCCTTCTCTGCTCCAGGTGAGCACCCCCAGCTCTCCCAGCCTGGCTCCAGAGCAGAGGGGCTCCAGCCCTTGGAGCAGCTCCGTGGTCTCCTCTGGATTCATTCCAATGGGTCTTTTTTGTGCTGAGGACCCCAAAGGTGGACACGGCCCTGCAGGTGGGGCCCCACCAGAGCAGAGGAGAGGTTCTGGCTCAGGATGGAATCTCCCGAGGGACTCTTCCCTCAGCTGCCACCAGATTCTCACAGAAGCACCAGGACAATGTGAAAACTGCACACAGGTGATCCAGAGGGACCTGGATTCCTTCAGTGTAGGCCCTCTCCCAAACAAAACACAAATTCCTACCTGTGCAGAGCAATTCCATGTTAACAGCTCTGACTGCTCCTCAGCAACTGTGTGACGAGGTCTGCCAGCACTCGGAAGATTCCGTGAGGCTGGAGGTATAGCCGGTTTATAAAATCACACAGAATTCATACATTTTACATAGGCAGGCTCCCCAAAGTGCCACGGTGTGTTTTAGCATCTGAACTGACTGGGATTCAGTAAAAGAATCCTGCTTCTCTGCAATGGATCTTGGGCTCTGCGAGCTCCTCCATGTGCATATATCATCCCTGCCTTCCGAAGGAGCGCGGTTGGCTTGAGGGACAGAGGTGCACCTCCTGTAATGGTATATTCTACACTCTGCAGCAACCTTTCTTCTCATATTTCAGAGTTGAAAAAGGCCTGTCAGAAAGGGGCTATTATGAAAGGGAATTTGAAGACATTCATAAACATCGAGACAGAAAATTGCATTTTCAATATGAGAACCTCAATAGTTAAGGCTACATTTGGGAGATCACTATGGCCCTCTTATTTTCTGCTTACGCTGTCAAAGTTTGAATTCATGTTGGGTTTTCGAGCAATTCAAACAAAGGATACTTTCATAAACATCCATTTCATAAACTACAGCATATCTAATTCTTTGGGTTCTGAAGGCTGAGCTGAATGTAGTGTTTGTGGTCTACTGAGAATATGTCTGGAAAACATAAAACAATCTACTAGGTAAGTTACAAAGCTGTTGACATAGGGAATGAAAATGGAAATTCTGTAGTAGTTTCCTCCATCCCCGGCTTTACGCTGTACTTTGCCTGATGTGAGCTGATTGGTGCCGTATATCTTGATGTTAGGATCCCATTTCAGAAATGTTCTGACATTATCTATTTGGCAGTTTGAAAAATAGTATCAAACTCCCAATGCATTTGAGCGCACGTTTCAACCCAGCAAGCGTAATATCCATTTCCTCCGGTGCAAGAGGCACATTAGGACCAACTCCAAGTGGATTCAATTCTAGGAATGCAATATGTGACTCCACACAACCCCACACACGCACACACGGCTTGGCGAGAGGGACCAAAAGGAATTAGCCTGATTTAATTTCCAGTCCCTCCCAGTAAACACCCAGGGCTGTCCCTAGCGAGGGATCGATGCCGTGAGTTCTGTGAGTGCAGTGGCACGGCTGGCACCTCACCTGCCCATGGCACAGGGAGGAATGCAGAGAGGAATCCTCATCCAAAATAAAAAGAATTGTTAGGAGCATTTTCACAAGGGCATGTAGAGATAGGAAAGGGGGAATGGCTTTAACCTGAAGGAGGGCAGGGCTGGATGGGATATTGGGAAGGAATTGTTCCCTGGGAGGGTGGGCAGGCCCTGGCACAGGGTGCCCAGAGCAGCTGTGGCTGCCCCTGGATCCCTGGCAGCGCCCAAGGCCAGGCTGGACATTGGGGCTTGGAGCAGCCTGGGACAGTGGAAGGTGTCCCTGCCATAGCAGGGGTGGCACTGGATGGGATTTAAGGTTCCCTACCCACCCAAACCCCTCCATGCTTCTGTGATTTCTCCAATAATTGACAATGATTACGAGGTTGGGCCCATCTCTACCCAGGCTACAGTTACCCAGTCCCCTGAAGGATGTGTTCTCTCGCAAATATGCTTAATATGTCAATAGGAAAAAAATATACGCTGTAAATTTGGCTGTAATAATTATTGGAAATGCTTGAGCCTTGCTGGAATTTGGCAACAGCTCCACTAAATATAGGACTCCAGGCACACTTAATTTAACAGGAGATTTATCAGTGGTCTTATTGACCCAAAATTCCTCTTATTTAACGTTTATAAGCCTTTTTACCACACAAATTTCTCTGTAGCACAACAGACAAAATTTATACCGGGTTAACTTCACCAGTATTGTCAAAACATTTTCCAACAACTTCTGGAATAGAGCAGCCAGGAGATAACTAAAGCACCTGAAGTAGGGCATATGAAACACCATAACTTTTTACAGTTTTGCCCTAAAGAAAATGAAGCCAATCTCTGCTAATATCCCTTTCATTTACACGCTTTGCTACGAGATTTCCCTAAAGGCATTAGTGGCTGGCAAACAACTCCCAGCACCTTGATTACAGGAAATCATATTTCTCCCAATCCCAAGCTTCTTCATAAGTACTGAAAATGCTTTGCCTACTAAAATAAATTTTCTTAACTTACCAGTAATTCTACACCTCGAACCACCCAATTTCCTTCCTCTCCCAGCACAGGAACCACTTGTACTCCTGCTCAGTATATCCCGACTCCTACTTTACTCTTTGTTTTTTTCAGCAGAGATGACTTCATGCTTCCACATCAAAAGCGGTATCAAACAAGCTTGGAGATATATTTTGAGGGAAGAGGGAGAGAAACAAGATTTATTGGTGAGGGTCACAAAGTATTTCAAAGATGATGGCAATTTAAAATGTACAGATTTTTATCTCAAATCCCTTGAATTTAAAGAATTACAGGGGTTTGAAATGTCCCAACTGCTCTGACCCAGACTGACGGGTGAGCTGAGAAAATGAGACATCTTCAGAGCAACTCTTGGACCTCTTTTCTTACATACAGATCATAACCCAAGCCATCAACATTTAACTCCTTGCCCTCATACACCCATCAAGCTGCAGCTCCCAGTGATTCCCAGTGACCCAGGTGCTTCCCAGCATTTCACATCAATTAAAACACAAAGACAAGCGCCCACTTCGCTGCAAACAAAAGTTTCGTCTAAGAGATTACTTCTATTATTAAAATCCTGTTAAGAAACCAGACTCGGAGCGTTTTCACATACACACACTCTCCTTCAGGGCCAATTAAAGCACATAACGTGCCCAGATCAAACAGCCAGCTCTGCACGGACAGGAATATTTCCAGATTTAAATTTGCAGGACACATCCCTGCTGTTGAGAAAACACGAGCATCTTGGCAAACGAAATCACAGTTTCTGGTTTCATTCAGCCTGCTTTTTTTTTTTTTTTCCCTTCATTTTTCCTGGTGATTCTAAATGTGAAAGGCAAGCCTTATTTACTGGTTGGAGTGAACTCGCACCAGGTGACATTGCTGGGGCTCTCTGCAGCTGAGGAGAGGCCGGCGGAGCAGAGGAAGTGCTCCAGGCCAGGCTCTGACTCAGTAAGGCACATACACACAAAGGCAGAAATATTTTATGCCTCTGCTCCAATCTGACAATGTTCCCTGGGGGGAAATTAAGGATCTACAAGTGAGGTCCAAACCACAGCGATTTTCAATCCTGCATCTTCCCCGAGCTCCATCTGTTTGTCTCTCTGCCTGGCGAGAGGGTCCTTCGAGCTCCAGTGCCCAAGTCTCTCCTCCACAGCAGATGTTGCAGAAAGGAGACGCTTCCAGAGGTTAGTCCTTAACAAGGAATTTAATCCAGGCTGAAATATTTGTGAATTGACATCTCAAGGCATTTAATAAAACCCTTTTTTTCCAGTTTTCCATCCCACCCCATCACAATCTTTGACCACAAATTTCATGTGATGGTTTAAGCCTTGGATTACTTGGATGCAAATCCACGTGCTGGTGCTGGAAGACAGCTACAGACAGATGTTCCAGTCTTGGGGAAATACCATCCTGCCCCTGAAAACGCCACACTAAATGAGCAGCTAACAAATAAGGCGAAGAACTTAAAGGAAATGCAGTGTCTTATAAGCAGCAGACTTAAGTAAAATAAAAACTGAGAGAAAATGCCCGGAATGAAAAACAAAGATATTGGACACGACCGAAGAACATTTTAGAAATTTTGTACCTTTTTACAAGGTCAGTGTTATGAAAACTCCTTCATAAGCTTTAGTACTAGTGAACTAGACTGGACGTGTCATCACTGAACGCTGGAATTCTCCTAGGCAGAAAATTAGGCACATCTAACAAGGCACAGTCCCTTGTTGACAAAGGACTGGAAATCAAAAGTTCAGTGGTTGAAATGATACTTGGAAGTCACAAAGATCCCACTCTGGCCAGCAGAAGGGTTAGAGATTTGAATAAGATGTTCATGATTCTGAGGGCAGAGGGAACACTGGTCAGAAGCACCTTTTTTACCTCATTTATAAACAGGAATACATGACACTTAATCAAGTTCCACTGCAGCCAAGTCTGAAAGAGCACAGAGAAACTTTCCTTTATAGTGCAAACACGCAACTTGTGGATCCACTGCCAAAGCCCAAGATGGTAGGATTTAAGAAAGTCTGGATATTTTACATTCCCTATTCAAGCCTGTTATAATGCAAACTAAAATCATATTAAAGATAATCAATTTTCATGCTCCAGGCAATAAGGAGATCACCTTGGGAGAGGAGGCAGAGAAGATTAATATGTATTTTGGGGAGGTTTCCACTTATAATAAAGTTTCAGGAACTGGCTACTTTTCTGACAAGGATATCAGGACAGAGAGAATATTCCAGCCAGTTTAGAGTAACTATTTTTTAGGATATACCATGCGGTGCAGAGCTTGTGATTTTTTATTTAGAGGTGAGATCAACCTCCCATAAGCCACTGCCTTGGCATGGACACGCAGTGGCAGCACCTTTTAATTGACCATCAATCCAAGCTCCATTAGAACTAGGGAAAAGCTTCATTTTCTTGACAGTAAATGTCAGTTGCTCCAGTACAACTATTTTCAACTGTATTGGGGAACCTTCTGCACCTTAGACCATATTTTATATTTATTTTATATTTCTTTTAGAAACAGATTTAACACACAGGCACTATCTCAATGCTGTTAATTCTATATTTATTTACATATTTTCCCTATGAAAAAAGGATTTCCAGAATTCTGCAATGACTTTTAAAATATTGTTCTGATCCCTCCCACGTGGTTTCCTCCATGTTGTCATAGTTTCTGAATCATACAGAAAAACTAATAAAATTTGTGCTGATGTAACTCAGATTGAGACTGTGAAAGATACTCCAGCTTGAAAATTAGTGGTTTCTTGCTGCAAACTTTACTGGCATTTCATATCCTGTTCTTTAGTTTTATTACCTCAAATAAACCTCACTGTAAGTTCACTTTCCTCTGCCACTTCACTCCTTTTTATCTCCTCCATGTCTCCTTTTAGGAATTGTATTTACCAAATGCTTCTCCTTCTACACTCAGCTCCAATTCCCTGACTTTTACCCATAACTTAGCAAATCCCAGAATCATGGAATGGTTTGGGTTGGAAGGGACCCCAAAGCCCACCCGGTGCCACCCCTGCCATGGCAGGGACACCTCCCACTGTCCCAGGCTGCTCCAAGCCCCAGTGTCCAGCCTGGCCTTGGGCACTGCCAGGGATCCAGGGGCAGCCACAGCTGCTCTGGGCACCCTGTGCCAGGGCCTGCCCACCCTCCCAGGGAACAATTCCTGCCCAATTTCCCATCTAAATCTCCCCACTTTCAGTTTAAAGCCCTTCCCTGTGTCCTGTCCCTCCATCCCTTGTCCCCAGTCCCTCTCCAGCTCTCCTGAAGCCTCTTTAGGCGCTGGAAGGGGCTCTTAAGGTCTCCCTGGAGCCTTCTCTTCTCCCCGTGAGCACGCCCAGCTGTGTCAGTGCGCACAGATCGCTGTTTTGGGATGGATTTTTGCAGAACTCCGCATTTCTCCCACGCGTGTGACCCGGCCGAGCCGCGCTGGCCGGGCAGCCCCAGGTGGGCTCCATCGGCGGCGATTCGCCCCCTCCGCTCCGGCCACACGAGCGGGGAGCAGGGTCCAGACCCTCCCCGGATCCCTCCCGAAGCTCCCTGGAACTGCCCGGCTCTGCCTCTTCCCCTTCCCCCGCCCGGCCGCGGCTTCCGGGCGGCCCCGGCCCCGCCCCGGCAGCGCGGCCTGTGCGGAGCGGCCGCGGCCATCGCTGGGCGCGGGCAGGTGCGCGGGGACCCCGAGCTCCAGGGACAGCCAGGGACAGCCAGGGACATCCAGAAACCGCCGGGACCAACAGGGAGAGCCAGGGGGATGCAGGGAGCGGCCCGGGGGGCGGGCAGGCGGGCACGGCCGCGGGGTGAGCGGTGCCAGCGTGCGGAGCGGGGGATGCTCAGCCCCGGAGCCCGCAGAGCCCGGGCAGCGCAAGCCCGGCGGGTCTGGGGCTGCGGGGAGCCCGGCCTCCCAAAACGTGTTGGTTTTCCTTGGAGTGCTGCTGGGGGGGCATGGATGGCAGCGGCCTGGGGTCACGGCAGGTTTCGTAGGTGTTCCCCCAGTAATGATTGCTCCGGGAAGGGCCGGAGTTCCCTCCCCGGGGACGTTCCCGGACGGTGCGGGCGCGCTCCGGTGCCCCGTGCGCGGCTGTGGATGCGGCAGTGCGGGGCTGGGCGGGTGGCAGTGCTAATCCGGGCAGATTAGAACGGAACTGCACCAAAATAATTGCCCAGAAGCTTGCCCAGAGCGGTTGTGGAGTCTCCCTCACTGGGAATATTCCAGAAGTGTCTGAGCGCCGTCCTGTGCCATGTGCTCGGGGACGGCGCTGCTGGAGCAGGGGGTGGGACCGCATGACCCGCTGTGGTCCCTCCCAGCCTCACCCACTCTGTAGTACATAGCAAAGTAATATTAAAGTTAAAATATCCTTTTACCACTGATATAAAAGCCAAGCTCTGCAGGTGTTTTCAAATAGTTACAATAATGGAACTGCATGCAGCTTTTAAAGCACAGTAAATGTAAAGAACTACTTAATTTATTTGCTCCTCCCAAATAAACCTTGTTTTTGGTGGTGTGTATCTTATTTTTGCGGGGTGGAGCTCTTATTGAATGGTGAGGCCCAGTCTCTGCAGTGTTTCACTTTGAAAAATCTCAGTTTTATATGCTGGGGCATTATACTGAGGCTGTGACAGTCATTTCTCAACTACCTTTGGTGTCCAGGCTTGTGCTCGCCCTGCACAAGGGTCATCTTCTGGAGGGCTCTGTTGGAATGACAGAGTTCCTTTGTGAACCTGCTGAAGGTTTTGTCTTCCAAGTACTCCCTGTTTCCCTAATGCACTGGGGACTAAAACTGGGGATGTGGGCTTATTCTTTCTGGGGCAAAACCCACCCCTTCAATGTGGGAAACTTCTAAAAACATCATTTTCTTGTGAGTGTTGTCAGTCTGTGGCATAGTTTCTCCTAGTGAAAGTTTTGTTTGCTTTGTTTTCAAACAGAAATGTTCCGAATATGGACAGTTCCACCAAAAGCTTCCAAGTTTTAGCGGGAAAAAGATGTGGCTGTGTGAGCTTGTGAGGTGGCTTTAGCAATTCCTGTCTGCATTCTGGCCCATGACAAGTTAATTACACCAATTACTCCAGCAACTGAACAGAAGCTCTGTAGGAAACTGTTGTAGTTAGAGTGCAACTTGTGTTACCGTGGCTGCTTTACCTCTCGATAACTCTGTAATTAACTTGTCACCACCGTTTAATGCTTCACCTATGTAGAGGATCAGGTAATGGCATCACTGAGGGGATCAGAGCCTGGAGGAGAAGCTCCTGCCCTTTGGGAGGGTTCCTGGGATTGCCCTGCATGGGTGAGTTAAGGACTCGAGCAGGAAGACTGTTATGGGAATGTGGAAAGGCTGCACCTGGGCAGTTCTGGTTAAACTGGCTGGTGACAGGGAAAGCACCTAGGAGAAGCAGTAATGTCAAAAGTCCAAAGGAGAACATGTCAAGGACATGGATGGGTGTTTTTGTAGTGGTTTTTTTCCTATACAGTAAGGGTTTTGGAGGAGTGAGAACAGCTGATGCTTGTGAATTAACCCTCAGGGTGCTGGCTTGTCTGGCAGTGCATAATTCCCTGTCATCCGTGTCCTCCACCTCTGCTGACGTCCTCACCTTTTGGCAGCTGCCAGGTGGTTTCAGCAGGGTGGTTGTTCAGGTGTTGGTGCTGTAAGAGCTTCATGGGAACAAATTGGAGGTTCAGGTTTGTTGGGGTGTTTAAAATTAAACAGCAGCTTCCAGAGCAGTCAGCTTCTCTGCCTGGGACACAGCTGACCTAAATTATGCTTAATTTCTGAAAGAAAAACCCTTTCTGCTTGTGAGTTGTTAACATGTCTCATTTCATAGTTCACAGAGCAGCATCAGAGAATGGTTTGGATTGGAAGGGACCCTAAAGCCATCCCCTTCTACCCCCTGCCATGGCAGGGACACCTCCCACTGTCCCAGGCTGCTCCAAGCCCCAATGTCCAGTCTGGCCTTGGACACTGCCAGGGATCCAGGGGCAGCCACAGCTGCTCTGGGCACCCTGTGCCAGGGCCTGCCCACCCTCACAGGGAGCAATTCCTTCCCAGCATGATGATGGGCAGATGGTTCAGCCTTTTGGGTAGGGGCTCTGTTCCCACGTCAAATTCTGAGCGTGTGAAGCTTCTAAATCCATCCTGAAGGCTTTAATATTCCCTGTAACACTTCAGAGATCCCCTGCATCAGGATGCTCCCTGCCTGTAGTGCTGGAGCAGTCAGCAGGTGCCTCTCACTGCGCTGCCCGTTCCCAGAAGTTGTCGGGGAAGCTGGAAACGCATCCCAGCCGTGGCATAACTCGGAGGAGCCAGCACTTGTTAACTCTATTTGTTTTTATTATGGACATCGATCTGCCAGTCGCAATAATGCATTTATGGACATTTTTCTGCAAGCGCAGCGCTGGTGGCAGTTTTTACTGACAACTTGAGTCATCTGGACAGGAGTTGAAAATACGTTTATTTTATTGACGGATTGTGCAATTCTCTCGTTTACCCAGTGTTCATAAGGTATCTGGAGTGGTGAGGAGAATGTAACTAGTGGGAAAATGGAGGATAAAGTTTTAATTTTGGGAGGTTTGGAGTCTTTTAGGTAGTGACAGATTTCCAGCATGTGTTTGGGGTGGGTTTGGGAGCTTTAACTTCATTAATGCTGTAGTTAAAAAGTGAAAGGCTTGGTGTCCTTACAGCAGAATTCCAGACCTGAATTTCCTCCCTCTGCTGATAGCTGGGAATGTTGCTGATTGGTAATGGTGCTAATTTAATATCTAAGGGTATAATGGGTAAAATCTTCCTAATGGAAGAAAAACCTGTGTTAAATTGAGTCACCTGTATTTCTGACATTATCACCCAGCACAGGTGTGCTTGGGCCAGCGTGAGTTAAACACACAGCTGGAGGAACAACCAAACTGTAAAACCAAACCTGTGCTGAAGTACCTTTCATAAATGCAAAATGCAGTTTTAGAACTGAGCTGCTTGTGGTCCAGGCAACTGCTTGAAATGTATTTGAATGCCAGTAAAGCTTGTGTGGGTTTGGATTCTAATGAAGTTGGGTAATTAGAAAAGTTGTTTGGAATATGTCGCTATTGTGATGCTTTTTACTAATCCTGTTTCCAGTTGTTTCCCTATTTCCTGCCTTGTATGAGCAGACCTGAAGTGCCATGTCCTGATGGCTCTCAGGACTATCTGCTGTCAGTTTGTACTGGGCCAGATTAAATGATACAGATAATTCCAGGTGTCTTTTCAAGTCCCTTGTAAAGCTTGGACATGCAGCTGAGGTTCTGAAGGCGATTAATAACACCTGAACGAATGACCTTTAATTGCAAAGAAGAAGAGGGGAGTTCATTAAACCAAAGGTTCTGACTTCTCCTCTGCTTTTTGAGTGAAACAGGAGTTAAATATTAAAATAGCAGCATTGACCAATGGCCTGGAGTCTCCAGCAGCTTGGTAGTGGGCAATAAATAATAATTTGAGTTTTGATCTGATGGAGGCACTTTAGCTTTTCATTTTTACACAAATGCCTCTTTTTAGTGCAGATGAATGCAATCAGTATTTTAATATATATATCTATTAGCACAGCCCACTGGAGTCAGAGGGGTTTTTGTTGTGTGGATCCTGCCATCTCCACGCTCCACGTGCAGATTTAGGTCCCTCCAGGTAACCCTGCATTAGCAGATAGCAAGAATTAGTGCTGTCTTGTCAGTGCTGCTGCTGCATAATCATCATCAGCAATGCTGAAATTATCTGAGTGCTTTAGATCAGTCAGCACAAGGCAAACAACGCTCTTATCTTGGCTTGTTTGTACATTCAAGTGTGCAGAAGGTCTGTTAATTAGTTACACTTTTTAATAAACACCTAAAGTATACTTAAGGCCGTGTTAAAAGATTAATTTTTCTGTTTCACGTAATAAAACCAGCAGCTGCATGTTCAGCGTCTGGCAGTACATGGGCAGCACGAGCCTGCCTTGGCAGCCGTGGGCTGCTGGTGGGGACAGGACACTTCTGCTGTCACCTGTGTCCTGGAGAAACAATTCCCACAACTTCATGTTCCCTTCCCTGTGCTCTGCTGGATTTAAGGATGAGCTGATGTGACGCAGTGGGAAGGGTGGGGGCAGAAGGGAAATCCCTTGCACGGTCTCCTGTTGACTCCAGGAATACTCCTGGTTCTTGGCTGACTTCATGAAATACGAAGATTTCTGGTTGATGGAATTTAACAACCGCAGTTGTTGGTTTGGGGTTTTTTGGTGGTTTTTCTTCTGGAATATAAAGGAATTAATTGGTTTTGGATCCAGCTTAGTCAGCCTGGATCATCATTTCCTTTTAACTTTGAGGTTTAGGCAGTGGGATGGAAGTAAAATCTGGGTCTATGGCCAGGGTTGTGCTTTAAGAAGGTGCAATTGAGGTCCAGCAAGGCAAAGTGCTTCATCTGAAACAAACTTGTTAAATAAATCCTAGAATCCCAGAATGATTCGAGTTGGAAGGGACCTTAAAGATCATCTGTTGCCACACCTTCCATTGGATCAGGCTGTGCCAAGCCCTGTCCAGCCTGGACTTGGGCACTGCCAGGGATCCAGGGGCAGCCACAGCTGCTCTGGGCACCCTGTGCCAGGGCCTGCCCACCCTCCCAGGGAAGTAAAACATGCTTGTTTTATTATTTTTTTTAAAACATACCAATACTACTATTTTCACTGATTGCATGAGTTTAATGTACTTTATTTTATATTACTGTTAATGCACCTGGCCCTGGATTTAAATGCTTTTCAGTTGCCTTTTTGTGCCATTATATTTGATTCCATAGCGAGACTTTCTAAGAATATGATTAACCCTCTGGGTCATCTTATAATGTAATTATTAATGATGGATTCTGTTTATCCTTGGGATCAATATGAGGAGCAAAAATGGCTTGGCATATATTTGGGGTTGATTTCTTACATTCAGGAAACATGATCTGGTGACAAGACTGGTATTGGTTTATTACTCGGAACGTGTTTGATGAATCTGAAGTGTGTAATTAGTTTTATATAATGATGGTGATATGTGGGGTTTTTTACATGACTTATGTTAATATGGCCAATAGTGTTAACATCTCCTGCCACTAATAGTTAGGGTGGGGATGTATAGTAATTGATCTTCCTGGGAGTGCTGTAATGTAAAAACAATTCCGGCTGTTTGAAGTATATTTTACAAGTGTGCATTGGGCCTTTGGGATGTTATACTGAAAAACCCAATTGTACAGTTACCATGGGAACCCAATTAGAATAGATTGCTGGATTTTTTTTTTTCCAGGCTTTCATCTTGACCAAAAATCTAATGTACTTTAAATGTTTTCGTATGGAATTTTGTTCGTATAGTCACTTGGTGTAATGGCTGGTTTTTAATTTTGGTGCTGAACTAGAGTGTTCTGTTGAGGATCCTGAGGACTTACCCTTCAAGGAGAATCTTCCTTTAGTGTTTAAAAGTTGATGAACTGAGAAAAAATACTTTTTATTAATCTGAGTTCTTAGTGCCATCATATGTACTCACCAGGCTGTGGTCCTGTGGGAAAAGAGGCAGGGAAGTGTCTCAAAGCCCAAGGACTTCTGTTCTAGATCATCAGCAAAACACAGCTGGGAAATTTCCTGCCCTTCAAGGATCTGTTTTTGATGTCACCTCTGACTTTTCTTCGTGTTTTTGGTCTGTTGACATATCCAGAGGTTTGGGATGCTCCCAGGGTGGGATGTGTTGTGTTTGCTTCCTGCACTGCTCAGCACCTGCAGGTGTCTGTGTATCTCCCGGGTGCCTTGGGAGCATCCTGCTCCCTCAGCACAGCTCCTGGGTGGGAGCAGAGGTTGTGGGGAACTTAGGAGCATCTTGCTGGAATGGCCAAGGTGGGCTGAGGCAGGAGAGATGGAGATGGACATCCCTGGTTCTTCTCAGGCAGCTGTGGGCTAGTGAGCATGTTGTCACATTACTCTGTATGGGTTTTTTCTGTACTTCTCATTAATCCCTTCAGTTTATCCCACTCTGCAAGTACAGGAGGGGGTTTTCCATCTTGGTGAAGCGATTGCTGGCATGAAGGTTTCAGTTTTTTGGGGTTTGATTCTGGTGTCTCAGCCATGGAGATGGTATCACTGAATTTGGTCAGTGTGTGTCGTTCCAAAGAGGTTTTGGCTTCTTGCCTTCAAAGTCAGCCTTAGGAGAACCCTTCAGCTCCATGTGAAATATTGACCTCCTCCAAAAAGACAGTCTTTGCAAGGTTGAGGTGCGTTTTGGAGTGATGGTTTGGACTTTCCAAGGATTTGGAAAGTTTGGTTTTCCTCAATCTGGCTTCAGGTCATAGGTCTTTTTTAACCACCATGGTTTGGACATCACCGGTTTTGCCCAGGTTCTTGTCAGCCAAGGAAAGCCTTGTTGGGTGAGCAGATGGAGCTCATGCAGGGTTTGAAATGAGCTTCTGGGTAAATCTGATTGTTGAGGCAAAAATTTCAGCTTTACCCTTCAGGAAGATCTAAAAAAACTGAGCGTTGCTGGGTGCTTTGAAAGACACAGCTCTGAACTGATCATAGAAATAAATTGCTATTTTATTTTTAGCTCTATCACAGATATTTTGAGTAATAGAACTATTAGATTGCTCATCTGCCTGACCTGCATTTAAAAATGCAGTGAGTTCTCTTTGCAGTGCCTGCCTTGCTGCTATAGTTAAAATTCTAATTACTCCTCTTAATTTTAAACAGTTTAAGTACGGAAGATGCAATATTAAGATTAAATGTTGCTGTTTGCTTTGAAGTGGCCGTGTGTTCTGTCAGTGCCTTGGACTTTGTGTTGGGGAGGTCTTGGAGAGCCTGGGATGTTGGTGTAATTTCATTTTTAAGAGATTTACCGTTCCTGAAGTGGATACAGTTATCCCTGCCCGTGGTCCCTGATGTGAGAGGAGCAGTTCCCGTTGAGGCTGGCTGTGAGGCAGGGTTCTGAAGCTGAGCTTTGGCACATAATCTCCTCGATTTTAAAAAGTGCATTGTTTATACCACGTCTTTCAAAGACAGAGTGATCTCAGCTAAGTGGCACTGAAAAAAACCGTAGAGGGAGGAGCTGAGTGCCAAAGAAATAAGAAATATCCGTTATTTCCAGGGGGAGAGCAGCAAGGAACCAGTTGTATTTCTTAATTATATAAATATGTTAAAGGCTAGAATTATAATAATTGAAGCTAAAATGTTTTAGGTACTCAGTGGTGTGAAATCTGTGCTTTTAAACCCAGAATATATCACAACCACTTGCTTTAAAATCACTTTCATGCCTTAAAATGTGGCATTTCCTAAATTACAAAAGGCTCTTTATTTTACTCAGTCACTTAGAAGTACATGACAGCCTGTAAAAAATTATTCAATTAATACTTTTATCTTTTGAGGCATTCTTATTGCAAATATCACAGTTGTGCAGTGCTTGTTGTGGAAGAACTCTTCAATGTGCCATCTGTTGATTTTTTTGTTTGACTCGTGGCGAGTGGGTGACTTAACATTAAAATTCCACGTTGTTTGTAGAGAACCAAACTCCCTTTGGAAATTCTGTGTGCTGGAACATCGAGCTCGTTTAAAAACTGATACAGAGGTGGCTATAGGAGAAGTGAAACTCCGGATATTCAGCTCTCCCTTTGGAATTCAAATTTAATGAACTAACTGGGAATTTATTTTTTTTTCCCCCTTCCAGGTGGAGCCTTTCCTTCCACGATGGCATCGAGGCTCGTTCCAAAAGTAAGTTTCCAGCGCGGTCCCTTTGCGTCGAGGTGTCCACTGGAAGTCCAGCATTACAAAAGAGTTCACGTAACATAGTTTGTTTTTTCCCCAGTGCCCAGCAGTCAGGATTAGGAATCCAGTTGACAAGATTGATGCTGCATTGTAAATCTCTGTAGCTCTGTCATGGTTGGTAACAGGCATCAGTGGACCTTTCCCCAGCACGTATCCATCTGCCACAGAGCATAAATAACAGGGCAGAGCTACTCTCTCAGTTTTGTTGCTGTTTCCATTCCCTAATAATAAACACCTCCCTGAAAAACAGGCTTAATTTTGAGGCTTGGTGCTTCAGTGATGTCAGTGTAGGTCAGTGACATTATAATAAAACAAGGAAACCTGGATGTTTATCCAAAAATTCAGACAATTTATCCTGCTGAAAGAAGGGCATCAACACATTTTTAGTCTATAACTGTCTCCCTGAAATAGCTGAAATGAACTTTGAAGACACAAATGCCTTTTTTTTATGTGTGGAATATCTATTTTTGTAACATTAGTGATGCTCCTCTAGGAAAACATTTCTGGTACAAGCACACCTGCATTCCTAACTATTCCTGTTGGCAACTTCTATCCCTGCTCTAAATGTCTTAATAGTGGCATCTCTTGTGGTTTTAATCTGCTTTACATAATGTCATGTGGCTGAGGAAAGGAGTATTTTGCTGTTTTATGTTGTTTACCTCTTTCCTACAAAAGCAGATCAGTTTTGTTTTTTAAAACGGAATGGTTGAGGAAGAAATCCAGGTAAATAAATTCTTGCTTCACTTTTTTCTTTTGAACAATCATCTCTTTAGTGATATCTATGCATCTTCCATTTGCAAACATCTTTCAGCAGAGAAATACTTGGT
The DNA here is from genome assembly GCA_014706295.1 of Lycocorax pyrrhopterus obiensis. Classification (NCBI taxonomy): domain Eukaryota; kingdom Metazoa; phylum Chordata; class Aves; order Passeriformes; family Paradisaeidae; genus Lycocorax; species Lycocorax pyrrhopterus. The sequence goes on from JACSVZ010000008.1 coordinate 34,936,040, forward strand.
AGGAAGAATCCCTGGTTCCCTCTCATTCCAGGCTAGGTGTGATATAGCAGGCAAGTGACATGAAACTAATAATTTATTATCTAACCTTTTCATTTCCCCCACTCTCACGTGGAGTTGAAAGGTGCAGCTTGAGCTGTTAGGGGAGTTTTCCCCTTTTGATACGTGGGAAGACAGAAGGTTTGAGGTAAAACGCTCCGGCTCCGCTGTGGGGACTGTGCAGACGCTTCCCCGAGCTCTGGATGCGCGTTAAATATTCATGTGTTGATGTAATTGGTGATTTTGGGGCCGTTGGTGGCGCGTGATGGGTTTGCACAGCCCCGTGTTGGGGTGGCACCCAGCGTGTGCCTGGGCGGGGGCTTTGCAGGAATCAGTTCTCACCCGTGCCGTGTGCTGAGCAGTTCTTAAGCAGGCTGCTGGAGGATGGGCTGGGAAAGCAGCAGACGGGGGGGTTTTCCACAATCACTGCCTGCCTCTCCCGCTCCCTCCCTGGTTTTGTTGCAGTGACCAGAGATGGGTTGTGGGTTTGGGTGGAAGAGGCTGGAAGGTGGCTGGGCTCTGGGTGACCAAACCTCAGGATATCTCCATATTTAGGAATTTTGGTGGGGGGGGTTGGTGTTCTTGTGACAGTGTGGCAATTTTTGTATTTCATTAGAATATTCTAAATGTCATTCTGTTCCTCTCTGGATTAAATTTAAACTTGTAAGTAGGTTCTTGTACTGCCCCCGATGCTTTGCTCTGTTGATAGTGAAACCCTTATCCCGAATCAGGCAGGGATGGAAAACTGCAGGAAAATCGAGATGTGTGTGAGCCAAGACTACACTCATGTATTTTTACACAAGTCTTTTCAGCACCTCTTCTGTGTATGTTTATTTCCCTGTATTTTGTGTTTTTAGTGAATTCCTAATACACATTTTGCTGCTCTGCTCACTTCAAAAATTTCAGTGAAGTTCTTTCCTCACACACAACTCAGATTCCTGACTCTCCTTCAGCTTAAGGAGCACTATTAATGGTTTTGTTCATATTGCTTAGATTTATTTTGTTATTATTCTCCAGCTCCTACTCTTCAGGTAGAGCTATTTTGGTATTATAAAGAATGATGGATTGTATAGGAAAGTTTCTTTTGAAGCACTCCTGATATTGTGCAATGCACTTGGGGGTCAGCTGCACTTGACTGATGCATGATTTATCCCATGTCCCTGCCACTTCCTGAGATAAAGCTGCTATTTTATCAAAAATGCCAGCAAGTGTGATTTAGAATTTATACCCCTCCTTTTTCAAATAATTGTTCTGATTACTTTCTGGCACGGCAATAAAATGATAAAGGTAATTGCACACAAATGTGAGATAGCACCAAAATACAATAAAATTAACCTGAATTAGCTTGACTTGTCGATGAGAAGTATTTATGAAATGTATTTTTGCAATAAGGGAGACTGATATTATAGCTGGAAGGTGAGTTATTGCCTTAATGTAATACTGTTTGAAATTTAAAAAAGAGACTGTTACAGTTGAGGGTGATTGTGCCTTTGAAATTAAGTTGAAGTGATTCTTATAATTGGCAGCAATAATGCATTGGGAAGGTAATATCTTTTATTGTGTTATGCCTAGTTGCATTATCTTTTATTTAGCTGGTCCTGACTCCAGCTCTGCAGAGAAGACAAGCAGGAGCAGATCAGGAATTTTGTGGATTTAGGTGATGAAAACTTGAAATGTTACCTAATATTAAAGCCATTCTTCTGCTGGTTTGGTTTTTTTTTTTTTTTTTCATTTTTAGCCCATTTTCAGTTCCCCTGAACCTGATACGAGGCTCATTTGATTAAAATTTCATCTGTTTTCCCTGTATTGGAGTAGTTCCCAGGTATTTACATCCAAGCTGAGCCTGTAAGAGCTGAGCACTCCAGTCTCACTGTGTGTGTGCATTTATATCAGGTGATTTATAACTGCTGATTTGGGCAGTTAATTTTGTATTTCTCTGTGCCTCAAAGTACAACCTCTTATGGAAAAACACACTCTTACAGCAGGCACCTCGATGATTTTTAAGAAGTGGATCTTCAAATCCCAGAATCCCTGAGGTTGGAGAATCCCTCCCAGCCCATGGATTCCAGGCTGTGCCCCATCCCCACCTTGTCCCCAGCCCAGAGCTCTGAGTGCCACCTCCAGGAATTCCTTGGACACCTCCAGGGATGGGGACTCCAAACCTCCCTGGGCAGCCCCTGCCAAGGCCTGAGCACCCTTTCCATGGGGAAATTCCTGCTGATGTCCACCCTGAGCCTCCCCTGGCCCAGCCTGAGGCCGTTCCCTCTCCTCCTGTCCCTGTTCCCTGGGAGCAGAGCCCGACACCCCCCGGCTGCCCCCTCCTGTCAGGGAGTTGTGCAGAGCCACAAGGTCCCCCTGAGCCTCCTTTTCTCCAGGCTGAGCCCCTTTCCCAGCTCCCTCAGGAATTCTCCAGCCCCTTCCCAGCTCTGTTCCCTTCCTGGACATGCTCCAGCCCCTCAGGGTCCTTCTTGTCCTGAGGGGCCCAGAGCTGGACACAGCCCAGAGGGAGTTATAACCATATACAGATAACCAGTTACATAGCTAATATCCTGAATTGAATTCCTGAAATGGTGAATGCAACGGGAAAATTCAGTCAACTGCACCGTGACTTTTCCTTTGCATGAGATTTCATAGAATTGTGGAATATCCTGAGTTGAAAGGGGCTTGTTAAAACTCAACCCAGTAGCAACAAGATCGCTTTTTTGGGGACCTTCTAATTGTTAAGAGACAAGACTCTTCGTTTTTGATTCTTTAGTATGTTTGTTTCTTTAATTGTTTGGAAGCAAATTCCTTAATTATTTTTTAAAATGCATATTATAAGTATAAAAGATTCAGCGTTTTAGTCCCTCTGACTGAACGTTAGAACGCTGAACGACTCAGCACAGCACAGCATTGCTTTGTAGTGCTTCTGACTGAATCTTCTGCCGTGATTTCCAGCTTCAAACATGAGGAGCAGAGGGACTTAATCCCTGTGGCAGGTGCTTGGTAGGATGAGAGGGACAGTGTGCTTCCACACCCCTTGGAGGTTGCACCGGGACACGTGGCTTTCGGGCTGGTTCCTGGTGGGGTTTGCAGGTACCCACTGATGGGGTGCACACACCTGTTGCCAGAATTTGATTATTTCAGGAATATCTGGCCCTGTCCTGTCCACTTGCCATGCTCTTGGTGCTCCGTTTTTTGCCCAGTTTGACTCTAATTAATTATAATACCTCTTGGCAGCCCCCAGTTTGATGAGGTGCCCTGAATAACTCCGTGTCCTCACCATGATCAGTAATTTTTACAACTAATTAACACCGGGCTTCGTGATGTCATTCTACTTCTGTGCTGTGTATAAATAGAAGCAGAGAATTGTTTGGGTTGGGAAACACCTCAGAGATCATCAGGTGGTAGTCTTCACTTCATGCTATTGATACAGAATGACATCAATACCCTAATTGATATATACATATATATGTGGATTTTTATGGTATCTATGGTTTAAGTGCCACGTGGCTGCTGTGCTTGCATCCCATTTAAATTTCCTGTGTAAGTAATAGCTGGGGAAAGATGCAGGATGTGTTTACTTGTTTTTGAAGAAGTACTGGAGGAAATAATCCATCAGAATTCCCATTTGAACAGCCCGCTGGGGTCTGGTGTTCAAGTACCTGCAGACGCCGGCTCCAGTCCAGGCTTGGCATGAGCAGCAGATGGAGTTGAAAACTGCACTTGTTGAGCCTGGAACGCAGGAGCAGTAACCCACCTGCCCTTTCCAGAGGAGTTAAAGTGGGTTTGTTACAATTAAAGTGCCCTTGCAGTAAAATAAAGCAGTCAGGCACAGCCCTGGATGCTGGGAATGTGTCGTTGCTCCCGTCTGCCAAAGCAGCCGACTGAAGGCGCAGCCAAAGAGCCAGAGGCGACCAGTGCTTGGAAAGACACTTCCCTAGCTTGGCATTTCGGGGGCTTTTGGTTGCCATCCAAAGAGGATTAGTAGGATAATGCGATGGGACAACAGAAACTTGCTTTTGTTGTCTTTGATTGTTTAATAAAGAATTACGTGTTTGCTCTCGTGGAAGACTTTTTAAATGCCGTAGAAAGCAAATGTTGCTCCATGTGAACACGTATCCCCCTGGTTTTTCGGGAGCTTGTGTGAAGTGGGCCTTTGGATAAGGGAAGAGGGGGACTGATTTTGAGTGTTTATGCCAGTGTCTATTTGTATATGTTCAGAATATGCAGCTTGATTCTGTACCTTCACATTTTTTATGGGATTAGTTCTTTGGAAGGTAAAGAAATTGCATCACCCCAAACTAACCCTGGATTTGCTTCCAGGCTGTCTGACATTTCCTTTCCAAACCTCCCCGAGCCAGGAAATGAGGAGGTTTTGTTTTCGTACCCTCTGAAGTTACAGGTTTGGCTTAACCAGGGTTAGATTTACTCAGAGAAGCAGTGAGATACCAGGAGAGCACTGCAGGGTTTCAGTGCAGCTTTTGTTTGGGAGCCTCACCTGGATTCCAGCCCTGCTGCTCAGCTGGGGAGGTGTTTATCACTCTTGCAGCAAGGACAGAATTCCATGGACCTGGATCTCCAGTGCTTTATTCTGGAAAGCTGAAAGTTTGTTTTGGGTGCTGTAGGAAGAAGAAATAAACCCAGCAGAGACAGTGAGAGGGGGAAGAGGTGTCTTGTGTCCAGGTCAGGGCGTAGTAAACCCTGCAGGATATAAAGGACTTGTATTTTAGAGCATAAAAGGTAGTTTTAAAAGTTATTTTACTTTTTAGCAGGTATATTGACAAAATTAAATCCAATTTGCTACCACGAGGGTTGTTTTGTCTCAAGACTTTCTTCTTGAATTTAAGCAATGACTGCAACCCCTCCTTTTCCTGAAAAAATAGCTTTTGCCTTTATTTAAAACCTGTGAGGCACTTGGCTTTCCTTGGACTGACAGTTTTCTGTGTGTTTGAAGGATACTGTGAGTGAAATGTGAGTTTAGTGGTACTGGAATTGTGCATGACGTGGCTCAGAAATTATTTTTCCATTAAGGAGTGAGTGGTGTTGCTCAGAGTTCCCTGTGGGTTGCAGAGGGCAGCAGCCATCCCTTGGTTTTTTTGGACAAGAAGCTTCCTGGATTTCAGGACAACTTTCTTACATCTTCGGCTGTCCAGATTAAGATGTCAAACATCCAGGGGTGTGTTTGGGTCGGGGCATCCTCCTCACAGAATCCCAGACTGGTTTGGGTTGGGAGGGACCTTAAAATCCATCCAGTGCCACCCCTCCCATGGCAGGGACACCTCCCACTGTCCCAGGCTGCTCCAAGCCTGGCCTTGGGCACTGCCAGGGATGGGGCAGCCACAGCCACATATTCCTTTGGAGTCCCCACCATTCTATTTAGCTGGAAATCTTTGGACTCCTTTTTTTTCAAGAGGGGGAAGCAGCTTTTAGAAAAGTTTGTGTTTTAGCTCGGAAAGAAATCGAACATTTCATAATAAGCAAAAAGACTGAGAATTAAATGTTTCTCATTCTCTCTACCTTTTATTCCAGTGTAGCAAGGTGATACTAATATTCCAATAGATTAAACTATTTTTGGTATGAAGCAGCCACCTAACTCTTCTTTCTTTGCTGCAGTAGAATTATTTGTAGAATATAAACTCTTTGTTCTCTTGAAACAGTAGCTTTTGGAAGGTGAAAATATAGATGTGTAATCAAGATATTAACAGGAGTAGGTTGTTAGATTTTTCTGATTGCATGGATCCTGTGTGCTATTCACAGTCCTTAAATCTTTCTGTGCTTTGAAACACTAAAAAATGGCTTTTTCCTCTAAGACAAGCCCCATAATTTTGGAAACTCGCCCTCCACCCTGCACTATATGTGCAGAAATACATTACCTTTACTATTAATATCTTTTCCCATATTCTTAACGTACAATGGATTGTTTCCTTTTAAATAAACAGGCAGAACCCAGTAAAACAAATACAGGAAGTTTTAAACTATTAAGGAGACGTTGAGAGAACTATAACTCAATGAAATCCTTGGATGGATGGCCCACTGGCATGGGCAGCCTCATCAGTGGGGTGGCAGCAGCTTTTTGACACTAAATCATTTTGCAGACATTGGTTTATGATGGATTTTTGCCTTGGCTGGTGGGATTTGGTAAGGGTTTTGTTGGGAGAAGGATGCAAACTTACTGCATGAGGAAGGGTGGTTGAAACGAAGCAGCAAATTGCCAAACTCTGAAGTATTCCCCTTAAATTTAAGTCCAATATTTGAAGCTCTGATTGAATTTTAATTCAAAACTTGACTCTATAGCAGGCAGGTTTGAGAGCACAGTGATACTCAGAAGAAGGACTCTTGAAGAGTGCAGCACTGGTGTTTTGTTTCCTGTCATTAGGATGAAGAAGCAGCTTCCCTGGCATTTACTGATCATCCTCAAACTCAGAGAATTCCTGGAACTGCTTTTTGGAGAGTGCCTGATGTTCTGTGGCACCATCAAAACAGGGCAGGTGTTTGTGAATCGTGGCTTGTTTGTTAATGCAAATGTCAGGGCTTGAAGTGATGAAGTTTTCAGGATAAATTTATGAAGACTGGGAAGTGATGAAGTTTTTAGGACAAATTTATGACGAGTGGGAAGCAAAGGAACAAGGTGGTGCTTGGTCACACCTCTGGTGGGGTGGGTATCAACAGCTCCAGGGGAATCACCTGCAGGCAGTGATCTTGTTGGATAAATGCATTCAGAAACCGAGGTTTTGTGGCTAAAAATCCCAATTATTTGTGCAATTTGGGGTCCTCTGACAGTAATTTTTAGTGCTTGAAGCCGGTGTGTGGTTACCTCCTAGCCCAGCATGGGAGCAAGGTTGTGTGGAAAACCTCCTGTGGCACCTGGGTGGGTTCTTCAGTTTCATGTAGGTGACTTTGGTGGTGTGGAAGGACTAAACAGAGCATTTCTAAATGTGCAGCGGTGGCTTGGCCAGAATTGGTGGAAATAGGACCATTTTGGGGTCTGAGAGGAGGCAGGGGAAATAGGGGAGAGAATTGCAATGCGATTTCCTGCTGTTGTATTTCTATTCACACGTAGCTCAATTAACAGTTTCTGTTAATCTGGAAAGGATCAAGAGACCCCTTCTTGGAGGAGCTGGGACATCTCCCTGATTAATGCAGGACTCTCTTCGTTTAAAAAAATCCAATTGCAGGGTGTGTAAGGCCACATTCGATTTGCCAGCTGAATATGTTATTTTTGCCTCGATTCTCAGAAATATTTGAGGGGAAAAAAAAAAAAATTCCTGAGGACTTCCATGCTGTAGCCTAATGGAAATCCCCTGTTAAATCAGATGCAGAGGGGATTATTGTTAATATTTTGATATTGGCGGGGTGGGTTTATATTGTGAAAGCAGAGTGAAGGAAATGGAAAAACCTGTGGAGGAGAGATCCATCAGAGATAGGGCTGTGGTGAGAAGGATTCAGTGCTCCATAATACTGAGAGGAAAAACATGGTTTGCTCTCTGGACTTTTCTGGAAAACACTCCTTGTTTTCTGGGAGAACATGGAGCATGGAAATGCTTTGCTGCAGATTTTTTTTTTTTTAAGCTTTATTGATTCTCAAGATTTTTCTGCATTTTTTATTTCTCGGTTCCTGATTATGGATGTGAATTAGATTCTAGGATGTCAGGCCAATGTCCAGTGAAGTTTTTGGGGGTGTTAGGAGCAATAGAACATAGAAATATTTGAATTGTTTACTGTAGTGTGAGAGCTGATTAGTGCAAATTTAAATAAAATTACAATCGTCCAGTTTTCTGTATTTAGCAGTCTGGTGAGGTAAACTTAGAAATGTTGCACCTACGGTTTTATTTCTTTGGGAAAACTCCAGAAGATGGCAGGAGATGTTTCCTCTCTAAAAGTCATATTTTTTTCTACCTAGTATCAAAATTAAAAGATATTTTTACACAGATTTGTAGGTCTTAAAGTGGAAGGGAGAATGAAGGTAAAGTTGATGCAGGAGCTGATCAAAATTCTTCACGTTTTTTATAAATCATGGATGGTTTGGGTTGGGAGGGAACTTAAAGCCCATCCAGTGCCATGGCAGGGACCCCTCCCACTGTCCCAGGCTGCTCCAAGCCCCAATGTCCAGCCTGGCCTTGGGCACTGCCAGGGATCCAGGGGAGGTGTCCAGCCAGCACCACCACCGTGTTCACCACTACACCACGTCCTGAAGTGCCACATCCACGTGTTTTTGGAGCACTCCCAGGGATGCTGACTCCACCACTTCCTTTGTCAGCCTGTTCCAATGCTTGACAACCCTTTCTGGGAGGAAGTTTCTCCTACTGTCCAGCCTGAGTAACAAATTCAGTGTCTGGACAGAGGAGTGTGCATTGCCCGTCTGTCAGTGACCTTCATCCTGGAGCTTCCCAACCCAAGTGCATATGGATGTGGATTTATGTCCTGCAGCTTCATTCTTTTGTAAAATAAACCTCCTAAATATTGCTGCCCAATGAATATGATAAACAAGGCTGCAAATAGGAGTTGCAGTCGCTCAGGGCTTCATCCATAAAGCTTAGTTCGACTTGGTGAGAGCTCAGAGGGTTATTGATAGTTTGCTGCTGCTTCCTGCATCCTGGGTTTTGTTCTGATGGAAAAGCTGATCCCAAAGTTGTTATAGTCGTGGAGCTCGTGGTGTGAGGTTCAGTGCATCTGGTTCAGGGCTGTCACACCAATAAACATGAAGGATGTGTGCTGGTTCTCCACATCTCTGGACTTTCACTGCTTGTTTGCTGACTTCTGCAACGAGATGCTGCTCCAAGTTCACCTCTGTCCTCGAGGAGGGAGAAGGAGCATGAGGGAAAAAGTTGGTTGGAAAGGAGTTTCTTTGTGATGCCACCAAACATTTGATGATTTAGCAGTTGGGATTGCAGTCAGAGTAAATAAACCCCAGGGAACCTGCGGGTCCTGAACTTCTCCAAGCTGAGTGAAGTTGCTCTGGTTGCTGCGTCTGTAACGGAGGAGTTGCGTAAGAGCTTCCCAAAATTCAGGGGGTTAGGTTCACTTTTGCCCTAGTAGGCAAAACTGCCAACTTGATGGCTTTTCTACGCTCTCACACTGATTATATTACTCACAGATGTGACTTCATTCCACAGCACTTAATAATGGGATTTGAAAAACTTTTCTTATTTGGAAAACAACTAATTGTTGTACAGCTGTGAGCAGTGGGCAGCTGTAAGTCATCCTGCATGGACCTTCCTGGCTGCTGCTGCACCCCTGGTCTGTCATTCATGGAATCCCAGAATGGTTTGGCTTGGAAGGAATAAATCTCATCTCATCCCCTCCCCTGCTCTGGGCAGGGACGCCTTCCACTGCACCATTGCTCCAAGCCCTGTCCAGCCTTGGACACAGGGAAGTAAATAAAATAAATCCAAGAAACCCTGTTGGTCTGTCAGTGTTGCAGGAAACTTCATGAAGTTCAACAGGTCAAGTGCAGGGACCTGCACCTGGAGTGCCAGGACACAGGGAATGGCTTCCCAGTGCCAGAGGGCAGGGCTGGATGGGATCTTGGGAAGGAATTGTTCCCTGGGAGGGTGGGCAGGCCCTGGCACAGGGTGCCCAGAGCAGCTGTGGCTGCCCCTGGATCCCTGGCAGTGCCCAAGGCCAGGCTGGACATTGGGGCTTGGAGCAGCCTGGGACAGTGGAAGGAGTGGAAATAAATGGATTTTAAGGTCCCTTCCATGCCAAACAGTTGTAGGAGCCTTTTATTCTGTGTTTGCTGATGGAGTTACCTTGTGCTGCCTCGCCATTTCTCAGTCACTTTTTTCCCAGTTTCACATGAGTTGGGCTCTTTGGAGCAGAGGATTTTGTGCCCTGGCTGTGGTCTAGATTGAAGGTTTGGTGTCTGGGTGGCTGCAGTGGACACACTTGTGGTGTTCTGTCCTGTCCTCCTGCAGTGGTGGTACAAACCAGACTGTAAATACAACTCCAGCATCCAGACTGGGCTGGGTTTTTTTAGCCAAGATGGATTTGACAAGTCTGTTATTGTTGGTCTTGTCCAATATTGAGAAATACTTGGCAGCTGTTTCCAGCTACATCCTATCAGTAATCGTAAAACCAGACTGGTAACAATGGGAATAAAAATATGCTGCTTTTCCTAAGGAATGATTGATTTTTTCATATGTTTTCTTTTCCAGCAGACATACTCTATTTGTGTTCCAGCTGTTATTTGCATAACACTGCTGCTCTAAACCACTGAATCTACTCTGTTGTCACAACAATCCTGTTTTAAATAAGTGTCACAACACGTCGGATTTTAGCTGATAAACCAGCCATGAAACTGCTGCTATTTCACATTTTTATGAAGATCACTGTGCTGCTGGTTAATGGGTTTTTTTGAGACTTTGATTTAGGTGCTGACTTCTGAGGATGGATCATTTTGAGTTGGAATTTTGAAAGTGAAAGCCGTAGTTGAGGAAACTTGAAATTCGCTGTTTTCTTGCTTTTTTCAAACTGTTTTTGAAAACCACTCAGACCTGTTCCTTGGTGAAAATTCATGCAGTTAAAGAGGATTTTATTTCCTTGAACAGGTGAATTCCAAACAGGGAGGATCACCATGCAAGGAGAAACACGTGGTTCTGCTCAGCCCCGTGGGAAAGATCGAGATATCTGGGTGTGAAACAGGCTTACACGAAATAAAACTTCCCAAAATGAGCAGGCTGCCAAGTGGGTGAGTTCATGTCCTATTGATCCTGTGGTTATGTTCGTGCTGGAGGAAGGAGATTGCCCAGAGGATCTAAGAGCACACTTGTTTTTGCCAGTCGTGCTGGGAGCTCAGTGCTCGCTCCTGGGAGAGGCAGGAGGAGCCTCCAGTGCCTTTGAAGGCTCCAAAATACATCAATTCCTCTGCTGCATCAAAAATATTATCAAAGAAACACTTTAAACTATAAGTGTTTTTAATTTAAGTTTTGGAAGAACCTCCTGCCCCACCCCGATTTTTGACACACATATAAATCTCTCACTGAGGGGTGAAACATCCTTGCACACCTCACAAACCTTGCAGACCTACCTCTGTTTTTATGTTTTCATGTACAGGTCTGTGCTCCAACAGATAGGAGCAGGATTGACTGATTGATTTAATTACTGTGTGGTACTTGGGAGAGCTTTGGTTGCTTTCTCAGAGCTGTGATGTCTTGTGGAGCTGGGAACAGATCCCACGTGGCAGTGAGATGATGTCTCAGATACAGTCCTGGCTGAGGGGGCATCAGTGCATTTTCCTGTTCATTGTGAGTTGGGTTCAATCTGCTGGAGTCCCTCTGTCCTGGCCAGATCTTTGAGATTTCCTTATTTGTGAGGAAATGCTCAGTGACATTTTTAGAAGGAACATTGAATTCGTTCAGAATTAGATGCTAAATTTCTGTGCCAAATTTCTTTGCCAAAATCAAGACTTCTTATCTCGGACTTCTCTAAGACTGGTCTCTCAGCTGGGTTTGGTAATTAAATTCTACTTTGCCACAGTCTGCTACATCTGTGCTCTCACTGACAGGACTCAAACAGGTTTGACTTCCTCTTCTCCACATCGTCATTTTTTCATCCTGTCTTTGATTCTGAAATTCTCCGTGGATTTGTAGGAGTTCTGTTTTCCTATTTTATTCTCCTTGTGACAGAAATGGGTGTAAAATCAATCAGGAATGTGAAGCATAATGTGTGTTCTGGTTTAAATGTGATTTTGCCTCCCGTATGAAAGCTCTGAAGCTTCTGCATTTCCCAGCTTTGCCAGTCCCAGGGATATGGAAAGAAGTGCTTCACTTTCTTTCTGGTTTAAGTGCTGGATTTCTGCTGGTGAGGAATGGCAATAAAGGGGTATTTAGGATAAAGTTGAAACTTGCCTTGGCTGCAGAGCAAAATCTGCCTGGAGAACAACCCAGGGGTTGAGGATCTTCACCCTGTGAAGGGCAAATGTCAGTGAGTGGGTGGAATAAGAGCAGGAAAAAGATTTGGGGGCTCTCAGAGCCATTTTGAGGGATGGGTGTTGCTCTTCTACCAGAACATCTGGTGAAAAATTCTGGTTTTGTTCTACCAGAACATGTGGTTTGCTCACCTGTAACGTGGCCACGTTGGCAGGTTGAAGGTTCTCATGATCTCGTTCTTCAGCAGAAGTTGGACAGTTTAGATCCTTTTCCTAATTTTTTAATTTTTACCTGTTCTCGATCTTTGCTTTTCTCAGTGGTGAGCTGACTGCACTTCATCTTGAGGCATTAGTGGCATCTTGATAACTCTTAACCTCACAGGCTGCATGATTTATGTGCAAAAACTGTTACATTAGAGGGTCTGTCACTCAGGAGTGGCTCAGAAGTTAAAGGCAAGAAGAGTATTTTTACAGTTACTTTAAGAATTTAAATCTGAAGAAGAAAGGTGGGACTTCCTTTTGTCTTTAGCACTGATAAAGTTCTAAAAATTTTAAAGCCATCTGTAAATGTTTGTGCTGAAGTATAACATTTAATCTCTTCTACTCATCGCTAGTGAATAGTTGTTAAATCTGCCCTCATTATTTTCGACAGAATGAAATAAAAACAAAGCAGTGCCTGGTGTTTCTCCTAACTGGCTAATAAACACCATGGCAAGAACATTGGGTGGAAAAAAACACCATAAGAAACATAAAAATTGATTTTAATGGACCCCTGTCAGAGAGAACCATAATGAGCACAAGTCTGGTAATAAATATTGGTATTCTGCTCCACGGTGCTTGGGACTTCTCATGTGGAATTGCATGTAAGAATCAATAGAGATTTTAGGGTTTTTTAACAACAAAAATAAGTAAACCTTTGAAATATATAAATACTTAAGACTTGCAATCTGTCAGACAAACCTGGTGGTTGTAGGAAAATCTGATAAGAGCCCCTGGTTAATGGCATAATCGCTTTGTGGAGATCTCGCTCTATTTTACAGCTTGTAAAATGCTGTGCAATTAATCACCTGAGATTACAACCTCCTCACTGATGGCTCTCCTTAAAACTTAAGAACACAGACTATAATGGAGCCGAAAAGGAGAAGCAACAAAGTAAAACCCAGTTTCAGTATGCTTGAAAGGAATTGATCTATTAATGAGATGAAACTAATTGTAATAACCTGAGGTTATTCTGCTCCTCGGGAAGCTGCCGGCGTTTAAGAGTCCAGACACGTCACGGTGGGATGGTTTCTTTTGGACAGGAGGAATCTTTATCCAGCCTTGTGAAATCCATGGTGTGGATCCCATTCCTGGAACTGGACATGGGGCTTGGAGCAGCGTGGGACAGTGGGAGGTGTCCCTGCCATGGCAGGGGTGGCACTGGGTGGGCTTTAGGGGCCTCAAACCAGTCCAGGATTCTGTGATAAGGATGCCCTGATCCAAACAAGTCCCTGAAGTTTTGACATCATAATCTGGACAAATTTATCTGTTTTTAAGAACTTCAGCTTCACAGTTCATATTTAAAAAAAAACCCCAAAGTATATATACTCTATATATATATATAAAAAAAAAATATATGTACCCTAACCCTAACCCAAAGTATATATAAGCTGTGTATATGTATTATATATATATAACATGTAACACTTCTATAATACATATATTATTATATGTGATATATAGTAATAGTATATATTTTTTTTTAAAATTTCATGCTGTATCAGCTGTTGTAGTTTTTGCTTCCAGTACATACAAATCTAATGATTAGTTTTGATCAATATTCCTCCAACATTCTTGCCTGAAGTATTGCAAATGTTTAACACTTTTTGCTCATGTCCAAAAGAAAAACTCCCTTTCTTTTACTGTTATTGGACTTCTAAGTGTCTTCAGCAGCTTTGGAGTTTCAGAATTAGTTTTTTTTTTGTTGTTCTCATGTCAGCTGTGGTGTTCTCACACCGGGATGACTCTGTTTTGAGAAGCCTTGTCTCATTCCAGAGGTGGAGGGGGAAATTGTCCCCTTGGTGAGGGGGGGATCCCACTCCTGACTTCCATCAGGGCTTTCCGTCTGCTGGGTATTTACACCCCAGGATGCCTTGGAAACGTGGGCTCTTGGCTTGGCATTGGCATGGCAGCAGGGAGCAGTTTCTCCCTGTGTTGCAAAAATGCAGATTCTCTCAGGAATTCCCTTTTCCCTCAGGAAAACCACCCAGGTTTTCCCAGCTCCCTGCCTGGTCAGCATGGGGCAGGGGTTCTCTGGGGTGCACGTGTGCTGGGGCAGGGAAATACGGTGGGAATTAGAGGGTTTTAGTAAAAGTAGAACGAGTTTTGAGGGGAAACTAAGCAGCTTCCAGTGTGTGGTTGGAAAATCCTGTTGGGCGGGGGGGGGTGAACACCATCCTCCTACTAATGGGTGTGTGTGGCAGGAAAGTGAAATTTGCCATGTGCAGGGTGGGCACAGACCCCAGGTGATGCTCGTAGCCCTAATGTGCGATATTATTTACTCACCTTGGGAGCTGAGGATGTCACCATGAGTTGAGTTTTCCACTGGAAAGCTCAGCTGAGCAGCTGTGGTCTGTCACTGCCATCCTTGGATGGGGCATCCCGAGATGGGGAGGATTTGGGGACAGCCCCTCCTGGCTCTGGGCTCCTGCTCCTGCAGTCTGGGGCTGCTGGGGTGTAGGACCAGCCCGAGCTCCCACCTCCTGCAGGAGACAGCACCTGCAGGTCTGCTCCTCCTCCACGGGCTGGGGAAGTGTGTGTTTGCTGGTGTGAACGTGGGCTGGAACTTGGGAGACTGCAGAGGAGGTGCTGGGTGCTTCCTGCAGGTTTGGGAAGGAAAGCTGGGCACCCTGAGTTGCTGTGCTGTCGCTTGGATGGTCACAGCCTGCGTTCTCATGGTGCTGATGGTCACAGCCTGCGTTCTCATGGTGCTGATGGTCACAGCCTGCGTTCTCGTGGTGCTGATGGTCACAGCCTGCGTTCTCCTGGTGCTGATGGTCACAGCCTGCGTTCTCCTGGTGCTGCAGGAATACACCCGGACTTCCCTCTGCGCTCCTTTGGAAGCCGTGTGATCCCACCTGCCCTCTGTGTTCCCTGCAGGTTATCTGCAGTTTTCTTCAGTGTTTCATTTCCCTCCATCTTACTGAGAGAGGTCAGAGGAGGAGGAGCGAGGAGCCAGTTTGGCCCTTCCTGTGTGATTAGTCTGCCTAAACCTTTTAGGGCGAATCTGCAGTTCAAGGGGTTCGCCAGGGTTTCAGTCACTCTCTCTCTGCCACTGTAACGTTATCAGAAACTCTCCAGAATCTCACTTTAAGCATGTTTCCAGCTATTAGGGATTGAGGGAAAATCTCCAGTGTGTGCAAAGGCGGCGGATGCAGCGGGGCAGGGAGTCTGATAAGAGCCTAGAACAATAACTTGGAGAGGTGTGAACCACTCTGTTCATCTCTGAGGTATTTAATCATAGCCAGTGGTGATGGTTTAAATGTCAACTTTGCTAACTGTTTCATTCCTCATACTGTAAAATTTACTGTGAGTGATATCTCACTTTGATGCCACAAGTGGGAGGCATTTGGGAGAGTGCCACTCCTCCTATTTTTCCAGTGAGCATCCGCCAAGGCTTAGAAACTTAGTGGAGCTCAGGGGCACAGTAAAAACCCACTGAAGGAGGTAGGGGTGTGACTACTGTGCTGCTTGGAAGAGATTCCTGGTTTACATGAACATCTGATGTGACGTACGTGAGTGGAGGATTATTGGCAGAGTGGCTTGGAAGAGGCTCCACTCTTCCTCCTTCAATTCTTCCTTGAAATCCTTGTGTGAAAACAGAGATTTTCTAATTCAAATGGTGCAGGATAAAACCCGAATGAGCCAGAGAACGTGGAGTAAAGAAGTTACTGGGCTTGGGATGAGCTCAAATGGAGAGTGGGAGCAGGGATAAGAAAGGTTGTTCAGAGAAGGGAACGGAGCTGGGAAGGGGCTGGAGCCCCAGGAGCGGCTGAGGGAGCTGGGAAAGGGGCTCAGCCTGGAGCAAAGGAGGCTCAGGGGGACCTTGTGGCTCTGCACAACTCCCTGACAGGAGGGGGCAGCCGGGGGGGGTCGGGCTCTGCTGCCAGGGAACAGGGACAGGAGGAGAGGGAACGGCCTCAGGCTGGGCCAGGGGAGGTACAGACTGAAACTTAGGAAAAAACTTTTCATGGAAAGGATTGTAAAGCATTGGAAGGGGCTGCCCAGGGAGGTGCAGGAGTCCCCCTCCCTGGGTGGGTCCAAGCTTGAGGACATGGTTGGTGCTGCTGGTTGATGGTTGGATTTGGTGATCTTGGAGGTCTTCTCCAGCCTTAACAATTCCATGATTCTGTGCTAAAACACCAACAATCGTGGACAAATCCAGCTCTTCTTTACTTCTGAGCCACTCCAGCTCTTCTTTACTTCTGAGCTACCTCGTTCCCAAAACCTTCAAGGTGCTGCTTTGGCTCAGAGATCACCTGGTTCTTCTGGGTGATGCTTGTTCAAATCCATGTGGGATTTTAGCCTTTTAGCCCCTCCCAATGCTGACAGCGTTGGTTTTACATTGATGAGCAAAGTGAGAGCGTGTTTGTGGTGCCTGTGTGGAGCAGTCACCAGAAGATCACTCTCATATATGTTTCTCTTTCAAAACCTTTCATTTCCGAGTATCTTTTAACTTGTGGCACAAAGCTCTCACAAATCTCATTGAGTTTTCTGCCACTTGTCTTGGAAACAAAACATGCAGATGCCTGGGTGATGGGGAGATGATGCTTGTTACTTCAAATTACTTCAAAATAACAGGAAAGTATATTTTAAAAAATAGGAAAGAAAGGAAAAAAGAAATATTACCTTCTCTGGTAGAAGTCTCTACAAATATCCAGGCATCAATCTTTATTTCAGCAGATTCAATGGATGTGGCAGGAAGAGTTATTATATAGCATAGTCCTCCTTTTATTAAAAATAAACTGGGCTAGGGTTTTTTCATAGTTTCTTGTGGAGATGCTACAGATTGTTTATGCTGCATCAAGCTACGAAAACTTTTTATTGGAAGTGGTGTTTCCAAAACTTAAACAAAATAACTTCCTGTGTGTTTTTAGAGTTTAGCCTGACACGTAGTACAGCTCAAAGATGTGGTTTCACGTGGTTTTAGAAATGGTTTGTGGGCAAAGTTTTACTGTCAGGTCTGGCTGCTGAATTTAATTCTGCATGATTAGCAAAACCCACGTTCCTCTCTCGCTGAAGCTGAAGCGAATCTTGAGCAACTCCACTGTAATCAATACTAGACTTCAGCTGTGTTATTTTCCCTGACAGCACGGCTGCATTTCTATTATCTGTCAAAGGCAGCGTTGCAAGATTCAAATAGGAGTGGGTTTTGCAAGTCTTTAGTTGTGGTTTTCTCCTGAAATTTTGGCAGAGAAGCCTTTGAGAGCTCTATGTAAAAAAATAAAAGTTCAGATTTTTTGGTGGATGAGTGGCTGGCCATGAGCTGGCCACGGTCACTCACAGCCCAGAGACCCCCTGTGCCCTGGGCTTATCCCAGCCTGGGCAGCAGGAAAGGGGAATTCTGCCCCTGTGCCCAGGTGAGCCCCCACCTGCAGAGCTGCCCCAGCCCTGGCCCAGCACAGGAAGGACCTGGAGCTGCTGGAGCTCCAAATGATCCGAGGGATGGAGCAGCTCTGCTGGGAGGGAAGGCTGGGAGGGCTGGGGGTGTTCAGCCTGGAGAGGAGAAGCTTTGGGGTGACCTTGCTGTGGCCTCACAGTGCCTGGAGGGGCTGACAGGAGAGCTGGAGAGGGACTGGGGACAAGGGCTGGAGGGACAGGACACAGGGAATGGCTTCCCAGTGCCAGAGGGCAGGGATGGATGGGATATTGGGAAGGAATTGTTCCCTGGGAGGGTGGGCAGGCCCTGGCACAGGGTGCCCAGAGCAGCTGGGGCTGCCCCTGGATCCCTGGCAGTGTCCAAGGCCAGGCTGGACATTGGGGCTTGGAGCAGCCTGGGACAGTGGAAGGTGTCCCTGCCATGGCAGGGGTGGCACTGGGTGGGCTTTGAGGTCCCTTCCCACCCAAACCATTCTGTGATTCTACAAATCCCTGCAGTGCTGGTTCTCCTCAAACCCTGCCCGTTGCTCCCATCACAGCATTTGGTAGTCAGGGCTCTTCAGGTTGCTGTTTCAGGCACCTGTCAGTAAAACCCGTGGGTGGTTCAGTTCTCTGCCTCAAGGAGAGCTGCAGGAAGGGTTCCTGTTATCCAGACCCAGGTGTGTCTGTGCTCACCCCCCTCTGTTTAATCCAAAAACGCTTCTGTGGCTTTAAATTATTCCCAGCATTGTTTATGCATCTAAATTTTTTTCGAAGACCCCAGAAGTCAGGGAAGAAACCCAAGATGAAGAGTTGCAATATTTAAAACACCCCCTAATTCTGGTACATAGTAGAAACATAATCCATGTCATTATGCAGCCCATTTTCCCATCCTTATAGCAAGGATTTGCAATGGAAAAATGCTCCGCTGCATTAATCTACCTCTGGCACAAGAAGTGGAAAGGTTCCACTCCTGGCCTGAATTACCCCTGGCATTAGTAAAGGCACACCAGGCACTGTATCTGTGGCACAGCACAGGGCAGGGCATCAGGAAAGGATTTATTTTCTGTGAAATTTCTCGAGGAGATGATGCTGCATAGACAAATTCTCACACTCCTCTTCGGTGGAATCATTTTTCAGCGCTATTACAGCTCTACATCTTCCATGCTAGAAAAAAAGAGTCTTATTTGTGGTATTTTCAAGTGGGTGTCTGCACGAGTTATGTTATCTAATACAGTTTGTTGTTATTTTTGCAATTTTAAAATACCAGCACTGTAAAACGTGATCACTGGGCTGTTATAACATGTCTTGGTTTAGGAGTCTCGGCCAACCAGGAGGGTTGCAAGCACACCCCAGCTGAGCAGCAGAGCTTTGTGCTCTGCACGCTGGAACTGGGCTTTTGGTGTTCAGACACGTCACTGTCTGTGTTAATATTCAAGGTTTGAGAACATCAGATCAGTGCCAGGAGTCACTGCTCAGTAGGAATCACAGAATGGTTTGGGCTGGAAGGGACCTCAAAGCCCACCCAGTGCCACCCCTGCCATGGCAGGGACACCTTCCACTGTCCCAGGCTGCTCCAAGCCCCAATGTCCAGCCTGGCCTTGGGCACTGCCAGGGATCCAGGGGCAGCCACAGCTGCTCTGGGCACCCTGTGCCAGGGCCTGCCCACCCTCCCAGGGAACAATTCCTTCCCAATATCCCATCCAAATCTCCCCACTTTCAGCTTAAAGCCATTCCCTGTGTCCTGTCCCTCCATCCCTTGTCCCCAGTCCCTCTCCAGCTCTCCTGGAGCCCCTTTAGGCCCTGCAAGGGGCTCTGAGCTCTCCCTGGAGCCTTCTCTGCTCCAGGTGAGCACCCCCAGCTCTCCCAGCCTGGCTCCAGAAGGGCTTCAGCCCTCACAGCATCTCCATGGCCTCCTCTGGGTTTCTCCAGGAGCTCCACGTCCTTCTCATGTCAAGGAGCCCAGAGCTGGACACAATTCTCCCGGGCTCTCTCAAAGGGAGAGGGGAGCAATCCCCTCCCCGAGCTGTTGGTCACATTCCTTGTGATGCATCCCGGATGCCGCTGGCTTTTTAAGGTTGGATGGCTTTCCCCAGTTCCAGCTGGAATTGGCAGTTCCTGGTCTTCCCTGGCCACTTTGGCTCACACATTTCAGTGAAACTCAGAGATCTCACCCTGCCAGTGCTTGTGCTAATTATGGCTGTTCTTAAAATGCCTCCCGTAATTCCTTCTATAAAAAGAATTTAAGACTTGGTAGGACAAAGCCCAGTAAATCACCCTGGAGCTCAGAGCTGGGAGGGAATGTGTGTCCTTAACCCCCGGCTGCTTCTGCAATGGCTCATCTCTGCAGTGCCAGGGCTTTCCAGGGAAATGGCAAGTGCTCCTCAGAACCCCGTGCTGGGAGAGAAAGAGTTAAACTCTAAAACCTTACCCTGTAACTGTAAATGCCATTTTTCTTTCTTCACAAATGTAACCTTTTAACATTTATTTTTAGCTTTTGCATTAATATATGTAAAAATATTAAAAGCTCTTGTATATTACATTAAAAACTTATGTCAGCTGCCCTGCTTTTTCCTATTTATTAAAACTTTTCAAGCAGTGAAAACATTTTACTTGTTAATGAGGGGAAGAAGGAAAATTAATGACATAGAGCTCGGATCTTCCAAGATGTCTCCTTTTAACCATGCAAAACCAGCTCTTTTCCCACACTATGTAGTTTAATTTCTGTGTTAGGGTTCAGTAAGCAAATGCAAATAGATTTAATGATTTACATCAGTAGATCACTTCTCAGTTTAATATCCTCTGATATTTTGGTCAAGGACTTTTTCTTCGGAAGGCTACTGCTGTTTTGTGGAGGAAAAATATTAATAATGGTGGCATTGAGAGGTTCAAGTAAAGCAAGGGGAAATGTATAACTTATTCAAAAGCAGCATCTCACATTATCTTCTCACTAAGATCATGCAGTGGAAAAAGTTATCGGGGAAAAGACACTTAAGAAATAATTGTGAATTGCTGATCATATTAAACATTTAGTGCTGGTTTCCATCTCACATTCTCATTTTCTGTCAGAGTGTTCAGGGTCTGATCAGATTGGCAGTCATGTGAGGTACCTCGCTCTGGGATGGGGAGTTGTCTTCTCTTCGCCAGGAATAAACAGGAGCTGTTCCATCAATCCAGGGTTGGGTTGGTTTCATTGGAGCCAGCAGTACTTACCTTACTTTAACCTAACTTTCCCAAATTCCTTAAAATGCTTATTCGTTAAATGAAAATAATTCCAAGGATGGATCTCTTGTAGATCGACCCCACCAGCTCATCTTTGCTGGTTCTTTCTGATTCCGGGTAAGCAGAAATAAATTCCTGTTGGCTTTTAAAGAATTTAAAGTTGTTTAGTGCACATAAATCCTTCAAGTGATAAATACTCATAATTGCCTTGTCGCTTATTAAAATGGGCACTTGCTGGTGATAAAAACTTTTTGATTGCTTCTCAATTTCTGAATAACTGCTGTGGTCAGCTGGTCAGATGAGGTTTGGAGCATTTCTCAATTTGTTTGGTTAATTTTGACCTTTGAGGGACTTACTGCTGTAGGCTGCTGATATGTAAATTGTCACTTGTTCTAATAGATTTTTAAATTGTGTTTTATCTTCCTGTTATTATCATCATAATGTAGATTTAGACATGAAGTCAGGATTGTCTGCAGGCTGTGGCAGAGGACTTTTCTTCTGCCGGCTCAGAGCAAGAAATAATGAGATTAAGTTAGAAACTTTGTCCTTTAGGTTCCCAGTCAGTTGTTTTCCTGTCATTTGTTTTTCCTGTGCTTTATTGATGCACGTCCCCCTGGTTTTGTCGTCCCACAGTTGGGTTTTGCTTGTGCTCAGGTGATGATGATGAACAGCCTCTCTGTGTATCCTGCTGCTGGCCATGCTCCATCAGTGTCACAGCCTGCGAGGGTGCAGGAGTTTATTGTTTCATAGGTGCTCTCGTGCAGCTGCTGATTTAAAATGTACACACACACACAGATCTGGTCGTGGGGGTGCTGGGCAGGCACTGCCAGGGTGGTTCCTGTGGGCAGGAATGGTGTCCAGTGCTTGCTGGCACAGTTTTAGCTGGAAAAACCCTGGCAGCTTTCTACTCCTGCTGGAAAGCCTGTCCAGAATTTGAAGGAAAATGTTCAAAAAGATGAGTTTTTTCCACATTCATGGACCCACACTAGTAAATGCCTTGGTGTGTTTCAGGACCAAGCTGGTAGGCTGCCTACCTTAGTAAAATTTAGTATCTACAGGCTGTCCATCCAGATTGTTAACCTGGGTGATAAACTGACATTCCAAGTTTTTCCTTTAGGCATTGAAATCACTGAAAGGCCTTGAAAGTTCTCTTTAAGACAAATGCTCTTACGGTCCTTCCTGCTCCAATAGGAGATGTCTGGATTGTTCCTAAAAGTGGGATCAGGGTTATATCCCAGGTAGCTGCCCAGGAGACCAAGTCTCCCTGAAGGAGTGGTGGTTCCTGGGTGGGAACACAAAAAGCATTCCTGGTGCTCCCTAGGAACACTCATGGCCAAGAGAGCTCTGCATTTATTGGTGAATGAAGCATCATGGAAGGACACCAAGGTTTTGATGGTCACTTGACACAGAGCCCCTGTGGGACAGGGATGCTGTAGGAAACTATGGAATCACCATCCCTGGAAGTGTTCAAAAACCATGTGGATGTGGCATTTGAGGACGTGGTTTAAAGGTGAGCATGGTGGTTCTGGTTGGTGGTTGGACTCGATGATCTTAAAGGTCTTTTCCAACCTTAACAATTCTGTGATTCGTTGATTTTATTAATACATAAAATACAGCTGTGCTGACCAAAAACTTTCAGCTGGATAACTGCAGAAACATCCTGGTGTGTAGATGCCTGGATATAAGGACAAAGGAGGATGGAGAATATTTCCTGCCTTATTTTTTAAACTCTTCAAGTTCAATGATCGGACTTGGGGGAGGAGTTGTGGAAAGTTTAAAGGCTGTATGAAACTTGGCCATAAATATAAATCAGCTCCCATTAAGGCAATTTGAGCTGTAATACCTCAATAATTTGGAAGTAGTCATTCTTCACACTCCTGAATGTTCTTCACCTCTGAGAAGAGTTTGTTCTGATTTTAAATGGACGCCTGAAGAATGTAGAAAATGTCTTCTGTTTGTACCTCTGAAATTCCAAAGCCCACACTGACCTGATCACTGCACCATGGGCTGTCTGGGCTCTCTCCACCTCCACCTGAATGCTTTGAAACAGCCTGCTTTTCTTTAACTTCTTTGGCTGATGGTGGCGGGGACCAAGGTGGATACAGAAGTTTCTGGGGGTTTCATTGATTTCTTGAATATTTTTGGAGGTTTTTCTGCCTTTTGCTGCTCTAGTTGTGTTAAGCCAGATCCCGTTTTCCTCCGCTGGGGCGCTGGTTGTGATTCCCGTTGGTCATGGTCGGGATCACCTCTCAGCTCCTGTAGGTCAGAAGTTCTCTGCAGGCTGGGTAATATTGCTTGTGCCTCTGAGGTTGTCCAGATGCTCCTCATTTATGCAGATATCCTCTGGGCTTTGAGATTTATGTCCCAGTGTGGAACAGAGGATATCCTCAGGGCTGTGATAGCATGTCCCGCTTCCTGCCTGTTCTGGGAAATGCATCTTGGAATCCTTTTTCGTAGGACTTGCAGCAATAACAAAAGCAGACAGGAACAAAAAACCTTCCTGGTAGGTGTGATTGCCAGTGCGTGCAGGTAATTTGAAAATGAGCAAGGAATCTGTTGGCTGAAGTGAGGATAAATCACAGTAAAAAGATGTCAAGTGGCCAAAAAAACAACCCCCAGGTATAAGGAATGTGAAGGAAAACTAAAATATGCATTCTTGTTAACACTTTGTACTTGCTGGTAGCGCTGTGTTCACATCTGGGGTGAGGCAGACTGAGCTTCCCTCTGATGTGGGTCTGGAATATTGAATTCTTTTATAGGCTACAAAATTGCTTGTACAGTAAAATTTCACACTTTGAAAGCAGTGTCACCCAGTCACTTTTAGGGATTTTTAGCACTAAAGATTTGCTGCTTTTTGTTGTTGTTGTTTGGTATTTGTAACTTGTACAGGAGTGGCAATGAAGGGCTGCTTTGGGTTGGCTTTAGCATCTGGATCACTGAAGATATTGCTGAATTATTGTGTTGCTTATTGATATTCCAAAAGCTTGCTGCATCTTAATTCTTAGTTTTGTGGAACTCTTGAAAAGAACCATCAGAATGAGCACTTCTTTACTAATTTATTGTGTATTATCGTTGCAGAAATAATGAAATAACTCCTATTGGTTCTGCCACTTTTTTGTATTACCTTTTTGCTTTGTCTGCATTCACATTGTAACTTTGTCTTCACTCCATACATTTCTTTCAGGTCTATCACTTTGTTATCAAAATTCCATAGTAATTAGGATGATTTATGACCAAGGGAACTCTGACTCACACAACTGCAGGCTCTGTCAGAGTGGCACTGGCAGAATTGGAAGGTCTGCTTTGTTTTGGGCTGCAGAAGACACATCTGTGAACATTAATTGGGAAATACCTTTTTATTCACCCAGCACTTCTAAATTGGGAGTCTTGTTAAGGAATGGCTTCCCATCTCGAGTGAACATGACTCATTATTTCAGTACATTTTTCCTACTTTTCAGAGGTGATTCTTTTCTCTGGCAGCTTCTGAATGTTCAACCATGATAAAGTTGTGAAGTGTTGTTTGTTGTGCGGGGAAAACACCCATCCTTCTGGTGTGAAGGCATTTCTGGAACCTGAAAGGAAAAGGAAATATTTTATCTTTTGGTATAGGAGTAAAATTGATTCCAGAAAAAAAAAAAAAGAATTTGGAGGAGTTTATTTTTCAAGCTATAGATATTAATATAATGCATGGCTGGAGGTCTCCAGTCATGGAGCAGCTTCCAGGTCTCCAGTAATGGAACAGTTAAGTTATGCCACAGCTGACCTCACAAAAAAAACCTGAGCTCCAAGGGGAGGTTGAAATCCATCCAGTGTCCTCTAGCTTTGTTCTAGAAAACCTCATTTAGGGTGAAGCCCTCTTTGGTTTGCAAGGGCTGAAGCAGCACAAACGCTGCTCTGTTTGCAAGATGCAATATTTAGCCATAATGCAGATGCCTTCCCTCCTAATGGGTGTGAATGGACCTCACATGAATGCCAATGAATGCGTAGAGAAAAATTAAGCTGCAGTTTGCTGCTGTTATTGCACGTTTTACAACAGAATTGCTGCCAGTTATGTGAGGTCTTAAGTGTTTGACATCAGCTCCGATGCTGCCAGAGCGTGCATTTTGATCTTCATGTTCCAATAAAAAGTTTCCCATCTTTATCGTCTTAAAATACCTTCAAGGGTAGGGAACTGTCTGGAGCTTCTGGCTTCGGGGTTTAGGAATGTTAATGTGTGATGATGAGGGAAAAGCGTTGATGACAGGGTTTTAAAAAGGCATAAAAATACAGCCAGTTGTGCTAATGAATGTCCTTATGAAGATTTAAGCTCATATGCTTTTTTAGTGTGCTCCTGTAACTAAACACATTCCAGTGTGTTTTATTTGAGCTGCTTTCGCTCGGGCATCTTAGAATCAGAATCCCAGATTGATTTGGGTTGGAGGGGACACCTCCCACTGTCCCAGGCTGCTCCAAGCCCCAATGTCCAGCCTGGCCTTGGGCACTGCCAGGGATCCAGGGGCAGCCACAGCTGCTCTGGGCACCCTGTGCCAGGGCCTGCCCACCCCACAGGGAAGGATTTCTTCCTAACCTCTGTCCTCAACCCATCCTCTCTCACTTCAGACCTGTGAGTTGTGCTTAGAAGCAGCCGGGGTTTGTGCTGAAGAGCAGCGAGCGGTGCAGGAATGGCACAGGAGCCCTGAGGAATGGAGCAGCAGCATCACATCTCCCTGGGCAGGACAGTCCTGGTCCAGCCAGCGCTGCTGTGGTACCTGGGATCAGACCTGTGTGGAATTTCCTTGGAGCAGCGTGAGCATCTCAGTCTGCCTCTGTCCCTGGAGGTGTGTCAGTAGCGACAGGCTGGAGGTGTCTGTGGTCAGCCTTCATCTCTTGTCTTTGTCAGGTGCTGGAGGGGACCGGGAGGACACTGTAGGGGAGCTGAAACAATTTCCAGGGCGAGGGAAGTGATGGGACGTTGCAGGGAAGGGGCAGTGACAGCAGGGATCTGTCACAGCGAGCTGGAATCCAGCCCTGGCTCGTGCGGCCGTTCGTGGTGGGCTGGCAGGGTGGGGGGCAGGGGATGGCAATCCTGGAGCAGAGGGGACCTGCAGAGTCCTGTCCTGTCCTCTGCAGGCGGTGGCACATCACCCAGGCACTGTGTCATGTGTGACCCTCGTGTGGCACCTGGGAGTTTGCTCATTCCGCATTAATTTTTGGCGTTCTGGGGTGGCAGTGGACGAGCAGTTAATGTGTGACACCGCAGGAGCAGCGAGGTGGGTGTGAAACACCTCAAAGAAATGGGGCCTTTGTTCGCCTGGGACAACTGTCTGGTGTAGTGGTGTCAAAAATAGGATTGTCTTCATCACATCAGTGACCTCCCCACAATCCTTGTGCTGGCATGGCACAGGGCTGTGTGTCCCCACTGGAGATGTGCCTTTTAGGGCGTGGAGCTGCACGTGGCCATACTGGGAATGAGTCCCCGTAGCTCCCAGGCTGTGTGGCTAAAATGCCTCCTGAGAATGTCCCTGTCGTCCTGGAAGTTTCAAGCAGTGCAGCAGGATGAACACCCCCTCTGCGTACAGTAGGAGCTGTTTTGTGGGGATTCTGAACTTTGCAGGTCTCTCTCCGTATGTACAGCTTTGTGCTTGAAAGAGGGTTGAATATTGACCTAATTTGTCTTTTAAAAGGACACAGAGTTTTACTAGAATACTTATGCTATTGAAGTAGACAAATGCAGGTGCTATTCCTTTGGTAGTCGGTGCAGAAGGTTGATGTGCTCTAAGATTTACTGTGCATCACCTTAGCCATCATTCCCATAAGTATTAATTTTAACTCCACTAATAAGAAACTGAACAAAAGTGGAATTATGAGTTCAGTAGTATTCTATGAAAGGTCAGTTGTTAAAAAGGCAGAGTCTGACATTCTGTGAAAAAGGTGCCTTCATTAATCATCCTGATAGGATAGCATAGGATATTCTTGACCAATACCCACCATCCTCACTGTGCAATGTGCTGAATTCCATGTATAAAAACAAGGGTTAGGTGAAGGAATGCGCAATGACAATTTTTTACTACTGTAACATTACTATTTCTTTATTCAAAGTATAGAAAAATTAATGGAGACACTTTTATAAGGCAGACTGTCAGGATTTTAAAAGTTTGTTAATTTTATAGAATCATACATTGTTATGGGAGTAATATTTAAATACACAGTCTGTAAGAATGTAAATGCAGTAATACCAAACACCAATATTAATGTAATTTATAAAGTATTTATGACCTCTTAGAAATAGTTTCTTATTATGTTGTTTAAATATGCAGCTTTGCTTCACAATAATTCATCTCTGTAAATCCTGAACGATTACTCCTGTACAAACCCAGCAGTTTTAATTGCCACGTAAAACGTTTTCCTGGGTAAAATTATTATATTGAATTGTTTGTGTGTTTTTCCTTGTCCACCACAGTGATGGCAATTTGAAAGTTAATACAAATTATATAAATTATTAAGCACAGGCCTAGTGGAACATTAATCAGGAGAACATCTTTATTGTGACCGTTCCTGACAGATTATGTTCACCATGATGCCCATTAATGCACTGCATTGTGAGAGCCCATGTCCATTACAGAATCCCCTTTGTTACCGGTGTCAGGTCTAATTCAGGGCAGCAAATCTCAGGCCAGGTTGAATATCTTTTGGATATTTGATGGAAGAATGCTGTTTTGGAAGCGAGGGGCCTCACCTGTTTAATTCTCTCAAAGTTATTAGTCTGTGTAGCAGACACTGTAAAATGCAAAGTCTGCAATAGTCTTTTTCCCTTTAATGTCATAATTTTGCATAATGGCTGTTTGTGCTACATTGACTAAGTCCATGGATTGCTTAACATAAGTGATTACATTTTCCTTTGATTATAAACTCCCTCCATTAGAACTACTGTACAAAAACTTGTAAATGATTTGTTGTTTGAGCTTTCTACTTCATTAGCTCCAACCCACACTCTACAAGAGTCGTTGTCTAAGAGTTACTAATATTTGTAATGAGCTGTATAATATGGGCCCTTTTGCTAAATTTAAAAACAGATGGTATCTGTTAACAACAGTTTATCATGCAAATTGAACCCTGGCAAAAATTCCTCTCAGTGGCTGCGTTGCTGTAGGCCAAATCCTGGTGTCTTGGTTGGGGTTTTGATGTAACAGCAACAAGAAATAATTGTTGTTTTCAATAGTTGTGACAGAGGCAAACTAACCATGGTCAAAACTCCCTGAGAAGTAAAAATTCCCACCTTTTTCTCTGGTGGAAGGTTTAGGTTTCCTTTCATGCCTTTAACACGTGCTTTAAGATTTACTTTCAAAATTTGTCATTTTTGCACGTCGTGGCAGATTTTAGAGCTCTGTGCCTGTAATTTCTCTCATTTAAGCCACGAGGCAGATGTGAAGGAGAACTCCCCTTTTGTGAGGACTTGCACATATTGATCTCAACAAGTGAAAAGATCAGAGGATGTAATATACACGTTTTTCTGTGAACTTTGAAAACGAAAGGAAAATTGGCTCACATTACACCAGCAGTCCTGAAATTATACTGTCAAAAGGATCCTCCTCCACAGTGTGTTTGTGGCTAGTCCTGCATGGGGGAAAACTTCAGAGCTGATGTAGAGTGAGGATTCTGCTTGTAAATATACTCTTGTAACACCAGTTTTCCCCCTCAAATTCTAAAAAATCAGTATTTTTTTTTTAATGTGAGGTGTTCTGAGTGTTTGAACTTCTGCTCTTGGAAGAACACAGGGTCAGTCTTGTGTTTGTGTGCTGAAATTAATGCTAAAAAGTGGCAAAATCTGATCCCTTGGCCTGAGCGTTCTGCAGTTTCTCACTGCTGTTGGTGAACAGTGAGTCTCAGGAAGATCTCACTTTTCCCACTGCCAATCCCATCCATTTGGGAAGAGGCATTTTGCCTCATCAGCCCCTTTCCTGCGTTCCCAGCACAGGGCCTGCCCTTTTTCCTCTGGAAGGGCAGGGAAGGAGGTGAGATGTGACAGGAGCCAGGGAAAACAGAAGGTACCTTTTAGTTTTGTCAAAGGAAATGCTTGATGCTCCCAGCCAGGACCATGGATTAAAGCCAGGACTGTTCCCATATGGAACACGGCAGGGGAGCAGAAGAGGAATTTTTGTAGACCAAGCCCTAGTGTAGGTTGGAGGTGATCCCAGGGAAGATGCTCTGAAGAGAGGCATCAGTTTGTCAATTTACACTCAAGCTATATCGATGTATACTCAATTTACACTCACAGCAAAATTCCAGGTGAATAACTTTTATAATAATAATTCCAGCTCTCCTTTACCAAGCAGCAGGTTGGGCCCTTGTCATTAAATAGCACAGAAATCATCCTGCTGATAAGCTCTGTACACACAGTTCCAGGATAAAGGATATCTGGTTGCAGACTATTGGTCCACACGTGGTAAAACCAGCACCTGTTGAGGCACAGCCATTCCTTTGGGAAGGATTTCAGCCTGGAGCCCCTTGTCCCTGAGACTTTGGCTTAGGTTAGCCCGAGGCTTGTAATGGCTCGAGCTCATCACTAAATTACGCTTATTCAGTGGCTTACTTAGTAATTTATAGTCCAAATCAATTGCCAGGCTCGCGGGTGCACCTGAAAAGGTGTCACACCTCTGCAGAGGTGGTGGGAACTCCTCAGCTCCTCCATTTAATGTGGTTTGTTCAGGTCAAGTGGTGTTTATTCAGACTCCTGGAATGTCCTTGTTCTGTCTCATCCACCTCCACCTGTGATTTGTGTCAGCTTTTTTGTTTCGTGGTGGTTTTTTAGCCCTTTTTGGTTGGCCTGTGTCTCCTTCCTGCCCTTGTGGAGAAGGAGTGAGGTGGGGACGGCTGGTTTATTCCAATCATCCATGAATCAGAAGGTTTGAGACTCCTGAAGTTGGGGTGAGACACCTGAAGTAGTGTTAGTGAGATTAAATGGTTAATCTTGGACGTGCACGAACAGCTAGGGCAGCCCCTGCCCGTGGGCACTGTCGTTTGGAAGATGTTCTGCATCTCTTTGTGTTCCTTGCTGAAATAAACACAAAATGAGTGTTGTGGTGGGTGCTGCGCTGCTCCTGCGCCCCCCAAAACCGGAGGAGCATCTCTGCTGTGAAACAGGGGGCCAGGCCCGAGCTCCCTGATGTGAAACCGAGGAGCCAGGCAAGCCCGTTCCGTGAATAAAAATGGGAAATGCATTGAAGTCGAGATACAGTATCTTTGTAGTAATAAAAGCAGTAGTACAGATTTACTGGGGAAGGAGTTTTAACTGTAATACTGTGGAATAGTGGGTTATTTTGTGTTCAAGAGCTACATTTATCACAAAAATGATGATATACAAATCACTTCCATATCACAAAATGTTCTTGGTCAAAATTGGCTTGAGGCAAGTGATATCTTCGAGTAAACAGTATATGAAGACCATATCTTAAAATGATAGATCACCTAATTTTGTTCTGACAGAGGTTTTTGCCGCAACAAACATCTGTCACTGAAATACCAATTCAGAGATATGGAAGCCAAATTGTGGAGGTTTTCCAGTGTTTGTCGCTCCTAACTTAAGAACGCCACTGTTAGTTCTGCAGATATTTGGAGATAGGAGGCAGCTTGTGGGTTTAACACCTTCAAGTATTTAGCTAAGTGTTTTAAGAGGTGGAAGGGTCTTTAAAAGGGTCTTTAAATGCAGATTAGCAACTTGGGAAGGGCTTTGGACCTGTGGGAGGGAGGGGAGTCTCTTAATGCAAAGGGTGTGAGTCCTAAACACATCTGACCTGCCCTTTGAAATCAAATTTCTGACCTTGCTCTACACCTGAATATAAAATAATCATCAAAAATTGAAATTTTGTCTGGAGCGTTTAGAGACGTGATTAAATTTTATTCGGAGGAGAGATGCGAAGGATATAAACGCAGTAAAAATATAAATATCTGTTAAAAAACACATCTGTTTCAATGGAAGTAGCTATTTGTGTGTGTCTAGTTAGCAGCTAAAAAACTAAACAAAAAATGCAAATCACTACTGGAATGAGTTTTAAGTTTAGTTTGTGTTGACTTGTGGTAGGAAAATGAAATTTGGCTGCAAGCTGCCACCATTCTGTGATATTTTGCAGGCAGGATGAAATGGCAAATACCAGGTCCTTGGAGGAGGAAAGCACTTACTGGTCATGTCAGAAATCCTTCCAAGTTTATTATTGTTATTATACATCACATATTTTAGCCTAATTACTTTCAACCCCATTGATGTTTCTTTAACTCTCTGTTAGCAAGAACGTCCCCACCTCTGCAATTGCTTGGGTTCCCTTTAAATACATGTAAATACAATATAAATATGCAAATGCATCATTTTTGATACCTTTTTTTTTTAATTATTAGTCCTTTTAAATGGTGCTGTGATTAGATCCGAAGTCTAAAGGATCTGTAAGGGCTTTGTTTGCTCCTCAAATACACATTTTAAGTTATTAAAATTTCTCGAAGTAAAGCTGTGTTTAATTCAAATTCCTCTGGCTGAACTTAGTGTGGAAAATGGAAGCCAAATTTGAGCTTGGCAAACTACAGGTAATAAACAAGGTAGACCCAGAAGCTGATTTTTTTTACCTGTGTTATCAGTCTTTATAATTACTTAACGGTTTTGGTGCATTATTTTATATACACACTTCATATGCTCGTATTCAGGGATGCACTAATATAAATTAATAAAATAATAATTGTAAAAGTTGCTAGAATAGTAGTAACCACTCCGTGAATTCAAGCTGTTGTAAGAATTACTGCAAGTTTGGGGATGTTCGTAGTCAAACTAGTGAGTTTCACAAGAGCTTGTCCAAAAATCAATGATGTTTCTTGGAATTACTCATCGTCTAAAGCACATTCTGAGATCAGTTTGCCCAGTACAGGAATTAAAAGTGCTGCATGTTCCCCTTCAGGAGTATGAAAATATTGAGCCATTTTCTACCAAAAAAAAAAATATTACAGAATGAACGAACAGTAATTTTAATTTATTTTTTCCTGTAGCTTTCTGATCAACCCCTTCCGCTTAATCAGCGTTGCCAACTGCCGTAATTCGAGTTTCTCTGTCAGGACTGCTTTGATTGGGCCCAAAAGCTGAGGAGCTCTTTCTCAGGCTTCACTGTGCAGTGCAGAGGCAGATAATTCAGTAGAATTCCATGGGGTGCCAGTGGATGACGAGCTCCTGCCTGGGTGGGAAGGATAATTCCCAGTTCTGCGGGAGCCGGGGGCGGATCCTCGGCCGTGCCCGCACGTGCGGCCCTGGGAGGGATGGGGATGGGAATGGGAGTGGGAATGGGAATGGAAGTGGGAATGGGAGTGAGAATGGGAATGGGAATGGGAGTGGGAGTGGGAATGGGAGTGGGAGTGGGAATGGGAATGGGAATGGGAGTGGGAGTGGGAATGGAAGTGGGAATGGGAGTGGGAATGGGAATGGGAATGGGAATGGAAGTGGGAATGGGAGTGGGAATGGGAATGGGAATGGGAGTGGAAGTGGGAATGGGAATGGGAGTGGGAGTGGGAATGGGAGTGGGAGTGGGAATGGGAATGGGAATGGGAATGGGAGTGCGAGTGGGAATGGGAATGGGAATGGGAGTGGGAATGGGAGTGGGAGTGGGAATGGGAATGGGAATGGTTGTGTTCTCCTCCTGTCACCAGGTGGAAAACACAGACCGGTGTCACACGAGCAGCTCCTGGTGAAGAACCAGCGATCCCGAGCGCGGGTTGTGCCGTGGGCCGCGGGGAAGGGAGGAACGGGTTAAAGAATTCATAAAAAATGAAGGATCCTAATATTAAAGTGGGGGGAAAATGTGGGTGAATGACATATTTTTTACACACCTCAACTGTCAACATTTCTAATCAAATCATCCAGCCTTCTTGCTTCTTAAATGATACAAGCAATATTTCCTGTAATAAACACCCCTAAGTCTAATGAGAGGCCCTAAGGCAACTTCAAATGTATGAATTCATTATAATTGAACAACATAATCTGCAGGGCAAAGATTCCTGCTACCCAGTCTTTTAACTTCGCACGGCTTGGGTGTTCTATGAAAAATGTTCTACATTTTGTTTACAATGTATTGCTGCTATTTGAAGTATTGTATGTTCCTGTAGTACATAAGATGGGGACGCATAATGGAGGAAAAATCAAGGAGGCAATCTTTCATTTTGTTCTGGTATGAAAAATTCAAAAGACTGAAAACTCACCCAGAGAAATTTTGCAAGCATATTATTTTCCGATGTTTCGATCAATTTGTCTGTCAACCATGCTGAGAGGTGGAAGGGGCCAGCAAAAGCAATTTAGCTTGTGAGGTCCAAAATAGAAATGTTTTAGGAAACCTTGTCACACATTATTTTTTTATATGAGAACCGCTGTGTTTTTTATTTGCTAGTCATATTATGAAGAGAAATTGGTATCAATCATCTAAATCACCTATGAATATCTGATATAACCGTTACTTTTGTGCATATAAATAAGGCAAAAAAAATATTTAAATGAAGCTTTTAAAGCATAGCAAAACCTTTGGGTAGACAACAGGCTCCCTACTCAGGTTTTCCCATTTAAAAAATATCCTGTGAGCTTTAATTGATTGTACCCAAGTGACATCATAGTGAATCATCTTGCATCTGAACATATTGACCTCTCTCTGCCTTTAATTAAGCTCTGATTGCTTTATGATAAGTTTGCTGTGGATTGATAGGTGTGCCAGCCCATGTTCAAACTCGATGCTCTGCGTGTGTACAGGGTTGGGGAAGGCAGCATATGTGCAGGAGGGAGATTAATTCTCTTCATTTGGGACTTCCTATTTGTTTATATGATAAATACGGCTCCTGTCACTCGTGAAATCTTGTCAGTGCAGCTGCAAACTGCAAGTTCAGTAGCAAACAGCAGATTTGGTTCAGTCTCTTGCCCACTGCACTTTGCTGGCACTGAAATGTGGCTGTTTTGGAAGGATGGAGAGAGAGTTCACCTGCTGTCACCTGCGAGAGTGGAAGGCAGCTGGGGAAGGGGGTTTCCACAGGCCCAGGAAGGTGTGTGGTCACTCAGCTGAAAGCAGGACATTGATGAGGCAGAGACTGGGTGGTTTGGGTGCCCTTATTGCAGAAGTGACACTTCTGGGCAGATGGCAGGGACAGGCAGTTCTGGGGGTGGTTGTTGAAGGCGTTTGAGTTGGCCACGAGGGGAAGAGAAGGTGGAGAAAATGGGGGTAAAACAGGTGATGGAGTATTGAGTAAGAGGAAGCAACAGAGATGTATTTGAGGGGTGACAGGGTAATTAGAGTGGTGAAGGAATGGGGCTTTGTCCGTATTTGGCATGTATGGACAAATGTAATATAAAATTTTAGCAGGGCAAGTAGGAGGGTAGGTGAAACTTCCAGCACTGTAATTGTGATGGGCTTGGGTCCATCCAGACTCAGCCGTGCCAAGTATGACACTTTTTTAGGGAAAAGATTGTTTCTAGAGGAAAGCTGGAGAAGTGCTTCTAATCAGAGGAAGCAACAGGAGACGCCTGAAGAACAGAAAAGAAAATGGAGAATAGGAAAAACAACACAGACACGTGGTGTGATTTTTGGGGTTGTCCTGAACAGAGTCAGACTTGATCATGCTGTGGATCCCTTCTAACTCAGGATATTCTATTCTGTGATTTATTTTCTAGCTTTCTGTGAGCGACAAGCCCTGAGTCAGGACTGTCTCTGCACCAGTTGGGTCAGCAGTGTCCCTTGCAGAGCACAAATCCATTATCCTGTTCCTAATGGAAGACACAGTGAGGAATTGTGTCCGTTCTTGCTGACACCCTCTGGCGCTCTGGGCTGGTGGCGACACAGTGAACGTGCTCCTTAATGGCTGAGCTTTTCCAGTTGTTTTGTCTCTGGAATCATCTCATCCTGGTTGTTTATAGCCCTTGATGTCTCAAGCTCTGTAGCCTTCTGATGTTTATATCCTCTGTCATTTTTTGCTGCCTCTGGAGGAGCCCCCAAATGTCGATGGCTCTCAGGACCGTGTGGTAGAGATTGCTGAGAAACCACCCAATTATTGCTGTTGCCTTGTGATCAGAGGCTCGTGCTGTTAGGCATGAAGACAGCCCACCTCCTCTGTTGTGCACTTTAGCCTGGTCTTTGATTTTCCCAAGGGCAGGGATTTCTGCAGCTCCCTTTGAGAGGCTGTGCCGTGGCTTGGCAGATCCCTGTCACCCCTCCGCTGCTCCCCGCAGACACTCCCGGAGTGTCAGGCTGTCATTGCAGGCTCCCTTGTATTTACTTACCTAATTCATGCTCCTTGATCATTGGAGATTGTACATTTTGAAGGATATAAACTGTTTAATTAGCACTTTTACCTCCTGTTGTTTAACATTATGTGCTGCACGTGGTGTCATGTGAAGCCGGTATGTTTATTTAATTTTCTCTTAGATCAGCTCTCACAGCTTTGATAATCTTTGCTCTACAAGTTGGAATTTTCCAGAATAAATGGATCGCCCCAGACCAAAGTCCCATGCAAGTGGTGGAGAAAGATGTACAGTATTAGCCAAATAGGATGGTCTTTGGGTTTGGAAGGATTAAATTCAAGATGATTTATTAGGAAGGGCTGCGTAGTTATTTGTAGTTTGTGTCAGGGGTGGGGATTTACAGCTGTTGTGATAAATTTATATTCTTCAAAATAGATAGGCTGTATTTTCCCTATTCCCAGCACACGGGTGTGAGCGTTGCAGTGGGAAACAGAAATTTTAGTGCTTTTAATATTCTTTGTATTGT
Organism: Lycocorax pyrrhopterus obiensis; assembly: GCA_014706295.1. Lineage (NCBI taxonomy): Eukaryota > Metazoa > Chordata > Aves > Passeriformes > Paradisaeidae > Lycocorax > Lycocorax pyrrhopterus. The sequence continues at coordinate 34,971,509 of JACSVZ010000008.1, forward strand.
GCTTTAGAACAGTTTTGCTTTTTAGTAGAACGTTCCTCTAACAAATCAATACATTTTTTTTGCAGAACTTCGGTTTTGTAGAACTTTATTTTTCTTTCCTTTGATTTTTTTTTTCCTAATGTTTCCACTTGTGGTATTAGAAATTTCAGCATCCTGGAATTTCAGAAATGGCAAATGCTCTCTAAATTTCTGATAATTTAAGCATCACCTGAAATACCTTCAGGTTTTCCTACCTGTATTTTCAAGCTGCTGTTGAATCTGAGGAAACCCTTCACCCATTTCCTTTTGGGCTCAAACTGGTGTTTTGTAAACTTTACTGGTTTTCCTTCATGGTCAAAAACCTGGATGGGATAAAGCCTTTGTGGAAAAACTTAAAAAAAAAAATCAAAACCAAACAAACCTGTAACCTAAAAGTGTCCAAGGCCAGGTTGGACAGGGCTTGGAGCACCCTGGAGTAGTGGAAGGTGTCCCTGCCCATGGCAGGAGAGGGAATGGGTTGAGCTTTAAGGTCCCTTCCAACCCAAACCAGTCTGGAGTTCTACAAACATCTCACAGAGGTGCAGAAATGCTTTCAGAGCTACATAGTTAATAAAATTTATTCGATTAACATTGGCCTCTAAGAACCTAAGAGATGTTTGGATGGAAATGCAAAGCTAATAAACTGAAGGCAGGGATTTGATCTTCACCTCTGTCCTTGTTGCCTTGTGCTGAAACAAAGATGTGTGAACGGGTGACTGCAGCAGTGGTGCAGAAATGCATTTGATTGGCTCCAAATTTCGAAATCATTGGGTTCAGGATGGAGCTGCTCAAGGACTTGATTTATCCTTGGTTCAGTTCTCTGCATGTTGTATCACTAAGTTTGGTTTCTGCTATACCATGAGTTCTTTGGCTTCTGTCAAGACCCTCGTCTCCTTCCTCATGGCATTTCATGAATGTGAAGAGCTAAAATATTCAATGTTTCACAGTTTTTAATTGGAGGAAAACAAAATTGTGCCTTTCTGTCTCCACCGTCTGGCAGGAAGCAGGAATTTCTCTGCCGGGCATTGCAAGAGAAGAGCTCCATGGAGCTCAAATTTCCGTTTTCCGTGCATGATTTTTTTTTTTTTTGCCTTAGATTTTGTTTTGTTTTTACAAAATATTGGTTTATTGAGAGATGTGTTACCCTCAATTGACATATTGACATTTCCAGGAACTGTGGTTATTGTTTTGAGAAATACAATCCTACACTGACAGATTCCTATCATTATTTGGAACCGTTGCTGAGGGTTAGTGAGACAAGTCTCATAAATAATGAAAGTGAATCATATTGGGGAGAACAGCAGCGAGGAGCAGCGCAGGGGAGTGCTGACACCGGGTAATTTTTGCTCACCGTGACATCACGCAGCGCTCGTGTCACGCGTCGTGGTGGGGACAAGGACTCGCAGGGCTGGGTAATTAACTCGTGTCACTAACTGCCTGCCGGAGTCATTAACAGCACAGGGGATAACTGGGCTAACTCTCTTCTCCTCCCAGTCCCCCCCAGAGCACCAGACACAAATGCACTGCCCGTGCAAGAGATGCACTTGAACCTGGAATGTTTCTCCCATAACCTAAATTCTCTCATCCCGCGGTTTCCCAGACTTTATTATTTGACAGCTGGGAAGAAGTTTCACACTGGACTGCATCTGATTTGCAGTTTTACAGGGAGCAATTGGCAGCCAGGGTGAAAAAAAGGAGGAAGAGGGGTGGTTCTGAGGAGTTACATAAGGCAGAGGCTCTTCAGCCGAACCGGGGCTCGACCTGGATTTGGGACGTGTTTCTCAAGTTAGCAGAGAGCTCTAATTAACCTCCTGTTAGAATAAGGGAAACCATTTCATTTATTCCGAGGTAACAAGTTTCTCCCTGCTGTTATTTCTGGAAGCAGGTAAGTTTAATATCAAATGCCCTTTGCATGCCGGAGATGTGTTTCCATTATTATTTAACCTTATTCCTGCAATGCTGGTGCCTCTGTATGTGCTGTGAAAATGCCAGGCTTGAAGAGAGTCTAACATACATCGCCATAATTATTTTAATGAGAGAGAATGGAGGAGACGCTTCTCTGCCATCTGTCAACAGACAGCAGTCATGGCTCAGGCTGGACTTTATTCCCTTACAAATTGTTCTTCAGTTCTGAATACTGAATTCTCTATTACTTCTTCTAGGTCAACAGCATTTATAATCTTCCCTGGTTCTCTGTGAAGTCTACAAATGATTACTCCAAAGCTGCTCATTAATTTTGTGGTGTGCAACTGAAGCTCCCAGTGTGTTACCTGCAGCTCCCTGCACTCACCTGCCTCCCCAGCATCACACACGCACAGAGGGGACCAATGGGTGGCACAAGCACTTGTGCCACTTCCTAACGTGGAAATCCCATCAGCAGGAAATGCTCTAGGAAATGGTGAGGGTGCTTTGAATTTATTTAATTTATTTCTCACAGGGCTCTTATATTTAAGAAAGAAAAGCCCCTCTAATGCAGTTTGCCGGCAGGTGGTTGGAAAACCTGAGGGAAAGGAGGATTGGCAGTTTTTGCATGTTTCCATACAATTATTCTCCTGACTGCTTTGACTGTTACTGTAGTGGCAAGGAATCTGTTTCATACAGGATTACTGAAAGTCAGCAGTTTTCTCCACCCACGGAGCAGCCGCCTCAATGCCGCTGTGGTGGTGCCAATGTGAGATCCCATCACAGCCACTTGATTTTTTTAAATGGGATTTATAAATAGCCAAAATTAAGTCTGTAGAGTAACATTTGATGGCTTTGGCTATGGTTTTGGTTGGCCTTTATTTACATTATCCTTCAATAGTTGCCTCCCATTAATCTCCTCCACTTAATACATAGAAATGGCCTGGACCTGAGCTGTGCTGTAGCTCTGCTCCAAACCATAGGAAATACAGTAAAAGTTCTTCTCTTTTTCAGTATTTCCTTCTTCACTTCAGCAATGTGGACCCAGCTACAGGTAAATTGAGAAGAATTTATCATGAAAAGGCCAAAACTTCCAAAATATGTTAAGCAATAAGACCTCTATCTTCCATCCTTTACATCAGAGCCTCGAGTGGCAGAAATATTATATAGGAAAATATCACAGCCTGCCTTAAATATTTTTGAAAACACTATTTCATATAATTTTGTACTCCTGCTGTTCCTGTTTGGAATGAGGCTGTGATGCTTAAGTTGAACTTGATTTGCCTTTGAAGACTTGGTGATATTGGTACATCTCAAAATGTATCACCCAGCCTAAGACCAATTAATATTTATTTGTAACTTCAGTTTACTGGGTAAAGAATAAAAAATAATATAAGAGAGCCAGCGAAACCAGGGTTTTACTGGTTTGGTTTTTTGGTAAGTCTACAACAAGTTTTGCAAAGTGAAACTGGAGCTGGAATATTGTAGAAAGAATTACAGAATCCCAAACTGGTTTGGGTTGGAAGGGACCTTAAAACTCATCTTGTTCCAACCCCCTGCCATGAGCAGAGTCATCTTCTACTAGAGGCTAAAATTAAAAGTTTTTAAATTAAAACTTTTTAAAACACACATTAAAAAATCGGTTTTCAAACTGTTTAGTTTTACGTTTGCCTTATTTAACCACAGTTTAAAACAAAAACTAAAATATAAATTTATTATGACTCCAAATTAGCATGAGCTGCTTTGAGCAATCCTGTTGTGTTTCGCCACCGTTTGAAAACCAGGCAGTGGTGACACTGGTGGGGTTTTTTTTAACCCTCTGCTTTTGAACTGTGAATGTTTTTCTCCCTTCCCCTGCTCAGCCACTACAAATCAGCCTTTCCATAGCCTGTGTGATATTAATCTCCGTGGGGCGGACACCTCAATGCAGGTGCTATAGCTCTCCCCCTCCTCCAGTTATTTCAGGTTTTAATCTCACTTCCTTTGATTTATTTACTTATGTCATGTGGAATGTGTCTGGCTTCTTGCCCTCTGCCTGCTTCCCCTCTTGTATACATTGGATGCCTTCTTGCTGTTTCATTGTTGTGTGCAGCTCCGGCTGCCGCTCCTCGGGACGCGCTTGTTTGCGATCGTGTTCTGCCGTGATGAATTTCCTGCAGTTTGCTCGCTCTTGTTTAACTTTCTGTCGGATTATTACACAAATTGCTTCTGGTGTTTGCTTCACTTGAAACGTATGAATCAAAATAACGGGGCTGGTCATACGGGGAGATCCAGGCTCTGCTGCAGTGGGGCTTGATTTTGGTAAATTTCCCTAATCACAGCATCCTCTGGCTGCACGCTCGCCCTCCCTCCTGCAGTGGGCTCTTGGGACCCTGATTCACTCTGAAAATAAGAGATCTCGGTGGAGGAAAGGGCAAAAGGAGGCTTAACAAGACAAATTCATGGGGTTTGTCACTAAACAGCAAAATTTATGGTATTTTGGTGGAGTGGAGGTGTTAACGCAGGTATTGGTGTGTGTGATGACATCGGATGCAAAGTAACCCCTGATTTATTTACAAGGGCCTGGAGGGATGAGACAAGAGGGAATGGTTTCCCACTGCCAGAGGTTAGGTAGGAATCTGTGAAGGAATTGTTCCCTGTGAGGGTGGGCAGGCCCTGGCACAGGGTGCCCAGAGCAGCTGTGGCTGCCCCTGGATCCCTGGCAGTGCCCAAGGCCAGGCTGGACATTGGGGCTTGGAGCAGCCTGGGGCAGTGGGAGGTGTCCCTGCCGTGGCAGGGGATGGAACAAGATGGGCTTTAAGGTCCCTTCCGACCCAAATAATTTTAGGATTTTCTGAATACAATCCTATGAATTCTCCACTCTCCCGGGTTGCTCCAAGTCCCATCCAGCCTGGGCTTGAATACACAAGGGAGCCACTCCAGCCCCACAGCAGGCATTGACCATCCACCTGCTTGAGGTCTGAGTGCCTGGGAAACCAGTGGTTTCATTTGGGGGATATCACTGAAACACAGGAGGGTTGGCTAATTGCCTAATAATGGTGTATCTATTCTAAATTGCAATCTAGGAAAATATTTCACATCATTTGTCCATGCTGTGACTGTTTTGGTGACTCCATGTGATTTTTATTTCTCTGACCCATCCAAACATCTCTGCTGCAGTGGCCTCAGTTGAATTTCTTGGTGCTTCCTTGCAGAGGAAACAAGATCTCTGTTTATCATCTGGTCGAATGCCTATCTCATTATTCAAGCTGCACGTCTGAGGTCAGAGATAACATCAGATTTTTGACAGTATGGATGATTCAATATGAGGATGTTTTTCTAAAATAAAAGGAAAGTTTGCTTTTTTTAGAGGGGAAAAAAGAGAGAGGATAGCAAACTTCACGTTAATTAGATTATTTAAAGCTAGGGTTGGGGATCTTGGTTGGAGGTAGAGTCCAAGTTCATTTTGGTCTGGGATTAAGGGAGGTGGGAATCTCACCGTGTCCATGTCCCTGGTCAGTGTGTCTGTCTTTGGGGCCTTCCTTACTTCATGGCAGACAGATCCAGAGGAACAGAACACAACAGTTTGCCTTTGCAATGTGTAGTTTAATATTTCAGTGAATACAGGTGGCTGCTGTGATTGCTTTTTCATTAGTATTTGGTCCCTTTTCCTGCTCCACGCTCCGCTCCCATAAAGTTTGCTATTGAAGCAGTGTTTTTTCCCAGATTCCTTGAATGGGTTTAAAGTGTAACACCCAACTGTTAAAATTATTGCATCTTTTCCTTCAACACCTTGTCAAATAAAATGTCTCATTACCATGCAAATAGAAATCCTTGCTGTTGCCAGGCAGGCAAAATGTTTGGGTGCAGATTGCAAGTTCCCGAACCCCGGCGTTGCTCCAACACGTCGGGAACAAACAGAGCTTCCATCCCAGCAGCCGCGGTTTGGTGGGCTGGGAGTGAGGGGGAAATGTTCAGGCTGAGGCCTGGAACAGCTTAATTCACGTTGCAGGGAATTAATTCACCTTGCAGGGAATTAATTCACGTTGCAGGGAGGGCCTGGGCCAGCAGAGCTGAGGTGCAGCTGATGGCGTGGGTGGGTCGGGGTGTTGGATAAGGACGTGCTTCATCAAATCCTGCCCGTGCCCCGAGGGGGCTCCCAGCACGGCTGGAGAGGGACATCCCACAGGGGCATGGGGTGCTGGGACAGGGGGAAGGGCCTTCGGGTGCAGAAGGGTAGGTTTGGGTTAGAGATTAGGAAGGAATTGTTCCCTGGGAGGGTGGGCAGGCCCTGGCACAGGGTGCCCAGAGCAGCTGTGGCTGCCCCTGGATCCCTGGCAGTGCCCAAGGCCAGGCTGGACATTGGGGCTGGGAGCAGCCTGGGACAGTGGGAGGTGTCCCTGCCATGGCAGGGGTGGCACTGGGTGGGCTTTGAGGTCCCTTCCAACCCAACCAGTCTGGGATTTTATGATTCTGTTTAGAGATAGGAATTAAATTTTATTCTCTTCAAGACACCAGCTCTGTCTCGCACCAGGGACACATCCTCAGGCGGGCAGGCCCGACACAAATGGGTGAAGCAGTTGATGACTGCTGAGCTGAGTGTTGTGTATCAGCTTTTCATGTACTAAAATTGATTTTATACCTTTTGCATGAATATATTTGTTTAAAATTTGGGCGTTAAGATCATCAGCCCATATTCCTGTTGAGAGACCAGTTACAGTTCAGACAAACAGTTGTGTGAGTCTCACAAAACCAATTCCTCAGTGCCAGTGACCTGAACCAGCTGCTCACTCCTGAGCTGGTTTGTAAAGTCAAATCCCTCCTGTAGTACCTAATTCACAGCAGTTCCTTGGCAGGGAGTGGGTCAGAGTTTGTTTCAGAAGCTGAACCATTTCTTTGGGCAGAAGTTTGAGTGATTTCCAAAACCTCCACCACCTTTTCCTTGCTGTTTATTCTTTCTAGGAAAAACAATTTTGCATGCAAACAATTAGCACTTCTTCTGCTGGTGTCTAGTCTTTAATGTCAATATTTTAGCTCTCTGTCTTTGCTGTTCAAAACACTAGGAACTGGTAATTCATCCAAAATAAATATGCAATTTTGAAGCTGATTTTCAAGCAGATGACTGTGAGGAGGTGCTGGAAACAAGCCAGTGGCTTCTCATCTCGTAGTTCCCAGAATTAATTTCCTCACAAGTGCGAAAGGCTACAATACAAAATTAATTCAATCCACACTAAATGTTTGCCTTTGCCGGTTGCGTTCCATTCTTTCAAGAAATGTTCATTCTGTATTTTCTTTCGTTCTTTCCAGCTCTTTCCAATGGCAGAAAAATAAACCAGCGAAGTCCTACCTCTTAAAAAAAAAGAAAAGCTGGTTTCCAAAGTTTGAGGATGTTTGTCCTTGCTTTGGAAGAGGGAAATTTTCCTTTTCAGGCAACTTGTCCGAGGATAATTTTTGCATTTTATGGTGAGTTTTTTTAGAAACCAACTTCTCCTTTCCAAAGCATCTCCCCTGTGTTCTGCTCTCACTCCTTCATTAGGGAGATGGGTTTATTTAATTACAGTACACTTCAGGGTTGGTTTTTAAAGAGGGGAGATGGAATTTCAGGTGTTCCAGGTCCCACACTCAAGATCAGTTTTATATCTCTCAAAAACAACACCTGCTTAAATGAACAAAAATATGCCATGAAGGAGGAATTTAGACATGTTAGAAACTAAAACGTTGCTCAATTTTTTGTCCCACTCTGCTGAAATAAAGGATTTTTTTAAGTGATTAATGTTTCTGTAAAATCAAATGTTATTTTGAATGATTTTCAGAGTATCTTCAACTGCTCACACAGGTTTGAGATCTATAATACAACTTCATTCCTGATAAGACTTTTGTGCTAAGCTGCATTAAAATAGCAGATTTTATTGGGAAAGAATTGGCTGAATGGATGGGATTTCTTCAGCTGTAAATACATGACAAAAGAGAGCTTTTAGTGGTTTTTTTTTGAGAATCCTCTTTGTTACAAAGTCACAGTTTGAAGTTCTGGATTTGATAACTGTAGATATTAATATGGGTTAGAAAGTCAGAAATCGCCTTGAGAGCCTTGTCCTCTTGAATCCCCAGTGCCAGAATATTTTTCTGGGAAGCAAAATTGCCTTTTTCATGAAAGAGTCAGAGTGTCACCAACTATGGATGAGTGCTATCAGTTGTCTCCTGAGACTATTTCATGGAATTTTTATTCTTGCCTCCAAACTGTGGCACCGTTCCCTCTTCACCTCTCAAATTGAATGAAATAAGAAGCTTTCTGTCTTAGCGTCTCAAAATCCTCTGGTACTTCCAGTCCCTCCTTGTCAGGCACACTTGGGTGTATTTTTTTTTTCCCCTTTTTATGGACTAAAAATAACTGGAGGCTTTATCCTCCAGTACGAGGTTCCTTGACCGAGTACCCAACGTGGATTTCTGCCGTCCTTGGCTGAGGAACCACCAAGGAACCTTCTGTAGCACAGACTCCTCCTGATTTCCATCACACATCGATACCAAACAGCCAATTTTGGGGGTTTGCACATGGACTTTAGACCTACAGTTTTCCATCAAGTACCTGATTGATAGTTTAACCCCATCTGAGTGCCTGGAGCCTGTATTTCCTTTCTGTTAATTCCACAGTTGTGTGGTTAAGGATAATTTGACTCGCGCGAAGTCGCGTGGTCTGAAATTCGCTGTCGAGTTTCGGCATAGCATGAGATTTGTCTCCTGCAGTGAGGGAGGTGGTTTCAGGTAAATTACTGCAATACAGGAATACCTGATACCAAACACGTTTTCTAAGTCAAGTGGCCACATTCTGGAGGGTGCAGCTGAGTCCCTGTAGTGTTTTCTGTTGCATCTCTCTGAGTGAGACATTAAATTCCAGCCTGGCTTTCCCCAAAGGACAAAACTCTCTTGCCCCCTGCATCTTTAAAATTAAGCACTAATAACCCTAAAGTCTTTGTGGCCAGAACTGTCTTAATGGCAGACTTTATTCAGATGTATTACCAGGATTTACTTCATATAAAAGCCGGCAATATTAATGTCATCCTGTAATTAGACCGGTTATTTTAGTTAAAATAGGTGCTGTAGTAACAATGAGAAGGTGCAGAAGGCTCCAAAACTTCTCTGTAGGGAGAAACTCCCCCTCAGAGGGTCAGAAAATATTTCTTTCTAGAAGTGTGATTGACTCTGACCTCCCAAGTGCAAGAGCTGATGCTGTGGAGGTGAAAGGAGGGGATTTCCACGTTCAGGGTCTATCAGAGAATGAGTGATGGGTATTTTTTTAAAAAAGAAAGTTGTGCTGTGCTCTAGGTGTGTCCCAGCTCTGCTGGCTTGTGGCACCTTCTGAAGAGGCATCTCCAGTTGCCCTGGGGCAAAAATGGAATTGATAATATCACAGGAAATGCTGCTTTTCCTGCAAGCAGCTCCATACGGATTCTGCTCAGTCCCACAACCACTTGGGCTGCTCAGAAATAACAGAAATGTCGGATTAGCATTACTGGACACCCAAAAAAAAAATTCATTTCAAGCTTCCCATGTTCCTCAGATGGGTAAACATTGGAAGGGAATGTGACACTGGAATCTGACGGCAACAAAGGAAAAGCATAAACAGGTTTTTTTTCAGGTATTTGTTAGGGGGAGGAATGCGGAGTGTTCGGCTCCAGCAGGAAACGCAGCTTTTGAGAATGGGAAATAGGCTTTTCTGTCCAATTCCGTGTGCAGATGCAGAACTGGAAAGCTCCGTATCCTGTGCCGCTGCAACCCCTCGTCACAACTGGAGCGGAATATCTGCCAAACATCTCTGGTTCATTGCTTCCTGAGGTGTCTGGACGTGCACTTGTGTGTGGGCAGCTGAGGCTGAAGGCAATTTTTATAATTATGCACCTCTGAAAAATGGAATCTAAGTGTAAACCTCGGCATGCTCTCTAACAGTGTGAAAAACTGTTCTGAGGAGGCACGAATGTGTGCTGGTGCATTTTGGGCTATTCCCATCTGAGCTGCGCAGGCAACACGAGAAGTGGCAGCGTGGCTGCAAACAGAGAGGCCAAGGACCCTGAGCCTCTGCTTCACAGCCTGCTCCAAACACCGCTGTTGTTATTCCCAGAAAAAAATTACTGTCAGAAAAACCCCCGCTTTGTGAAGCTGTAATAAACCCAGCGGAGCGAGCGCCTCTTCCTTGGCGTGTTGGAAGGAGGCTGGATGTTACATGTAATGTCCAGGCTGCTTTGGTTTGCTGTGTTTTGAGAAAGTCTGAGGTTTGAATCCCACTTTATTCAGATGTGTTTTTAGGTATATTTCTTTTTCAGCATGAGGGATTTCTGCTTCCCGCTGATTTTCAGGTTGCTCTGCCCCTTTTGGGGTTTTGGGTGATGAGAGGGCAGGAAACAGAGCTTAAATCACATTAAAAAATTGCTGCATTTTCCAGATCTGTTCATCTCATCACTATCCCAATATCAAGTAAGAAAATCAATTTTTTAAGTTAAAAAGTTCTGATGTTTTCCTGGTTTTGTAGGAAAAATAACTAAAATTTGGGTTTTGAACCTCAGGACAGTTGAATGGGTTCAGTGTCACTGAATTGCCTTGGATAATTCACTCCTAAAACCTTTAACTGCCATAAGAGTTGGAAATACAGTGTTACATTTTACTGTGGCAGTTTTAAGGAGCAAATTGATCTTTCTTTAGGCTTTGTGAAATAGATTAACCCTCAGGTCAGGTTTATCATGAGCATTCAGATGCATGAGTACAGTTTGCCCAAATTTAAAGACTCTGGTTGAAGTATTTGTAAATCCTCAAACCGGGCTGTTCCTGGAGGGTGCAGCTGGTGCTGGGGAGACAACCAGGAGAGAAAAGGGCCTAAAAGATGCAGATATTCCTGGTTTTGTGAGGATTTGTTCTCATTTGCATCCCATCCAGGGAGCTGTGCCATCAGCACTTCCAAGTGGTGCCTTCCCTGCCCAGGAGCCATCAGGTGGTGCAGAAAACTCCTCCAGTTCTACAGAGAATGGGTTTAAAATATTTCAGGAATGTCTTCATTGTCCCTTATCCCTCAGGATAAAGGTGGTCTCCCAAATGCTGTCTGTATAAACTCTCCATCCTCTTACCATCCCTCTGAGGGGTGGGCTGTATTTATATACCTTTGCTCTTCTCACTTGGGGCTTCGTGGCTGTATTTTTATGATTTTATAGACAATTATTCTGAACGAAAAATAATTGTGAAGAAATTTGTAACATAGAAGCAAACTTTTCCCACAGAAAACTCATTTTAATGTGAGATCAAGGTTGTTATTTCCTGATTTCAGCATGAAATAAGCTTATTTTCAAATGGCAATTTTGAAGACTCATTACAGCAAATTATTCTGTCTTCCTTTTGCCTTAATCCCACCAACATAAAAGAGGGAATGAGAGGAAAAGGGAAATATGTAAGAGGAAAGAAGGCACCAATGCAAATCTACTTGCATTGGATGTAGGAATTTGGTGAACCAAACACTGCTTTACTTCCCACACATTTTTGTTTGGCGAGGATTTGTGGAATTAGGGATATATTTTTCCCATTTAAACTTGCATCAGGCAGAGAGAGAGTTCCACTTTTAAAAAACAGAGTGGTGAACTGGAGGAATTTTGATTTTAGGTGCTGTTTAAAAGTTTCAGACATAAGAAATATCATCATTTTGTTGAGATTAAGTAGTAAATCTGGTATTTCCAGTAAAATCTCTCATACCACGTTTATGCTTAAAGCCACATATTGTAGATAGAGGGGGGAAGATCTTGGATTTTGATTCTGATTTAGTGGGTTTGAGTCATGACATAAAGCTGGAGATGGAATAAGTGGCTGTGGAAGTGTTGATCCACAATCCCAAAGAAAAACCAGGAAAATCTGCAAATTTAAAGCGGTGCCCTTGGAGAAAACAGGGAATAATAATCCCAGATGGAAAGCAGAGTTCTCACAGGAGGGAGGGTTAGGACAGAGCTGTAAGATCTGTCTCTAATGAAAGGGGAGGGAATTTCAGTGTGTGGAAAAGGAAGATCATCGTTGGAAGCCTGCGTGGCTCCATCACGGACCCGTCCTTCAAAGACCTTAAACACCAGAAAGAAAAGAGAAAAAGGGCAGCTCACCTCCAAAAAGAAGGTTACAAAAGGAATAGCACCAGTGTACAGAGCCAAAGTGAGGAAGGAAGGGAAAATCCAGATGGAAGTAGCAAGAGACAGAGAGAAATCCATTGATAAGTACATTAGGAATAAGAGGAAGACCAAGCAAAGCGTTTGGTGTGCTCCTTGAGGGAAGCAGGGAGCCATTAGCAAATGAGACTGAAGTGTTCAATGACTTTTTGCATTTGTTTTCAATTAAAAAGAAAAAAAAAATCAAAAGTGAACAGATGGTTTGCACAATTAATACCAGGAGAAAATGGATGAGATCTCAGCCTAGGAGATCTACTGACAGAGTCCTGCCTCTTCTAAAAAGCCTGATGATTTTAGTCTGAGGATACTTGAGGGACTGGCTACAGCACTTGCAGTCACACCAGCAGACACTCTGAGAAATTCATGGAGCCTGGGAGAGCTGGATCGAGCAGGGAGGAGCACGCGGTCTCTGCCTTTAGTAGAGGGCATGGGGTTAAGGGAGAAGAGGAATCTGGGGAATGATAGGATTTGGGTTTCCTTTGGTTTATTCTAAATTTTTTATTGCAAGCACTTAGATGGTACCAAGGAGGGTGCTCCAGGCCAGGTTGGACGGGCCTTGGAGCAAGATGTCCCTGCCCATGGCAGGGGGGTGGAATGAGATGATCTTTGAGGTCCCTTCCACCCCAAACCATTCCATGGTTCTGTAGGGAAGGGTGCAGCAACCATTGCAGACCTGGCAGATGATGGGTTTATCGATTTATTCTTTCCATAAGTGAGAAGAGGAGGATGTTTTGATTTTTAGGAAGGCTTGGGCCCTCCTCAGGTGGTGGTCCTGGTGCTGAGTAGAGAAATGGCTGGAGCTGGCACAGCCCTTAAATTTGCAGGTGGGAGAGAATGGAGGTTCACTGCGGGGGGGAGTCCGTGTGTGAAAGAATTCCTGTGCATTAACAGAACAGTCTCAGTAAAACAGTGTCAGCTGTTCTCTGAAGGTCTTTGTCAAGATTCATCAACCACCAAGTCCAAGGCAGACAGCTTTGGGAGAAGACTTTCCCAAGGAATTTTTCCAGAGCCTAACTTTTCAGTAGTTTCTCCATTTACCTAATTGCTTGGGTTAGTGTCTTCTACAGGTTAGTTGCATTTGATTTAGTTTTTATGATTTAGGTGACACTTATTTGAACCAAAAATACGACTTTATGACTAGGCTGGAGTGCCATTTTGCATCTAATTTCCTAACTGCTAAGCTTGCTGCAAGAAGTTAAAAAGTTTTAAGAAGTATTGGGGGAAAAAAAAATCAAGGAAGACAGTGCGAGAGAATTTATTTTATTACAGCGCCA
>JACSVZ010000008.1:34989865-35007365 GCA_014706295.1 Lycocorax pyrrhopterus obiensis
CTGAATTTCTTTTTCTCCCCGGGGAGTTCACCTATTCATATCGAAGGTTTCATTTGCTGTGTAAACAGAATAAACAGACAATGCAAAAATCCCTACAATACTGTAAAATAATTCTTTTCAACAACATAGTGGATCATGTTTAAAAAAACATTGAGAGGGCGAAACGTGCCAGGCGACGATTTCTCTCTTTATTGCACTCCTGAGGGAAGACTCATCTTACTACAGCGCCTTTCCACCAGGCTCGATAAGTTCATTTTTATTAAAAACATAGCTAAAAATTGCATTTTAAACCAGTCTGAAAATACAGGGGGTGCTCGGGGTTGCTCCAGAGCAGTGACCAAGGCGGGACATCCCGGCAATTCCACGCACTTCGGGTGGAAAGGGGGAAAAAAATTCGCAGAAGGGAGATTCTTTTCTTTTTGACATTTTACAAATAAAAAGAGATGCGGGTTATTTATGCTGGGATGTTGCTGCAAAGTCCTTATCTCCATGTGGCACTAAACAAGGATTTGTTGTGGGATTTGAGAGGGCTGTGTAGTGCTTCAGTGTTAAGCACCCAAAACTCTGGGGGACTGGCACTAATTTCCTCTCTCTCGTAAAACAACATAGTATTCATAACAACTCGAGAGGCTTGACATAAGTAATGATGGCATATGCAGGCGAAGATTACCACCCCAACAGTGTAATCAAGGTGCTAGGTACTAATGCAAGTTAAATTGAGACAATAATGCTGAAACTTGCATTGTGGGATTAGGAGAGTACTTGAAATGCTGACATCGGCATCTCCTGGAAGCGCGCCTGTCTTCCTTTCAATTCCTGTTTATACTTAATGACCTCAAAATTTGTATGTCGTTAACACCGTGTACTGAAGTGGGAGAGAACAAGGTTTGGGAGGGAGAAGATTCCCTGCCTTCGTTGACTTTTGTCTCTCCTGGTAATTGGCGGCGCGTCGGGGCGGGCGAGCTGGCGGGGGGCCCCGGGGGCCGGAACCCACCCACCCAACCCGTGGCAGCGTCCAAATCAAGCCCTATTAAAATTTGATGCTCAGATCAATATTGTGGCACCCAGGTAATTAAAGTGGGTTTGTTTATTTGGCTCCTTATAAATAAAAAGGGCTTAATACAGACTAATTACACCGAGCCCTTCGCCTACCGTAGGATAATAATGGCGGCAATTTAAAGTGATATTAAATGAGAATTAATAAAGGAATATTGAGTCACTTTGACTGCATTAAGCTGTGTGAAATGATTTCTTATCTCAATTTAACTTTGTGTCCACAGTTTAATGATTGATAAGCTTGGAATTTTTATAGAGGTAATCTAAAACAATATTTGATTGCTACGTTGAATTAATAACAACGAGCCCTTTTTTCATGTTTATCAGCACATCGGGAGAGATGCTCCCTTTCACTTTAATGATGGTAATTTGTATAACCCTTCTGCTGGATATTGTGCTTAGTTTATGCATTTAAATGATACTCTGACTATATTTTAATTAGTTTTGCAAAAAATGCGTATTTTCTGGGCAGTTTGTACTTCCGTGTAACATGTGAGGTTTGTAACTTATTCCAAGAGAACGAAAGCAGGTTAAAAAAAAGGTACAAGTCAGCTTCAAGTGAAAATTGAAATCACCCTGAAATTCTGAAAGGAAGATTGTAGTTAATCATGATCCTTTAAAATCAGCCCTGGAGAACTGCATGGCAGAAGGAAACACTGGTTTGAATGTTCCAGATCTGAACGTGCAGGGGCCTGGATTTTCTCCCCAAAAACTGTTGTTTCTGCCACCAGTTCATGAGGCATCGTGTGCCGGGATAATCCCCTTCGGTGGGAGAGGAAACTCCTCAGAGGCACTCTTAAACTCTGAAGGGGCCAAAAGGCAAAGACACAAATTTGGAGTGCAAGTCCACTTTATCTGTGCAATTATTGCACTTAAATATGTTTAAGTTCTGGTCCTTCCTTGCAGCTCCTTGTGCCTCGTGTCCCACCCCATTAGCACCCCAGCCTCCTCCGAGCTGCAGAGCAATGCAGGAGGTCAGGACCTCGTGCTGAGCTCTTTTTCGTATCTATATAACAAATTTCTGATATTGTTCATTAATTTCTGTCTCCGAAATGCCGTGTCAAGCCTCCCAAGGAGCCCACCAGTGTCCCCTGGACAGCTTCTCACCATGGGCCAGCGTGAGTTGCTGATGAAATTACAGGTGCAGGGAAATGCAGAATTAGAAATATATCTGATGTTGCAATACTTGTGAAGCTATAGCTTTGTTGATGACAGGACAATTCCGTTTTTGACAGTTTAATTTACTGTTGCCAGTGGACAAGAGCAAAAGGAGAACGTGGGGTTAGGCACCTGCCCCCTCGCGCTGTGTTTCACATGGTAGGTTGCAAAATCATGACTCCCTCAACCTGTCGTGCTCAAATGAGAAGGTTTTCAGCTGGGGAAATGGAATACATCAGTGCAGGTAATATTGCCTGACCTCATAAAACAAAAGGAAAAATTGCAGATTCTGACAGCCATTATGAATCTTGTATCAGCATCCAAACGGCTCCGAGCCGAGGCGCGGTGCATGTTTGTAATAGGAAAAAAAAACCCGGGGTTGCCACATTGACTTGCAATACGGAGCAAAAAAATGACTTGTCAGTAATTCGTTGTGGGATGTTAAAGAGGCTGTTGGATTTCTTGGTTCTCTACACAGCCAGAGTTTAGCCTGGAGCAGTGGGGAAATGCTGCTCGCCAAGGTGGTCTCGGCTCGGCCGCGGGCTGGGGCGGCCGGGAGGTGACGGAGGAGCCGCTGCGCGGGGAAAGAAACGCATATTTTAGGCAAGCTGTGTTGGTTCAGAAATCCCTGAGCCTTTTTTATGGGCACACCATAAAAGTGCATGTTCTCTTCCTCTTAAACCAGATAATTTTGCTTTTGAAAGCCTTTGAACTACAATATTTTCTTCCAAAACATGGCAGGAGGGCTGGAACTACGGGATCTTCAATGTCCCTTCCAAGCCAAACGATTCTCTGATTCTATGAAAACCCAAAGTGTTACAGTGTCAGACTCTCCACCCAATTAGAATTTTATTTCTATTAAAAGAAGGAACTCTATTTCCTTTGCTCTTGATTCCTTGACTACTCGTGTTTTTCCTTATTTGATGGTGTACCTTCATCCATCTCATTCTTCCTTGGGCTTCCTTGTGTTCTGTATTTCAGAAAGTTCTGAAAATGAGTGATTTAGTAAGGCAAGCAAATTGAGGATGGAGTCGGTCATTAGAAATTAGTTAAACTATTTGCATATTTGAAATGCCTGGAATTCTCTCAGACTTTCACTGGTTGGGCTGTATTTGATAATATCCTGGGAAAAGTCTGTTAATCAGATTAATTTAATATGCTTTCAGTGACTATTTTTAAGTTTGAAATTCCTCTTTAGTGGAAGAGTTTTTGACTTTATACATTAAAATCTTCTTGATGCCTCTTGAAGCAGCGAAGGCTGCTTTGATGGTGGGCTTTCAGTCACGCCGGGTCAAGGTGCTTCTTCCTTTGCCCTCAGAGGTGAGACTGTTTCTTTCCATGTTCTTCTGTGCTATAGAGAACCACTTTTAATCTATAACAATAAAATTTCATCTTCTGCCTTGCCTCCCCTTCCAAATTTCCTTTAATTTGAGCGGTGGGTGTAGCTTTAATGCTTGGTGCCGCACCGGACCACGCCGTAGCTTCACCTCTGGATGCTGGAGAGCCTTGCTCTGACTTTTCTTGGGCTCCTTGGGGAACGAAAGCTCTCTTTGCCTCAGCTAATTGGGCTGGTGTATGTGTGGGCAGGTTATCCTCTCACGCCGGCCCCGCGCTGATATTTACCCAGGGCCCCTCCTCGCATGGAGCCCGGCGCTCCCGCCGCGCTCGGCAGCTCCGTGTTTGCTGGAACTCGAGTGCACTTGAATTAAATTGCAGCTCATGAATGCCAGGAGAGTGCTGGGATGGGATGGGATGGGAAGGGAAGGGAAGGGAAGGGAAGGGAAGGGAAGGGAAGGGAAGGGAAGGGAAGGGAAGGGAAGGGAAGGGAAGGGAAGGGAAGGGAAGGGAAGGGAAGGGAAGGGAAGGGAAGGGAAGGGAAGGGAAGGGAAGGGAAGGGAAGGGAAGGGAAGGGAAGGGAAGGGAAGGGAAGGGAAGGGAAGGGAAGGGAAGGGAAGGGAAGGGAAGGGAAGGGAAGGGAAGGGAAGGGAAGCTGGCAGGGCAGACAGGGCCACGCGGCGCCCGCGCCCCGCCAGGAACCAGCAGCTCCCTGTTCTCATCCCTCAGCCCTCAGGGACAGGGAAAAAAGGAGTGAGAAGCAGTTTGGAGAGGTAAATATGGGAACTGAGCCTAGCAAATTAGATTTCAAATTTTTTTTTGCTTCCTGAACTGAAGGTCTTAAAAGGATCTGAAATATTTGGTTTTTTCATTCATGAGGATTGTTTGTTCATGCAAGGTGAAATATCTACAGTTACATCATAGAATCCCAGAATGTTTTGGGCTGGAAGGGACCTTAAACCCCATCCAGTGCCACCCTCTGCCATGGGGTTCTTCCACTTTCTTCTCTTCCACTATCCCAGGTGGCTCCAAGCCCCCTCCAGCCTGGCCTGGGACACTTCCAGGGATGGATGGGGCACCCAGGATTGATCACCTTCATGGGCCTTCTCTGGAGACACTCCAGCAGGTTCATGAATGAATTTATGTATGAATTTAAGTGGTTTGAAGGACCTTTACCACTACCAAAAAAAAAACCCAAAAAAAACAAACCCAAACCTGTGAAAGAAAATATGTATTCGAATCCAAGTATTTGAATACATATAAGGTGCTCAAATTCAGTGAGACACATGGTAGATTAGATGGAAAGGTTATCCAACAAAACTGAGCGCAGCCCAGAAAGATTGAAAAACATTGAATTGCAGAAGGGTGTAAAACGCAAGATTTCCTATTCAAATACTGATATTTTAGCCACCCAGGTATTAAAAATGTCACTCTAGTCTGCAGCCAGCTCTGCCACCAACAGCAAACATGAACTTTCTACATCTGCTCGTAGGTGGCAACTCCAGATTCCCTCATTAATTTAAGCTGATGTTACTTTTGAGGTAATTAAAGCACAAAGATGGTGACACAAAGGAAGGATTGGGGTTGGAAATACCCTGTTATTAACCTGTGCCTGGATGTGGCTGCTCCTCGGGGCAGTCTCGGTGGGTGTTGCCCATGTGCAAGGCAAGGGTTGAGGATCTCAACCAGCTTCGTGGTCCCTGTGTGGGGATGGAGAAATCATGAAACTCAGATTATTGTGGAGACAGAAAACAGGGACAAGTTGGGATTCTTGGAGGTTCAAAGACAATTAAAAATAGAGAAGGTTCATGCTGTGACAATGGTGGGGTAAGGAGGGCACTGGGCACCTGAAGGAAATTTGCACAGAAATTTGTTGCAGTGACGTGTTTGCAGCACGTGGCCACAGTTTTTCAGTGGTATTGTGGAAAATCTCTGCAGTTGTCCTTTCACATAACACTACTGATTGTGACAGGGCTATGGCACTTTTGTATTTGCAGCTGTTAGTAAGTTGCTATCCCGTGAATTACCATTTCATGTCTTCTGTTGGCACGAGCGGCCGGGAACACAGTAAAGATTTTGAGCTGCTTTAGAAAGACGTTGCTTTTTTTGAAATAAAAATAAACTCTGAGTGAAAAAGCTACTCTTAAAAAAATATTTCAGGGAGTGAAAAATCCCCTCTGGCTGATAGTGCTGCAGATTAAGGAAAGGCAGGCCATCCTTTCCCCTTGCACCGCAGCCGAGGCACGTTGCACATTACGGGGTGAGCGTGGCTCTCCCTTTTACCGGCTGAGATGGTTTGCAAAGGCCACTTCAAGCTTCTCGGCTTTTCAGTGCCTTTTGTGTGAGACTGTCAGCGCCCGAGCCCTGGCCATGACATGCACAGACCGGCTGGTTTTTCTCCTTCAGATCAGCGCCTCTGGACAGCTTCTCTTTCTCTGGCAGCCGCTTCAACCTGCTCTGTCTTGTCATCTTCGAGTTCAATATCTGCTGCTCTGAAGGAAAAAAAATGGGATGGGTTGGACCATTGTATTTGGTCTTTTGACCCTCCATGTTGCCCATGAGCAGTGAAGGATAACTTTTGACAAGCCATGTCAGATGTGACAGGCAATCTAGTTGGGTTGAGTGGAAATGTGCTGTACAAGTTTGAAGCCTTAGTTGGGGGCATTTTCCTGGTGTTCAGTGCATTTAAATTGACACCAGACCTCAGTGTTGTTCCTTGCAGAGCTCCGCGTTTCCAAAGCGTGCGGTTTTACCAGCTCAAATGAAAACCTTTCATATGCATTTTGCATCTCATTGCACCAATCCAAGGCAATATAGCCCTTCCCAGGGTTCGTTTTCCATCCCTCAGGAACACACGTTAAATTTAGTTTTCATCTACGAGGATGTTTGATTTTTATTTTCATGTAGGAAGTTATGTTTTACTGTTCCATGGATTTCTGTCTTTCCGTGGGTCACCTGAGTGTGATGTGATAACACAACTCCATGCACATCGTTGTGCTAGAAGTTGCTGAATATTGCACATTATTCAAAAAGCATTAAAGGAACCTTGCTAAGCTTCAAAGTGCTTTTATTTCCAATTAATTATTCAGAAATGTTGATAGTAGAACCTTTGTGGGAAGCACATTTTCTGCGCCGTTACATAGGCTGCAGTCAAGATCTGTTCTTATTGTATCCCTTCATTAATGGGCTCTGATATGCAGTTCCTCTTTTATTTAAATTAATTCTCATTATGGATGAGAAAAGCTGGCAGATAACATCCTCCCTGGTAGCCAGCAGTGGTGGTCTGGCTTACTCTGAGTTTCCTGGCTCTGACCTACTGCGAGCATCCCTCATGCTGATCCTGTGCTGCCAATGGCTTCTCCTGGGCAGCTCCCTCTTACCCCGCATGGATCAGCCCAGGGCTCGCATCAGCACAGAGTTCTGATGGGCAGCAGCAGAAATTACATGAAATTCCCTTTGTGCTGTCCCAGCCCACTCCAGCCTGGTCTCCCAAGCAGTGCAGTCATTTCCCTCGCTGCCGCCGTGGTGCTGCCTTTCCTTTCCCCTCTCTGGTGTCGTGGAATCCCAGAATGGTTTGGGTGGGAAGGGACCTTAAAGCCCACCCAGTGCCACCCCTGCCATGGCAGGGACACCTTCCACTGTCCCAGGCTGCTCCAAGCCCCAATGTCCAGCCTGGCCTTGGGCACTGCCAGGGATCCAGGGGCAGCCACAGCTGCTCTGGGCACCCTGTGCCGGGGCCTGCCCACCCTCCCAGGGAACAATTCCTTCCCAGTATCCCATCTAAACCTCATATCTTTTGGTAGTGTAGGAAAACCATCTCCTGCCATTGCTGGTTCCATATCAAGTTGTGAGTCCTTCAGGAAACATGCAATTTGAAGTGGTTTAAACACATTATTATTATTATTATTGTTATTATTATTATTATTATTATTATTATTATTATTATTATTATTATTATTATTTCATTGTCTGTGTGAATAGTTTATTTTTGCCTTTAAGGTCCCTTCCAGCCCAGACCGGTCTATGATTCCGTGATTGTAGTTTTGCTTCCATTTTTGGGATGGAACAAAACATAACACCAAGAAGAGCACTTTTGTGCTGGTACAGGGCCTTTCAGTCATGCCAGCAAGGTGACACTTTTGGCTGATGATTATTTTTCCGCAAATATTACTGATTTGTTTATTTCTTTCTTCATAGTAGATGTGATTTTCCTCATAAACCATTCCCGTGTGAATTAAAAACAAATTCGACTGCTGGGTCAGTTAAGTCTTTAAAACAAAAAAAAAAAAAAAAAGACACAGAGCGAGCAGTTGGCAATAAACTTGTCCTTTTTGGCACCTGGAATAAAAACAGTAACATAACAGTACCTTTATATAGCACATAAAAATATAATTCAGGATAAGAATTCAGAGGTCACGGCAAATGGTTACCTAAATAGCTCTAGGGAGTTAAAATAGTTTGCTTATATAAAGATAAGGTGATATTTTATGCAGAAAGCCCATGTGTGGTTCCAAAGCCTGATGGTTTTATACGCAGTAAAACAACTTTGAAAACAACGTGCAGAAAAAGTTAGAGAAAATAATTTTTACAGATTGTAAAACGTAGACATCGAAACTTGGGAGGTGATTCTGCTCCACTTAAAAATGTCCATCAGCCTTGGCTTTAATTAGTGCATTGTGGCTGGGTTGTTTCTGACCTACAGCTCCCTTCATTTCTTTGGCCACACGTTGTTGTAAACCCAAAAATGGGGTTTCTTGTCCATGGAGAGCTTGTGGCAGAGCATTTCGAAGGTGTAAAATCTACAGGGGCAGAAGTTATTCTCACAGCATTTACATTTGGCTGCCGGATTGGGGCTCCTCAGGGTCCTCTGTACCCGGGGCTGAATCCACAGCTCCAGGTCCTGTTAGCTGGAATTGCACTTCAGATTCCTGCAAACAGGCTCTTCCTGCTCCTCACCACCTTCCAGGAGAGGTTATCCAAGGGATGGAGAAAAGCTCAGGGGTCCTGGAGGGGTATGTGGCCATTCTTTTAGGAGCAGCGATCTTTGCCATGTCTTGGCCTATGCAAACCTATTGAAAGTTCTTACAAATCATAGAATCCCAGACTGGGCTGGGCTGGGGGGGGACCTTAAAGCTCATCTCACTCCAACTCCCTGCCATGGGACACCTTCCACTAGACCAGGTTGCTCCAAGCAAATGTGTGGTTATATATAGAATATGGGTATATTAAATTAAAATAGCCTTTGCAATTAACAGGTGGCATTAAGGGACTTGGGACAAAGGATGGAGGGACAGGACAAGGAGTAATGGCTTCCCACTGCCAGGGGGCAGGGATGGATGGGATATTGGGAAGGAATTGTTCCCTGGGAGGGTGGGCAGGCCCTGGCACAGGGTGCCCAGAGCAGCTGTGGCTGCCCCTGGATCCCTGGCAGTGCCCAAGGCCAGGCTGGACACTGGGGCTTGGAGCAGCCTGGGACAGTGGGAGGTGTCCCTGCCATGGCAGGGGTGGGATGAGATGGGCTTTAAGATCCCTCTCAGCCCAACCCAGTGTGTGATTATATGATTTAAAGCAATTTGTTCCATATTTTGACATGTTTTTCCTTGACCCTGTGGATTTTACCACAAAACTGATGTTTGCAAACACACTTAAAAGCCAACACTAGAAGCAAACCAGCAAGAAAAGCCCTCAACAAAAGCAAGGGCCTCTGATTTTGCAGGAGGTTGAGCTTTGCAGTAGGAGATACAGCAGTGTTTTCTTCTTTCAGCTCTAAAAGTGTCGATTTTGATCTGGAAGCTTAATTTCTTTCATTGAGGAGTTAAGCACTCGGTTAAATTCCATGAGAACATATTTAAACATCCTGAAAGATGTACCCAGTACATTCCCCCTAACGCCCATAATAATGTGGCCGTCCAGGGCTTCGGGCACTGGGGCTTTTCATTTACATTGGCTGACCTCAAATTGGATGTAAGCTGTTCTATATCCAAATTAATGCATTTGTGCTCTGTTCATAGAGGGAGCCTGGTGAGCAGGGCTTGGCCGTGGTTTCCAGCTGCAGGCAGATGTTGCTGGCGGTGGGAAGGTGGTTTTGTGTGCTCCTTTCATGGGGTGCAGGTGGGGAGGGTCTGCCTGGGGCAAATCCTGCTTCGCATTTTGGTCCAGATCCATCCTTTCAATGCTGGTGGGGCCACTGAACATGAAATGAGTGGTTTTCCTTTGCTCAGTGAAAGTGTTCCTGCTTTGATGGATGGCAGAGAAATACGGACCAAAGCTGCTTTTCCTGGCTCCTTGCCCCAGTTAAATCTGACACGAGGTAACTTTTAGAAAGAGAAGTCTTGGGAGACCTTGGCTTCTTCGTTTCTCCTTGGCTGCTTGTGTAGAGGAGGACAAGACTGTGGACAACCAGGACTTCCACAGCTGGAATTGGGGTTCACATATTTGTGTGGTCTCATCTGTCCATGTAGTCATGGTCATGGTGGCCACCTTGTCATGGCCTCCTTCAGAGATTTTGGATTAGTTTTTCTACTAATGTAGATTTCTTCACTGGGTAAAATGATGGAATCGTAAGTAGTTAAGGTTGGAAAAGACCTTTAAGGTCATCAAATCCAACTGTCAACCAGCCCCAGCACCATGGTCACCATTAAACCATGTGCTCAAGTGCCACATCCACCCGTTTCTGAGCACTTCCAGGGGTGGTGACTCCACCACTTCCCTGGGCAGCCAGTGCCATTGATTTACCACCCTTTCCATGAAAAACTTTCCCTAATATCTCATCTAAACCACTGAGCATCCTTTCTTCCATGTCCAAAGTTCAAGCACACCAGTTACTGAGCAGGATGGATATTGTACTTGATAAATAACATCCTTTGCATTATTACTTGATCCATTATGTTCTACAACTGTGAAAACATGGAAATCAGGAAGGATTTCTTCATGAAAAGAGTGGTCAGGCCTTGGCAGGGGCTGCCCAGGGAGGTTTGGAGTCCCCATCCCTGGAGGTGTCCAAGGAAGGACCGGAGGTGGCACTCAGAGCTCTGGGCTGGGGACAAGGTGGGGATGGGGCACAGGTTGGACTCGGTGATCCTGGAGGTCTTTTCCGTCCTAAATGATTCTGTGATTCTCTTCTATAATTCTTGGGAAAAAAATTCCCTTTAATTAAGGCAGGTTATTTCTGGCTGCTGCTGTGTCCTTCCTTTTCCCACCCCAGCTGTGGCCCTGCTCCCAAGCCACCAAGGAGCAGCTCGTCCTGTTCCTACAGCAGCTCCTGTCCTGGGGCTGCGGAGGCTCCCCAGCACTTGTCACCTCGTGCTGGGGACCAGGCTGAGGCTGGGGACAGAGGCTGCAGCACCAGGATCTCACCCAGAAGAGGCCTCTCAAACCCCCCCTCCCTGGGCATTAGCAGTGCTCCCTGCTTTGGCTCCTGTATAAATATCTGCTGCATTTCCACCAGGAGTTATTGCTGTTATATATTTTACAGACACTTTACTGTCATCTAAGTGGTTTATTTTATTCCCACAGCTAGGAGAAAACTACAAAAGGAATTTTGTAATCTGAATGTGATTGTGGGCAGAGAGTAATGTTTTGAAAAGGAGCTGAGAGTAAATTATATCACTGCTTTATTGTGTTTAAGGAGACTTTTCTATTGTGCTAGGAGTTAACATTAGTTCTCAAAGTTATTAACTGGATGTGGTTTTATTATGACTGTGTGTTTTGTCAATATATGACTTTTTTTGTTAGGCTTTTCGGTGCCAGTTCGGCTGCAACTTTGGCACCCTCCAAGTTTAAATATGTAAACTCAGCTGGTGTTGAAAGTTTGTTTAGGTTTAACTCCCTCTCACATGCAGCAGAGAAAGTAACCCTTTTTTTATCCTGGGTAGCCTGTTTATAGAGGGGCTTTCTCCAGGCAGGCTGCCTTACTCCGGGTTGTTTTGACACATCCTATTTGGAGAATCAGACTCCAGATATTTGGAGATGGTTTTTGGTGGAGGTGGAAGCTGTGTGGCTGAGGTGACCTTTGAGGCTGCCTCTGCGTGGGTTTTGGGCAGGAGGTTTGATGTGAGTGACAGGGACTTCATGCTGAAGTTGTGCCACCAGCGACACTTGGCACCACCACCAGCCTGAAGCTCCTCCAAAATGCCCCAGAGAACACATTTGAATAATATATGTAGGATCATAGAATATTTTGGGTTGGAAGGGTCCTTAAAAATTATCTCATTCTGTGGGCAGGGACACACTGTGTGTTGTATATTAATTGCCTGCACATGGCATTGTGTGTCTGAGTTTTCAGGTATTTGTGTCAGTTTCCTACTTTTTAAGAAGATATTAAAGCTTCTACCTCTGGAGAATAATAAACAGCTTTAAAAAGGATAAGTTTTGGAAGAAAAAAAAATTAAAAACTCAAATCCAGCTCTTAGAATAATGCCTCCCCTTACTGAAGAGAAGTGTTTGAGGTTGGATGGGGCTTGGAGCAGCCTGGGACAGTGGAAGGTGTCCCTGCCATGGCAGGGGGTGGCACTGGATGGGCTTGAAGGTCTCTGCCAGCTCAAAGCATTCTGCGATTCCCTGATTAATTGCCTTTCACTAATTCTATAAGGACACCACATGGCTGTCGAGAGGCCCCCACCTTCCTCCCACGGCATCATCTCCAGCCAGCCTTCATTGCTACCCCAGGTTTTCCTCAAGCCCTTGGGCCCAGGAAGATGAATTTGTTTCAGTGTTTATCTCCCTCTCTGAGCACGTGGTAAAACCCCCTGCATCTGCAGTGTGGATTTACTGGGCTCTTCAATATTAAACGTAAAGTGCAAGAATGGACCACGTAAAGTAAAAATATTTCCTGGCATGTGCGGAAACATGGTTGATAGGGCAGAGGAGCTGCTCCTGAGCCGAGTTAATACGATCCATGCAGAGCCCAGTAGATCTCCATTACTAAATAAAGTGCTCTCATGAAGCCTAATGTGTTCCTGTGAATTACCCCATTACCTGGGAAGATCCGTGTGGATGTGGCTGCTCACGCTGCTCTTGGCCAAGCTGGTGGCTGTGCCTCGGACTTTATCATTAAAGTCAGCCGTTCATTTTTCTCAAATGTCCATTGCAAGGTGTAAATTGTTTTAAATAGGAATGTATTTTGGAGTCTCGGGAACAAACTTCCCTCATTTTCACAGTTTTCCGTATTTTCTGTCTCTAAAGGCTGCTGTGGTTGCAGGCACTGTGGTCAGGCAAGTGGAGGAGTTGCTGTTTTAGGAGCTCTTCTGCCCTGTGATTGGCACAGATGTGTTTTAATTAGTGAATTTAGCTGGTGTGGGGCACAGGGAGCATCCAGAGCTGGGACCACAGCCCAGCACGTGGGGATACCCCCTCACCCCCAGTGCTCCTCTGGCTGGGGCACGGCAGAAATAAACACATTTTATTGTAGTGGTGTTTGGCAGCAGCCCTTCAGTGTTGTTTTTCAGCAGTGAGCTGGCTGTAACCAGCTCCCACACAGCCATAAAATGGAGTCTTTGTGTAGGGGGGGGGGCCTGGAGAGAGCTGGAGAGGGGCTTTGGACAAGGGCCTGGAGTGCCAAGGGGGAATGGCTTCCCACTGCCAGGGGGCAGGGATGGATGGGATGTTGGGAAGGAATTGTTCCCTGGGAGGGTGGGCAGGCCCTGGCACAGGGTGCCCAGAGCAGCTGTGGCTGCCCCTGGATCCCTGGCAGTGTCCAAGGCCAGGCTGGACATTGGGGCTTGGAGCAGCCTGGGACAGTGGGAGGTGTCCCTGCCATGGCAGGGGTGGCACTGGGTGGGATTTCGGGTCTCTTCCAACCCAAACCATTCTGGAATTCTGTGACTGCACCATGGCACAGAGTCCAGTCCAGCCTTCATCTGCATTGCCAAAACTGCAGCATTTTGCTCACAAATTCACTGTTGTTTCTTCAGGGCCTCAGGAAACTTGTCCCTTGTAAATCACAGGTACAAGGAGATAATTCCTACAGTCCTCACCATGGTTTAAGCCAGGCTGCTGTGACTTCACATTTCTCCTGTTCCAAATGCAAACTCATTCTGTTCATTTTTCCTGCCCAAGAAGCAACGCTCAGCAGCCTGAGTGAATAATTTCAGAATTCCTGAGTTTGTAAAGAAGCCCGAAGCTGGTGTAGAGTAGGTCTTGTAGAGTTATTTTCCATTATCAAGTGCTTTGTCTCAATGCCCTTTTTTTAGTTTTGGCCCATTTTCATTGAATTGTGGAATATGCAGAGTTGGAAGGGACCCAGAAGGATCATGGAGTGCAACTCGTGGTCCTGCACAGAGCAATCCCATCAGTCCCACCCTGTTCCTGCAGACATTCCTCTCGTTGTGTTGGTCGGTCCCCATCCATCACATCAGTCATAACCTTCAGATATTTCCATGGCTGTGCCACATCTCTTGCTCTGGGGTGCATAACTTGGTTTAATATTTCCTCCAGAACTGAGCTTTTCTGAAATACTGTTTTAATTATTTTTAATTAAATTTTAATCATGGCTTCAAAAATTCATCTTCAGATTTTGGATGCAGAGTGAGGTGCAGTATTTTCAGGGAGTGCCTCCTCAGAGGGGGCCTGGTGGGCAGTGGGTGCTGCTGGATTAGCCCTGCGAGATTCTTGGTATCTCTTTTACTCAGTGCTTATTTAGATGATATTTCCCTGGATTTTAGGCTTTCGTGAGAAAATTTTAAAAATTGGTTTTTTCTGCAGTCTGGGTATGCCACTGTCCTGTCTGTGAGGCCCGTTTTTAATCTTGCAGATAATGATTTTCTTTATCGTCAGGATCTCTCATGATTTATTGTCAGTTTTATCACATTCATATTCTACCTAATTATTAATAAGTACAAATTTTAAAAACAACAACAATCACAGAACAGGGGAGGCTTGAAGGGACTCTCTGAACTGCTTTCTGGGTGGATAATTGATTTTTTCTCTTCATAATAGTTGCATTCTGCACTTGCTCATGACCCTCCTGTCTTGCTGACTTGGACTATTTCTCTTAATTCATCAAAATAATTTTGATGTCTGATTTTTTCACAAAAGCTGCTTGGACTGTATCCCAACTTGGTGTGCATTGGGTTTATAAGGATACTCTCCAATCAGTTCAACCAAATATTGGAAATACTGGAGTTAAAATGCCATCCCAGTTGGAAACTGGTATTTGAAGTTCATCTTACTGGCATTAAAACACAAAGACTGGGATTTCCAGTCCACATTGCTGCAGAACACTTGTTTCCCTCTGAGCTTCCTGTTGCCCTTGTAACCACACAGTAAAAACCCTGCTTAAATTTTTTAAAACTTTTCTTGGTGTCCACCTTAGACTCTGTTAATGTAAACTGTATTTCCCTCTTTTTTTATGAGAGTGTCACAGCAAAGGTATATAAAAATCTTGATAAAGTCAGTATATATTTCCCCTACTGCTGCCCCCCCTTATCCATGAGGCCAATTATCTTGTCAAAGGAAAAGATTAGATTTGTTTGGTGGTTTATAACCTTATGAACCTGAGATGCTTATAAATATTTTAATAATTTGTTCCATTATCGCTCCCAATATCAAAGTTTGACTGGTCTATAATTTCTTCCTGTCTCCTTTTCCCCCGGCTTTGTGAATCCTCTGGGACCTCGGCTGTGCTCCAGGAGCTGTCAGAGATGGTCACTAACTCTTCACTGCTTTATCCTGTTCCAGTGAACTGTTACACCAGCAATTAGGAATTCGAGACTGGTTTCAGATAAAGTCCTGGGGCATCAATAAGGTTTATTTATGACAATGATGTTTCCTGTTTGGGAAGGTTTAGTATTTGTGATCAGAACCAGCTGATGGATTCTTTCAGGGAACATGAGTGGTTGGAGGAGTTCAATGTGTAAATGTAGTAATTTGTATGTAAATACAGTTTTTAATCTTAATTTAGGGAGTTGGCTCACATCTCTCACCTGCACAGGTATGTTAATAAGGATTTAAAAGTACACTGCCCAGTAAAACACAGATTCACCGCATCGAGTTCAGTTCATGCACCTTCACCTCGGGCTGATTGCTATAACTTAAATTCCATCTGGGGGTTTTATGCAGCCAAAATCCTGTGGTGGAGTAATTCTTAACTATTTTTACTGCTGTGAATTTATGGGATATTTTGGCAGT
Source organism: Lycocorax pyrrhopterus obiensis (assembly GCA_014706295.1). Lineage (NCBI taxonomy): Eukaryota > Metazoa > Chordata > Aves > Passeriformes > Paradisaeidae > Lycocorax > Lycocorax pyrrhopterus. The sequence goes on from JACSVZ010000008.1 coordinate 35,005,541, forward strand.
TTTGGTTGTCTGAAGTACCCACTGAGGCTTGGAGAAACTGAGGTGTGGTTTCTAAAGCTGGGATGCCCATGCCCCTTGTCCCAGGGGCAGATGTTGATCCCCTTGGGCAATCAGCATCTGGATCTTACAAACCTGAGTATTTCCTGCCCCTGGGAGTCTGAGATGTTCCCACTGCTGTGGACGCTGCCCATGGAGGGGTTGTCCTCAGTTTTTTATCAGTTTTATCATGGTCCTATCCTACCTAATTGTTAATTAGTGCAAATATTGCAAAGCAACAGCAGTCACAGAACAGGTGAGGCTGGAAGGGACTCTGAACTTTGCTGGGTGAACAGTTGATGCTTTCATTCCTCGTGGTTATGATCTGCGCTTGATCATGACCCTCCTGGCTCGCTGGTTTGGATTATTTCTCTTAATTCTTCAAAATAGCTTTGATTTCTGATTCTTTCACATAAGGTGCTTGAGCTGTATCTGGGAGTAGTTTCTGGAGACATCTCCAGGGGGATGTAGCTGGTGCATTATCCCAGTTAGGCCATACTGGGGCAGCCTGGTTGGCTTAAGACAAGGAAAAAAGGGGAAGATTTATATTTAGTAGTCCATCCTGTATGCTATTCGTGTCAAGTATCTTTTAGGCTTTACTGTGAATAAAACCCATAAATATTTCAGTGAAAAGTTGCCCATATTATCCTTTAAAATCAGTTTCCCTCTCCATTTGTGCAGCAAAATTCGTATCTTGCCCCAGCACCTCCAGTGCTGCAGTTTACTGGGAAGTGAGTCTGTGCACATGTTTGTGCACATATGTTGTGTCCGTGCTTAAATATTGAAATTGGATCTCCATTACAATGTTTTGTGCACTGCAGCAGCATTTTTGTCCCAATGAGTGCCCCGGCAAGAGCCAGGATGTCACAATAGTGTTGCTGTGTGTGGGTTCTGCCTCAGGAAAGAGTTGTTGCAGTCAGTGGTGCAAGGACCACACTTGTTTTAATGAGAGCTTCCTAATGACTAAACCATTATGAATATTAAATACTTCTAGTAATAGCTTTATTATGCAGTACCATGGTTTTTCATACTTTCAGAACTTGAAATTAATGGGTGCAAAGCTTTGTTGTTGTGCAGTTTAGAAGTTTCAGCGTGGTGCTGTTACATTCTCAGGGGCCGACAGAAAGGAGCCGGGTTTGTTGTCCTGCAGGGCTTTGAGAAATGTGTTAAACCCAGGGTAAAGCTTTGGTGCTCCTGCACAGATGGACCTGGAGCCGTGCCTTGGAGGTCTTCACACCCCTTTCATAGAACCACAGAATGGTTTGGGTTGGATGAGACCTCAGGGATTATCCAGTGCCACCCCTGCCATGGCAGGGACACCTCCCACTGTCCCAGGCTGCTCCAAGCCCCAATGTCCAGCCTGGCCTTGGGCACTGCCAGGGATCCAGGGGCAGCCACAGCTGCTCTGGGCACCCTGTGCCAGGGCCTGCCCACCCTCCCAGGGAACAATTCCTTCCCATTATCCCATCCATCCCTGCCCTCTGGCAGTGGGAAGCCATTCCCTGTGTCCTGTCCCTCCATCCCTTGTCCCCAGTCCCTCTCCAGCTCTCCTGGAGCCCCTTTAGGCACTGGAAGGGGCTCTGAGGTCTCTGAAGTTTATTCATCTCTGCCCAGGGAGGAGTGGGGTGAAGCAGGGAACTTAGCCTGGAGAGGCACAGACCATCCACGGGATCATCTCTGCCAGGATCCTGCGTTACGAAGCAAAACAGGAGAGAACATTTTTTCCCCACAGATCCTTAAAAATGAGTGACTCTTTTAATTTTGCATTGTCAAGAAAAACACAGAGAAA
>JACSVZ010000008.1:35012365-35019865 GCA_014706295.1 Lycocorax pyrrhopterus obiensis
CCAGATCCTAAAAGGTTGGCTACCCCTGAGATAAGGCATCATGTTTAATGGCCTCGATTTTTCTTTTAAGTGTTTATTTTTATCATTCCTCCGTGAAACGCCGGCCCGCCGGCCGCGACGGTATTAAAATCATTTCGCTAATTTGTGTGGGGGGGTGTTCTGGTGTGCCAGAAGGTGGTTTTTAAGGAGTAAATTTTAAAAAAATTTGAGGGATAAAAGGCTCATTTTGATCACATTTAATCTTGCAGGAAGTATTTCAAAGAAACACTCAGACACTAGAGGTAAATGGAAGGGAGATGATGCTTTTATTGCCCAGTTAGGTAAATGGTGTTACGTTGAATATTGTGGGCTGTCACATCGTTGGCACATAAATGGTTGGTGGGAAATAGTCTCATCTGAGGGAATATTTTCTGTTTGCATTGCAATAATCTGTATGGCACATACTGTATGTGAAAGGAATGAGCAGCAGGTTCCTCTTACAGCGCCTCTTCAGGTCTGTAATTAAATCAGTGTTTTGATTAACAGCGCTATTGCTAACCCTGTGAAAATGATAACTGGGTTTTAGATTATTTTTATTTATTTATTTTTATTTTAATCAGGTTTTTTTTAGTAGAGGGAGGTAGGGGTCTGGCTGAGGATTGTGTGCTGTCCGTGGGATCCATGATGTGGAGGGGCTGGGAGCTGGCAGCAGAGCTGGGGAACATCCACCTGCCCACCACCCTGGGTCCCGTACGGAGCTCTTCCCGTGGCTGGTTTTGGATGAGACTGGGGAAAAGCTGATCTAAAAAGGGAAAATCAGGGCTGGTTTTGTTTTAATTAAAAATTGGATAACCAGGTGTCAATAAGGAAAAGGCTAAAGAGTGTTTGTGCAGATTAAAAAAAAAACAAAGCAAACAGCAAAATAAAAAAGGGAAACAAAAAAAATCACTATTTTAGCTTGCAGACAATATTATCCATCTGGGAAGAAGAGTGAGAGTGAGGGATGTACAGTGAAAAACCCGTCATGCCACCAACCCGATACTCCCACAACAAAAAAGCCTGTTTAAAGCAAGACAGACGAAAAGGGGAAGTTTCACGAAGATTACTGAGGAAGGAAAAAAAAATAACACAAAAACTGAGCAGATCCCAGCTGCTGCCTGTGTTTTTCCCCGGTTTTCGCTGTGCCCGTGGCCGTTCGTATGCAGGGCAGGGCAGGAGCCCCGGCGGGGCGGTGGCCCCGGAGCGCCGGAGGGAGGCCGGGGGTTCCAGTACAGTGGGTCGGGAAGCAGCCCTGACAGCCCGGCCGTCCCCCGGGACCCCGCGCTCCAAACAGGGCCAGAGGGAGCAGAGCCGCCCTCCGGAGAGAGCAGCCGGGGCCTGATGGGTCCATTGTGCCAGTGCCAGTCCCGGCTGCGCTGGAAAATACAAGTTTTGGGGAGCGCAGGTTGGGAACGGAAGCGCTGGGTGGGGAGATGGAGAGGGGCTTGTGCTGGAGTGGTTGGGAATGGGGGGATTTTGGGCAGCCGCAGGATGTGGGATGAGCATCGCCCGTCACCGCCCAGCGAGGTGGGGTGTGATGGTGAGGGGACTTAGGCTGGTGTTAGTGGTCAGATACAGGAGATTTCTAGATTGGTTTGATTTGATTTGATTTCCCCGTCAGAGCAGGAGAGTTGTGCAGAAATCCAGCTCCAGCTGAATGCGCAGTCCCTCTAAGGAAAGCCAGGCGTAGGTGCAGCCACAGCCAGCCAGGATTAGCGAGCGTTGTCTGACCCTGCCTTCGGACCCGCTGTTCCCGTCGTTGTTCCTCACTGTGTTTGAGCCCTTGGGATGTGCCGCCTTCATGGGCCGAGGGGAAGGGCTGGCACCACCTGGCAAAGCCCACTGTGACACCCTGGGGCTCTCCGGTGTCTCCGGGTGAAGATGTCCGTGGGCTGAGCGTGGGGCCTGAGGCTGGAAGGACGGATGGACTGGGGACAGTGGGGACACCTGCCAGAGGTGCTGCAGTGAACACACTGGATAACAGCTGCTGACGAAGCAGCGGGAAAAGGCCAGGATGTAGAATCCCAGGATCACTCAGGTTGGAAAAATCCTCCAAGACCCCTTCTCCAGCACTGCCCAGGCCACCACTGCCCCATGTCCCCAAGTGCCACATCCACACAGTTCTTAAATCCCTCCAGGGATGGGGGCTCACCCCTGCCCTGGGCAGCTGTGCCACAGCTGGACAGCCCTTTCCATGCAGGAATTTTTCTGACTATCCAATCTAAATGTCCCATGGTGCTGAAGGGACGAAGGATGAGGCGGAGGAAGGGATCACACTTTGCAGAAGGTGGGGTAGACGATTTTGCGCAGAGACAAAGCTTCTCCCAGTGCACTGCAGACTTTTTATTCCCTTTTTTCCTGTCTGGCTTCCTGTGGCAGTAAGGCTGATGTGATCGTGCTGTTAGGTCCTTCTCGTTTCCTTTTTTCCAGTTACTTCTGAGTTTGATGGATGGCCTCAGCCCGGTGTGACCAAGGGCTAGGAACATGATTATATTCCTCCAAACCCCAGGCAGGCTGCTGTCCACGAGCAGGACAGCCTGGAGCGCCCGTCCCTCTTCGGGGACATGGGTGGGGAGGGCCTTTGTGGACACTCAGTCTGGGGAGTGTGGTTCAATAGGCATCAGATTTAATGAATCTGTTAATCTATTAATTGCAATACTCATGGAGCAGCTTCCCAGCAGCTGTGTAGGGATTTTCCCAAGCCCTTCGCAGCAGGTTCCTGCCGGTGGCAGGTTGAGAATCCCACCAAATATCGCCGTGCTCTTCAGTTCCATCAACCATCCACTGTCTCTTTTTGGTCCTTTTATAAATCCTGTGCTAAATTGCAAATCCCAGCCTGTGTTTGTCCGTCTTATCAATAATGCATCGCCTCGAAGTGTGGAAGGGGGAGCCACAAGTGAAACTGCCCACGGTAATTCAGGGCTATAAATCATATTTTTTGTTGGGTTTGGAGGCTGAGATTGTCTCAGCGAGATGGTTTGTGCCACTTTATTGTGATAGTTCAGGAATATTTTTTTATTTACCCCATTCCTCTATATGTGTGTGTATATATATTTATATATCTGTATATATCTTCCTGCTTCCTTTTCAGCTGTCAATAGAGGCTGAATCCTGGGCCTGCAGAAAGTACGAGCTTTCTTTTTGTAAGGCAGACACAAATTGCCTCAGATACCAGGTGTCTTGTATAAAATCTTCAAAAGAAATTACAGAGTTGTTTTTGGAAGAGATGCAGAGCTGAGCCATGGCTTGTTGTCCACATTTGGGGCCTAACTGAGATGCTGATCTGCAAAATATTCTGTGTCCAGTGGTGCGTGTCTAGTGTTCAACTCTTATTTTCTGTACTGCGAGTCTGGCCTGAGCTAGAACATGATTTTCAAAGTAAATATTAAAAAAGGATAAAAGCCAGATATTCTCTTACTGGTATTTAAACCCATCCTGGGGCCTCAGGCTCTGGGGAAGGCTCTCCCTGAGCTCCTGCTGGAGCAGACTCAGCACTAACAGTGGGATCAATGGATGTTTTCAGAGGTGGATGTTTTCTTTTTCCAATAGTATTTGCAAGCAAACACTTCTTGAAACTATAAATTTTTATCCTATTTAGAATTAAAAATTAACATTTTTCTAGCATAAGCACAATTTTCACTTTCTTTTTTTTTTAAGTTTAACTGCTTGTGTTCTGCAAGGAGACATCTATTTGTTTCGTAATCCTGGTGGCCAGCTGGAAAGATCCAGATTCAGACAAAATCAGAGAGCAGAATCACACAATCTCTAAGGTTGGAGGAGATCTCCAAGGTCATCAAGTCCAACCTTCCAGCTGAATATCACCATGCCCACTAAACCATAATAATATATATAAATAATAAATACCTAAAGCAGTCCTGACATCAGTGACTTGCTCTCGCCAGACATCACCCCCAACATTTTCCAGGTTAGCAAAACTTGGACGTTTTATTTTCTAGAGGACCAGGTTGAATCCTTTTGGGGGTTGTATCTACCTCGATACCTTGTTTGTGACACCAAATCCACCTCGATGTCACCCGCAGCTGTCACAGAATTGTTAAGGTTGGAAAAGACCTTTCAGATCATCAAGTCCAAGCCTCAGTCCTTCTGCTGTTGGGTTTGCCCATCCCAGCCTGAGGTTATCCCATCCCAGGCACGCTGCTGGGATAATTCCCCACCCAATTTCCCAGTGCAACGGGACAATGTGGAGAGCCATAAAAATATCTGGTAAAGTACATTATTTCAGGGCAATCCACGGGGTTGAATCCACCTCAACTCCACTGCAGGAATAAAAAGTTGAGTTTCTAAGGAATGCGCATGGAAGGACTTATTTGTGCTGTAAAGATTTCCTGACAAGCAGAAATATAATGCTTTTTGAAAACCTCATTAGAAAATCAATTATATCATGACACTTAATGTTGGGTTATTTACAAGCGAGATGTCTTGTTGGGAAAAAACACAATAAAAATTCACACTTAATCCAGAAAAATGGAGGAGCATAAAGAAGAGTTAGGTTTTGTTATTAGCATGTTCAAAGGAGCAATTACCACGAAGCAGAGGGTTTGTGCTCCAGCAAGAACAGCAGCGAGATCTGATCGTGGAGGGACACGAGGTGTCACCCCCTCAAAGGGAAAAGGGCAGAGAGATCCTTTCAGGGCAAATAATGATGAGTTTGTTCATGGATTTGTGTTGATGCCCAGTGCCCAGGTCCTCCACCTCCTCTTGCTTTTCCTCATGGAATCATTAAGGTTGGAGAAGACCTCAAAAATCTCCAAGCCCAGCCATCAACCAGCACCGTGTTCACCACTGGCCGTGTCCTCAAGTGCCACATCCACACATTTTTGAACACTTCAGGTGATTCCATCACTGCCCTGGGCAGGCCCTTCCAATCTTTGACAACCCTTTCCATGAAGAAGTTTTTCCTAATGTCCAGCCTAAACCTCCCCTGGCACAACTCGAGGACGTTTCCATCTCACAGCCCTTGATGTCTTTGGGTTTAAATGCCTTCAGAAAGAAAAGCTCACCTTGGCACCTGGGGAATGGCTGCTGCTAATGGGAGGCTGTGGCTGCTAAACCAGCAGCTTTCTTTGGAGAAAAAAATGGGAAAACTCTTCCAATTTCATGGAATCACAGAATGGTTTGGGTTGGAAGGGACCTTAAAGCCCATCTCTTTCCCTCCCCTGCACCATGGGAAGGGACACCTTCCGAATTTCTGTGCTGCTAATTACGAACATATGACCTCAATTGTTGATTTTTTTTTAAACTGCATCAGTTTTTTAGAACTGGACTGTTTTCTTCAAATGGAAAATGCTTGATCTGAAGCAGAAAATGTTGTTTGTCATGCAAATATGAGCAAGATGCAGCTAATCTAATATCCCCTGCATCGTTCCCACTGAGGGAAAGACAGAAAAAGGCAAATTTCTAGCTGAAATCCTTGTCTTACATAGCCTGCAATCTGAGTTTGCATCAGATGCAGAACTAATGGTGCTTATTTCCTGCAGAGTTAAACCTAAAACGTGTAACTACAGGCTCATGTGTGTGTTTGTGGCAGAAAAGAAATATGGTGTATTTTCATCTTTAATTCTGCATAATGCCTGTGGTAGTTCACTGTCTGTAGCTGTAAAGTTTCTGTGCTTTCCCTGCTTTTTAATTTAAAAATCCATGGGTTTGATACATTTGCTTCATAATGAACAATTAGGCCATGAGAAGAACATTTTTGGCAGTAATTAATCGAGGAAAGGTGACTTGAAACATCAGAGGAGCGTTGGAGGTGAGGCTGAAGGGATTCTACAGGGAAGATAGAGAGGGACTGGGGACAAGGGCTGGAGGGACAGGACACAGGGAATGGCTTCCCAGTGCCAGAGGGCAGGGCTGGATGGGATATTGGGAAGGAATTGTTCCCTGGGAGGGTGGGCAGGCCCTGGCACAGGGTGCCCAGAGCAGCTGTGGCTGCCCCTGGATCCCTGGCAGTGCCCAAGGCCAGGCTGGACATTGGGGCTTGGAGCAGCCTGGGACAGTGGGAGGTGTCCCTGCCATGGCAGGGGTGGCACTGGATGGGCTTTGGGGTCCCTCCAACCCAAACCATTCTGGGATTCTATGAAGACAGGACACCCTTGCTCTCCTCCAGTTTCAGGAATCTCCTCATGAACAGGATGTAGTGCTGTAGACTTTGGTTTTTTGGTTTGTTTTTTTTTACATTATAACAGTAGTATAAGCATTACTTTTTTAGGGGATGAGTGCTCTGGAAGGGGAAAGACTCTTGCTTCTAAGCAACCACAGAAGTTTCTGTCACAGCATTGTGTGTGTTTTTGTTAGAAGCAGACATTTTTCTCCCTCTTTTGACCCCTCTGCTCACTCCTAAAACCACTTTGAAGTGCTTTTTTTCATTTTCTTGCTTTCTTATGAGTAATCAACTCTTTTTTTTTTTTTGTTCTGTAAGACTCAAGAAGAAAAATGCAGTGTCAATGAGACAGGATGAGGGCAGATAAGACCAACTCTCTCCTCAAATTCATTTCTCTGGGAGAATTCAGACATCCTACTGTAGATATTTCTGTGCTGGGGCTAGACTTGACCTGTGGGCTGAAAATTTGAGCCAAGACACCTGAAATCTGACTTTGGCTGAGTTATACTCATTCTTTCCCAGGCTGGCAGCAAAGGGGCAGGTCCAGGATGTCTGGAAAGGAGAAGTACCAGGTACAAGCTTGGGATGCTCCTGAAAAGAGGAATGTCAGGGTGATTGTGCTCGTCCTCATGTGCCACCATCCCCTCCATGGAGGGAGGTTTCTCTTCCATCAGGAAGCTGCTCCTCATTTTCTCCTCAGGGGTGTTGGGTGAAACAAGGGAAGGGTGTGGATGGGGATGGGGATGGGGATGGGGATGGGGATGGGGATGTGGATGATGTGGATGATGTGGAGGACGTGGATGATGTGGATGTGGATGTGGATGTGGATGTGGATGTGGATGTGGATGTGGATGTGGAGGGATTCCCAGGGGGACAGTAGGGATCCTGTCAGCATCACTGTCAGCCTGGCAGCACTTCTCCTGCAGTGAATTTCCAGACCTTGATCACCACAGGCCAGAGCAGCTCCTCTCATCGGCGAGGCCCGAGCTGACCACAGGAAAAGGAGCGATAAATTTAGATTATTTTGGCATCTGTAGGTCATTATTGGAATTATAGCAGCTGGCTGCTAGGTCATAAAGTTACTCTGACAGGTCATGAATACTGAAAGTACTCTAACTACCCTGCCTTACTCTTATCGTCCTCATTCATTACTGTCAAGATCTCCTCTTACAAAGAGGGGGCATAAAGTTTAAGAAGGGAGAGGAGGAGAATCTTGTAATGATATTCCTCTTCCGTCTTTCTAGGAGAAGGGATGAAAGGCAAACTTAGACTCTTGGAAGGGAAACAAGACCTGCTGAGTTTGAAATGTTTAATTGTTTATAGTTACCAGTTTATTAATTTGCTGCATCTTTCTGAACCATAAG
>JACSVZ010000008.1:35024865-35042365 GCA_014706295.1 Lycocorax pyrrhopterus obiensis
TGCTCTAAGGTGTCCCCAGGGTCTTCTGTTCTCCAGGCTGAACACCCCCAGCTCTCCCAGCCTGGCTCCAGAGCAGAGGGGCTCCAGCCCTGGAGCGTCTTTGTGGCCTCTGGACTCACTTCAAAAGGAGATGCTCAGGGGTCACAGACTTTACACCCACACTGGGAACTTGCTTTGAAGAACGTCCTGGCGAGTTGAATTCTTAAGAGATTCCTGATTTATCTGTATCTTAATTCATTTTAATAGGCTGGAGGATCTGCAGGTGCTGTTGATTATAATTCTTGGTGCTCACTGTCATCTGGAATTCATGCACTGACGCACGTCAAGGTGGACATCCAAAGTCAGGGCCCAGCTCCAATAATTCAGCCTTAAAGTTTTTGTCCTTCAGTGTCCCCATGCACCAGATCAGGGACCTGGGTCTTGCAGTATAAGAGTTGTAATGTGTATTTTAACTCCCTTAGGCTTGCTGGGGTGTTTTTTTTTTTTAAATCCATGCATAATTGGGATTATATCTATCTGAGATATGTAGAAAAAATGTAAATTTGACTCGAGATACCAGTTGGCAATTGGGTTATCGCTGCGAGGCAGAGTTCTGAGTAGGGGTGGTGGGTTTGTGGCCGTTGCAGAGGGCTGGGAGTGGCGGTGGGTCCCCAGGACCAGCGGAGATCGCGGGGACGCGCGGGGAGCGCGGTGTGCGGTTTGAGGGTCCCCTGCAGCCAGCCCTAACACGGTTAATTGCCTGTGATAAAACCGACCTCCGAGGCCTGATGGGAGGCTTCTTTTATATAAGAAAAAATGTTTTGTAGCAATTTCTTGTAAGTGCTAAAATTAACTGACTTTCTTTTAACCTAATTAAAGCTAGAACTGATGGTATCACCTATGCTTAATGTTGCCGAACGTCTCGGGCAGAGTGTGCTGCCGCTTGGAACTTGGCTCCACTTCTGCTTCCTGCTTTAAAACATTTAATGTGAAGCATCTGCTCGGTTGTTGCCGGTTCAGGGTGTGCTTGATCTCCCCCGTTCTCAATCTAGAACAGGGTGGTCCTTTCCAACACAGAAGATGCACAGAAATTGGGCCTTTTTTATCTTTTCGGTGAATTTTCCGGTCGTTCTGCTGCCAAACCCACTGATTTGAAACAGAAATATTTATGAAGAGGTCACTCTGATATTAGGAATATTTGTGCTTTCTCGATAGGGCCCAGCTGTAGGTCTTTGAAGAGTTTCATTCATGGAGGGGAGTGGGTCTCTCTGGGGAAGCTCTCCGGGCTGATCCAACTCCCGGTGCTGATGAGCACCAGAGCTAACTGTGGTTGTCTTGGCCTGGATGATTCCTGCTAACACAGATGAGGTGGAAACGTGCAGGGTGAAATCTGGAGAGAGCGGGAATTAGTCTGGAAAAGCTGTGGGTGGGAAACAGGAAGAAAGCAGAGCTGGAATTGGTGACCAGTGTGGAGGTGGAGCAGGAAACCTGCTGTAGAGCAGGGAGGTCAGACTGAGCAGCACAGAGATGGCCCAGGCCAGGTGAGGTCGGGAGGATGGTGGTGGCCAGCGTAGAAAAAGGGGAGAATCTAAAGGTGGGCTAAGAAGAGGACTGTGGACAAGGGTCTGGAGTGACAGGAAAAGGGGAATGGCTTCAGACTGCCAGAGGGCAGGGATGGATGGGATATTGGGGAGAAATTCTTCCTGTGAGGGTGGGGAGGCCCTGGCACAGAGAAGCCGTGGCTGCCCCTGGATCCCTGGCAGTGTCCAAGGCCAGGCTGGACGGGGCTTGGAGCGCCCTGGGGTAGTGGAAGGTGTCCTTGCCCATGGCAGGGGTGGAACAAGATGATTTGTAATGTCCCTTCCAACCCAAACCAGTCTGGGATTGAGGGAAGGAGGGTGGCACGGAGCAGACAATGAAGGGCTTGGGGCACTGGGACGCCCCAAGAAGATTGAGGTGGTTGAAGAACCAGAACTTTGTGGTTGTCCTTCCACCTGGCTGTTGCTTTAGCAGAGGTCTTTGTTCCTAATGGGATTCACTGCTGTGAAAACACAATAAATGCTCAGGGAAGGGGAGCCAAGCCCACACACGCAGAGCATTGTTTTCCTTGGACATGTTTCAGGTGTTCCTTGGGAAGTCGCCGCCGTGGTCTCGCAGTGCCACATCCCAGGGCAGGATCTTGTTTGAAATCTGTGTCTCCCTGTATAGGATTCCAATCAAAACTTTAATGGTCCAGGGCAGTCAGTAGCATTTAATGACCTTCACTGCTATCACTTGAGTCTTTTGGGCATTGACATTGATTTTCCTTATCTTGGCATGTGGAGACAGGAGTCTCACTCCATCCTTTGAAGTGTTTGCTGGTACACACCAGGAGCACAGAATAAGCAGGGAGCAGCTTTGCAGGGATCATCAAGCTTGGGCAAGCCCAGTTTGGTCCCCAAATTTAATATCAATAATTGCAAAAGTCGGGGGAAAAAATGAGTGTATTTGGATATCTTTGTATTTACTCAAGAGGTGTGTTTATTTATTATTTATTGTAGCAGTAATTTAATTTATTAATGTATTATGTATTTAATTATATATTTGTCTGTTATATTATTTATTTGGAATTCATATTATGTGTATGATGCCCAGATCTCTGTGCAGGTGCTTCTTTCCCAGGGTTAAAGAGAGGGTGCAGAATTTCTCACCAGTCAGATCCATAAGAACTTGCATCCTCCAGAACAGATAAAAACAGTAAGGAAAATATTGCACAGGTTGTATGATGAGGAGTTAGTCTTCCTCAGCTCTGAGTTCTTGTGCTCCTCCCTAAATGCATCGAATTTTTCTTAATAGGTCTTAAAAGGAGCAGTATCGGGGCTGTTGGGCAGGAATTGGGGCTTTTTTGCTGTTTGTCGCAGCTCTCATCCCTTTTTTAATCTCTCCCTACCATCATACAGCCACTTCATTTACAAGCAGCTAAATTAAACTGTGTCAGCATGTGCTTCCCCATGAATTTTAAACCTAAAAAGGCGCTTTGTTCGTTGATTCAGTTGTGGGGAAGAAATGCAGCAGAGCCGCCCGGCTATTTGAACTCTTTATTTGCCACATTTACAATATTAATAACACTGTTTCCAGAAGTTGTCACATCAAGTAAAAGATCTTCATTCCGGGCTGTCTTTTGGGGCCAAATCGAGACTGGATGCATGCATTTAATAAATTGTAGTCTCAAGTAGTCATTTTGGTAAATAATTAGCTTGGGTGGAAGAATAAGTTAGCATATTGTATGCATCTAATGCTGCAAATGTACACACAGCAAACTTTGCTATTAATCAACAGTCAAGCACTGTAGGTTGGGTCTCATACATAATGAATTGTCCTTAAACCCCCTGGGCTTCATTGATAGAAAAATAAGAGAAAACACGAGTGTAGTAAGCTTTGGAATAAAATTTAACGAGATTGCTCTGCATCCTGTAATCGGTTTGGAGTCATCAGAGACCAGATAATTCAGCTGCAGTTTTGGGGTGGCTTTAGCCTTCATCTATCAAAGAAAGGCTGCTTAAATGACATTTAGGTGTGGATAAAACACATTTTTTAGTTAATTTCACAATGAAGGCTTCAGTAAAAACGTCAGCTCACTCTGTGTTATTATGGAACAAATAACGCTGCCTCACTGAGTCTCATTTTAATGTTAATTTTTGTGTGCTAATCATCACTGATTCCTCCATTTGAAAAGTAACACACCAGTTACTTCTCTAAGAGAAAAATGGTGTGGCAGGACAAGCACAGATCTGTATAATTGTAAGAAAAAGACAGTCAGCCTTCAGTTTTCAGATAGTGCAACTTTTTTCTATGGTGAATTCACAGGCGTGAGAGTTATGTGACAACTTGTCTTCAGTCATTTGCTGACGAAACAAAAAAATGCCATTTAAAAACCAGTAATTTTTAAATTATTCTGGCCCTTCATATGTATTTCATGGCAAGAGTTGCCATTCAGGTCCTAGAGGATCAACAGTGACTTCTCCTGCAAATGTAAAAATTTATTCTGGTTTATGAGCTCTGTTATTAACTATTTATATATATATATAAAAAACTTATATAAATATTAAGAATTATCTATACTAATGACACTCATGGAGCTCCATAACAACAGTCACCAGGCACTTCCCACCATTGGGGAAGAAAATCAAGAAAAAACCCCAGAAAAAGATTAAAAATAAAGATAAAATTACAAAATTACAAAATTGTAAGTTATAAAACATTACCAAAAAAATTAAAAAATTGGAATTAATAATGTGCTCTGAGTCTGCCCACAGGTATCAGTGACACTTTGTTGACTCCAGGCTAGGAGGAGTTGCAATTTTTTTTAGTTGAGGAGCTTTCTTCATTTCTGTCTTAACCAAAAAAAAAACATTGAAAATTTTAAAATTGAAGTAGAGGGGACTCTTCACTGGCTCAATTTTTAAATCTCTCCTTAGGCAAGCCACTGGAAGGTGGGGTGGTTTTCCATGGGTAAAACACTCAGGTGTGTGTGGCTACAGGCAGTGGAAGTGAGATTTGGACGTTGCAGTCAACCAGTCAATTGTATTTAAAATAAGCAAATATTTTATAAATAGGCACCTATTTTATAAATGTGTTATGGGAGCTGCTACAACACTCTCATGGTGTTTATTTATCCTAAGGAAGCTTCCAGCTCCTGGCTTTCCCCCCAGCAATGTGCCAGCAGAGTCGTCGTGTTACATCCTCTTCCTTTCAACACGGCTCAAGGTCCGCCTTGTTTCCCTTAAGTTTGCGAAGGACTGAGGCAAAAAGTAGCTCAGAAATAAATAATGAGCATCCTGCCACTTTAGAACATGGCTTCTCCCAGCATTTCTCTGCTTTTCATCATGGTTGAGCTATTTGGGATGGTCCCGAAGCCAGTCTGCTGCTTACATGTTTATTTTGGAAGCGCCTTAGAAACTTCCAGTTCTTGGCAGTGGCTTTGGAAGGAGCCCATTAAGCTGAGCCAGGTGGTGTTGCTGCCTTTCTCCCCCTCTGCTAAAACCTGCTTTCCCTTCCTTTCGTCCCGTGCAGACGTGGGGAGTCGCAGCAGGAGCAGGGCTGGCAGGGAGCTTTGGGAAGACGCCTCTCGGCTGTGTGGGTGCAGGAGCCAGCGGGCTCCCCGGGCTTGGGCGGGCTCTGGAAAGGGCTGTAATGGGAACAAATATGTAGGATTGCAGGAGGAGTGGTGTGGGATGGCTGTGGTGTGTGAAAACCCTAATCCTGTGGTACATTCCCACCTTGGGACTGATCTTGGGCTCTCTTGGGCGTCACCACCGCAGGCTGGAGATGTGCAGCACCAGCAGTGGGTGCCTGGCCTGAAAAAAGGCTCTTGGTGAGACACATCCGACTGGAAAAAAATCTGTATTTATTTCTAGATGTCTTTAGAGAGCTTAAAACAAGCTTTTATTTCTGTTGGAGGAGCCTGTAGTTTTAATGAAGCATCCCCCTGTAAAACCGTATTGGTCATGTGGAGCTGAAAATCCATTTACTGTCCCCAAAAAGTTCAGGCATGTGACAGACATGTGACACTGCTGGCATACTGGAGGGCACCACGTTCCTGCAAACAAAAGAATTCTGAGTCAAAAATAAAATAAAATAAAATTAAAATAAAATAAAATTAAAATAAAATAAAGTAAAATAAAATAAATAAAATAAAATAAAATTAAAATAAAATAAAGTAAAATAAAATAAAGTAAAATAAAGTAAAATAAAATAAAATAAAGTAAAATAAAATAAAGTAAAATAAAATGAAATTTTAAAAAGTAAAATAAAATATAAAATGCACACTATACCCCAACAGCAATGATTGTTTGTTGATCGGGCGAAAATACAAAAACCTCCACTTTGATTTTTTTGGGATGCCAGGCAGCACCCAGCATAATTCAGGAATGAAAACAAGTGCAGTGACAGACTCTGATGAAAGTGGAAGCAATTTAAATAATATTAATGTGGTTTAAATAAATGTTTCTCATTATTCCAGCCCCATTGCAGAAAAAAAAAGGCATTGGTGCTTTTTAAGGAAAAATAAAAAAATTCTCCAGGGTGAAAGCAAAGCAGTCATATTTCTTACATATTTTGTTTAGGGTTTGGGGTTTTTATTTTTCGATGAACGTGCTTATGTTATTTTCCTGTATAAAAGTAAAATTGCATCTTGTTGAATCACAGGTGTGAGGCTTAAACTTTCCATGGGTGAAACAGTGAACGGCCACTTTGGCCACCACCTTGTGTGCTGCTGGTGCCTCTGTGATTCCTGCCTTTGGGATCACCCAGGGCAGGACATTAAGTAGGGCCCTTATTTCTTTTTCATTCCTAAAGTTTAGGCCCAGGTAGTTAATATGAGTCTTAGATGGGTATTTTTCTCTAAATTTCAACTTTTTCCTGTCCAGCTTGACTCAGAGGTGCTCAAAGATCCATGCCTGGAGTAGGATGTTGAGAAACCTTCCAAGAAATCTAACACCGAGCAGAGGGATTTCCTTCCAGGGGGGGAATTTCCCACGATGTAACTCCTCTGCTCTTCTTACGAATGTTTTGAGACCACTTTGACTCTGCTTTTTGAAGGGTACTTACAGCTTTGAAGCCTGAGAAAATCCTTTAAAAGGCAGCTGGTGTTTGCAGTTGGATATTTAATGCCGAGGTGGTTTGTAGAAGGAGTGCTGCTGTGCAGCTTTGGGAAGGGAGAGGGGAGGAGGGAAGGGCAGGGGCAGGAGGAGGGCCAGCAGAAGACACCCATGCGTGAGTTATGTGCCTTTTCTTTCTTGTTAAAGCCGTCAAATTCCCAGGAATAGCTGTTGCCATCTCTAGCCAAGCAAAATTAATATGAAGGTTTTCCTTTTTTTCAACTCTTTGCCAGTTTGAAGCTCCGGGTGTGTGTGTTGGCACATGGAGTCTGTATCCTGCAGGAAAAGAGGTCAGTGCATTCTTGGAAGGCAAATTCATTTCTGCCTTGCAGAGCGTTCCCTTTCCTGGCCAGGGTGGAGGAGGCCATGGAGCTGGCAGGTGTTGGGAAAGCCTCTGGTGTTGAATTGCTGGGAGAGCAGTCCCACCAAAAGCATCTGGAGATGTTCAGCAGTGGCAGGGCACTGCGCTTAAAAACAGCAATTAAAAAGAAATGTAAAAATAAATCCTATCCAAGCGCTCCTGCCAGGGAACACCTGGTACAAGTGAGGAATGTGTGTGGTGGTTTGGCTCAGAATGGAACCTCAAAGCCCACCCAGTGCCACCCCTGCCATGGCAGGGACACCTCCCACTGTCCCAGGCTGCTCCAAGCCCCAATGTCCAGCCTGGCCTTGGACACTGCCAGGGATCCAGGGGCAGCCACAGCTGCTCTGGGCACCCTGTGCCAGGGCCTGCCCACCCTCCCAGGGAACAATTCCTTCCCAATATCCCATCCAGCCCTGCCCTCTGGCACTGGGAAGCCATTCCCTGTGTCCTGTCCCTCCAGCCCTTGTCCCCAGTCCCTCTCCAGCTCTCCTGGAGCCCCTTTAGGCCCTGGGAGGTGCTCCCAGCGTCTTCATGGCTGCTCCCCACCAGTTTTGGGGGGGACTGATGATGGTTCGGTACCCTCGGTCTGCAGTTGGAGGCAGAGCCCAGAGCTGCTGCTCCTGGAGCCGTGAGGAGATGGAGTTTTTCTGTTTTATGGTGACATTGCAGCCCAAATGATTTCCAGACCCCCGAGAATGGGAAACAGGGTGATGGGAAAAACTAAGGCATGCGTAGCTTTGAGCGCTCTCTGTGCTCTTCTGGATAAATGGAGCAGAAAAGTCTCCCCACTTCTCTCCCAGGTTCCAAAGGAGTTATTGTCTCTATATTCTCTCATTATTATTTTGTTGTAGCTCCAACAGTCCCCAGTAAAACAGAGGGACTCCATATTCTGCTGTGTTGTACCCGTGTGAAATGAAGGATTATCCGTGGTGTTGGGAGCTTGGTTTGAAGTCCATGTCATGGAGATTCATGTAAAAAGTTTGGGCATGGATTCTCATACCTTTTTCCTAGCAAAGATATTATTAATCAGAAAAATAGCATGAAGTAGACATCAGTTTTATAAGGCAAATTGATCCTACTTCACACACGAAAAGAAATAAAGAATCAAAAGCATTAATTTGATAAATAAATGCAAAGAGAGAAATAACATCACACTTAACTCCTACCGAACTGGATGCAAAGCTGGTTCTGCAGCTTTGTTTTGCCTCTGCTCCAAGCCGCGGGCTCCGGTGTGGCTGGAGCGCTTTAATTGTCTGTCTCTGCGTCCCTCCACTTCCTCACCAGCAATTACGTGGCCTTCAGTGGTTCACAGTTAATCAGAAAATGAGTCGGGGCTGGGGGATGGCAGAGCCGTTTGATCAGGCACCGGGCGAGCGAGGGCTCTGCTTCTGGGGGCGGCCGTGCCCCGGCCCCCGGCACATCCCTGATCCTGGCCGGGGGCTCCGCTGGTTATCCCGACACGATTATCCCGACATCCCGGCTTGGAGCTGGGCTGGGTCAGGCACCGGAGATGCTGGGTGTCTCTGCAGAGCTGCCTCGTGGCTAAAGCAGAGCCGGGCTCTTTGATGCCGGTGCTGGAACATCGCTTGGTTCCTTGGCTTTGGCTTTTTGCTCGGAGGAGTCTCACAGAATCCTTTCCCCTCCTTGCGGCACGCTCAGGAGTCGGGGTTGGTTTGCTCTGTCCCCGTACCTGGCTGGCACAACTGCTCTGCTTTTCTCTTCCCTTGTCTCAGGTTCACAGGTATTTTGATATTGCCACAGCTTTCTTTCCATTTTCCTGCTTTGGGGCACATCAGGAGACTCTGCTGTTGAGGTCTAGCACTGAGGAGCTTCTGGCTCTGGCTTTATTTCCAGCTGGGAGAAAAAGCTGCAAGAACCAGGAACCCTTCGGATGGCCCATCCGTGGTGGGTTGGGTTCTGGGTGTGAGAAGCTTGCTGGCAGCGGTCGCTGTTCTGGCCATCACCCTTGGTGTTGTCTCCATCATTTCTCATGGGTGCACTGCTAATGGGCTGGTTTTTATTGCTATCCTCACACAGATCTCTGCAGTTCTGAGAGATCCCACCCCACCCCAGCCTTGGGAAGCACCAGGAGAGCACCACCACCCCTTTCCCAGCACTGCTCTGCATCCCTGAAAACATCCAGCTTGGAAAACACAGCTGGATGCGTGCAAATCCGGGGTTCCCTTCTTCATCACTCTCATCCACACGTTGCTCTTGCAGAGGAAAAGAAAAAAAAGGAGCAGGGGAGGAAGCCCATTTTTATTTACAGGTGCTTTCTGCTCGCTCACTTTGCTCCTCAGCCCCGGCAAGCACGAGCTGCCATTGAAAATCAAATGAATTCTCAATTGCTTCCTTCCAATTCAATCAGGGGAGGGAAGCAGAGACCTGCCACGGCGCTGGAGGAAGCGGGGCCGAGGAGGGCGCGGAGCAGCAGAGAGCTGCTTCCTTCCCTCCTTCCCCAGGGATGGGCCCTGGGGACAAGGGGCTGTGCCCCTGGGGGACACGGAGGAGGAGCCTCACCTCCATCCGCCCTGGAAGCACGAGGATGTGTCAGCCACCATGGGCTTGGGTGGTGTTCTTGCTCCCTGACATTTCCCATATGGCTTTTTCCTCGAACCAGTCTTCCATGGATTTGCCTACAGGTGTTTACAACATCTTTGCATTTGTAGAGGTGGTGAGGGTGAATTTTTGTTACTGCTGTGAGGAATCCCTTCACTTTTCTCTGAGAAGAAAAAAGATCCGACTCCAGATGAAATGTTTTGAGGTTTTTATTTTGCTGATACAGAGTGTGTGAATATTCGGTTTTATCACAGAATCAGAGTTGTTTTGGTTGGAAGGGACCTTCAAGACGGTGTTGTTCCGCTCAAGGGACACTTTCTGCTAGGCCACGTTGTGCAGAGCCCTGTCCAGCCTGGTTCTGTCATTTTTACCATTGTAACTTTGCATTTCTCTGTGTCTCAGCAGGGCAGAGTCCTCGGTGGCTTGCGAGGTGTGCGAGGGGGCTGAGGAGATGACGGAGCCCCTGCAGCAGTGCACGGCCTGGCTCCGAGCCTACTTCTGTGAGCCAGCGACCACGGGGAGCCTGCCCGTGCCAGCCTTCCACCACCCCCTGCTCCAGAGAGGTCAGTGCCACCCCTCCCTGCCCTCTGCCAGCAGCCACAGGCACTGGCTCCCACCTCCTCGGTCTATAAAACGACGTGGTTCGGCTGCCAACACTGAAAGGTTGGGGTGTGAGCACACCCAAAGGGCTGTGAGCTGCTCAGTGAGGTGGTGGCTACTTAAAGTAGCTTTTGGCCAGCAGAAAGGGGCGTTGAGGCTTTGACATCGCTCTCCACAACTCCCTGGCTGAAGGGTGCACCCAGGTGGGGTCTGGCTCTGCTCCCAGGGAACAGGAAGAGTGGATATGGGCTCACATTGCATCAGCAGAGGTTTAGGTTGGAGATTAAGGAGCATTTCTTCGTGGAAAGGGCTGTCCAGCCCTGGCACAGCTGCCCAGGGCAGGGGTGGAGTCCCCATCCCTGGAGGGGTTTAAAAGCCCTGTGGATGTGGCACCTGGGGACATGGGTGGCTTTGGCAGTGCTGGGAATAGTTGGAATTGATGGGCTCAGAGGGAGTTTCCAACCTCAGTGATTCCCTGATTCTGTGGTGCTGTGTCCCTGTCAGTGGAAAAGTGCCAGGGAAGCAGTCAGGGATAGGTTGTGTAAGGTCGCTGTGGTTTTATTCCCCAAAGTTGTCACAGATGATGTGCTGATATTTTTAAACAAAGGACAAAGAGAATTGTTACCAAGAAGTTGTGCTATTTATGAAATTGGCTAAAAGCAACACCTGAGAAAAGTTCCTCCTCCCCATTGCCTGCTTATTATCTGTGTTTCTGAAGGCCTCATAATAGAAATCAATCACTTGAAATGAAACAGGTCCCATTAATAATAATAATAATAATAATAGCAATAACAATAATAATAGTAATCTCATAAGTCTGATGTTTGCAGTGCCTTCTTGCCTGCCCCAAATGTCACCATTTCTCAGTGGATGAGGATCAGGATCTGTGAGCTTGGCACAGCAACTTCGTTTCCATGAGCATCTTCTGCGCTTACTTTCCCCTGTTATGCGAATTCCCCAGTGCCAGATCTTTCACAGTCAAATTCCAGGGTGGTGCTGAGGAATTTTTTTATTAGCTGGGATGAAATGAAGTGCCATGTTGTGGAAACTTTATCCTTGAGGTGGGTGTGAACGGGCAAAGCTGGGTAGGAAATATTACTGCTGCTGCTCCTGCCATCTCTGAACAACAGCAGGGGAATTCTGCCTCCCAGATTATCCATCAGAAGATTATAAAACATTTAAAATAATGCTTTTTCTTTTCATTAGTTTTCCTAAGTGGGCTCCTGAATTCCTTTTAGCTTTGTGAATGAAAATCCTTGGTTGAAGCACTGCTGGTGTTGTTTTAGCTGCTGGTTTGGGGTTCAGACCTGGGAGGTTTGACTTTGTGGGAGATTTGGTTCCTCCCTAGGACACAACCTTCCCGTGCAGGCAACACTGAAGGGACTGAGGATCCTTTAAAAGAGGAAAAATAAGAATATTTGCTAACAGGAAGCTTCTTGAGGGAAACAATCATCACCCTTGAATTTTCGGGGAGAGGAGGGAAAGTTCTTCAGCACCATCCGAGCTCAAAACCCAGCCAGGAGCTGTGTCAGGGGTGGGACATGCCTGGTGGCTGTGAGCATCAGCTGAGGGTCCCTGCAGCACCCGTGGCCTTGTGGGGGGTGGCACTGGTGGTCCCACTGACCACTGGAGCTCAGAGGTTTGGGTTTGACCACCTGCAGCACGGGCAGGGGCTGCAGGACACTGTTCTCCTTTCAACATGTGCATGTTCAGGTTGTTTTAATTCAGCTCCATTATTTGCTCTTGGCCTGGGCCCAGGTGTGTGTGTGTGTTTTACTGGGGGAAGGCACCTACGTCATGGAAACGCTAATGAAGAATTAATTGGCTCCAATCACAACAGTGTGAGAGTGTTTCTGTTCTTCTGGGACTTTCTCCTACTAATACTTTCATAAAATAGACAAAAAATTGTGTTGGAAGGAATGTGGAAATAGATGTCAAAAATTTGAAGGAACTGGTTTTAAGAGTTATTTAGGAGCAAGGTGAGGTAAAAATCAAATTATGGTGGATTGCACTTCAGTTTATCTGCACATCAGAATTGCATTTTTGCTAAATTAGGAATTTGGTATTTATTTACTTTTACACATTTACATTTGAAAGTGCCTACTCATTTCTCCAGGCACTTAAAAACGCAGAACAAACACCAGTGAGAGCACGAGGATCCAAAGCCAGAAAGGCTTTTTCTCATCACTCTGATTTTCTTACATTTCTGTTCAGCAGCAGCTCTTCAAGTGGGGCCCTGAGCAGCCTGGGACAGTGGAAGGTGTCCCTGCCCATGGCAGGGCTGGAATTGGATGAGCTTTAAGGTCCCTTCCAACCCAAACCAGACTGGAATTCTGTGATTCCATCATCATCAAAACCTTTGGCTGTTCTTTCCTCCCCTTCCCTGTAAATATGGCCACTGACAATGGGTTCTTTGATGGAGGATTCGAGTTCCATCCTCAGGTCCTTTTGTGATCAGGACCAACTATTGCATAATTTCTTCCTAATCAGTGCTTATATCAAATTTTGTTTTATTTTTCTGCACCAACTTCATCTGAGGACAGGAAGGGTTTTGCCTGTGTCATAAAGCACACTAAAAAGGTTCCTCATTTAACAAAAAAGGAGTGTAAAGTGCTTTTGAGGTGAAACACTTCTCAATTCATGGTCAGTTTTGTGCAGTTGCCTTTGTGCCAGTTGGAAGACATAGTTCCTTGTGGAGAGAAAAATCATGACAATCAACTCTGAGATAACAAAAGCAGAGAGATTTGCAGATTCAGAAAGTAGAGATATTCTGCTTTATATTTACTCTGTTAAGAAATTCTATAAAAGTTCTGTATTTGCTGTTTCACTCCTCCTGTGTCTTAAATTGTTCTGAAGTGCCTTTAATTTTCTAAATTACTGTTGAATGGGGGAAACGTGTTTAAAAGCACTTAAAATACGAAATTAACCATTCCTCTCATAACTTGGCGTTGGCAAAGGTGGAATCTGAATCTTGAGGCAGGCAGGAAAATCATGGAATCACAGAACCACTGGGGTTGGAAAAGACCTTTAAGATCATCCAGCCCCGGCACCATCACCGTGGTCACCACTAACCCTTGTCCCCAGGTGCCACATCCACATGGATTTTGAACATTTCCAGGGATGGTGACTCTACCACGGCCCTGGAGAGACTGTGCCAGGGCAGGACAGCTTTTCCGTGAAGAAATTTTCCCTAATCTCCAATCTAAACCTCCCCTGGCACAGTTTGAGGCCATTTCCCCTCATCCTGTCCCTCATTCCCTGGGAGCAGAGTCCGACCCCAGCTGGCTCCCTGTCAGGAAGTTGTGGAGAGGGAAAAGTTTGATTTTCCCAACAGCTCCAGGAGTTCTGTCCTTACTGGCTCTCCAGTTTACGTGCAGCCAATATATTTATTTTTAAGCATAATTGAAAGTGTGGAGTTTTCAGCAACCTGTGTCGTGGCCAGCACTCAGTGTGGAATCCCACTGAGCAAAGAGAAAGTCAGGTTTTCCCACTCCTCTGAGTGGGACACCTCAGAAAAATCCCTGAACGTTCCTAGTGGGAAATGATGAATTGCTCTTAATGTGTCCTGGTCATTAGCCCCCTTTCTACATGAAGAAGAAGATTGGACTGTTACTATTTCGAGGGCTGTGCAGGGGGTGAGTGATCTGTGGGTCTGTGGCACGGGGAGGGCGATGCTGAACTGGCCACTCCTGGGTTTGCTGCCTTGCCTTTGCTGTGCTGTGGGGCGGGGTGGCCGCGGTGGCAGAGCGTGTGGCAGCGGGGTGGCCGTGTGTTTACAGACCAGATGGCTCATTAGGGCACAGGAGCAGAGGAAATTGGAGACACACCAGAGTTTCCCTTCGCCCTGTGACGAGCAGCAGCCCTGGGGCTCTGCTCCTTGCTTGCCGTGCCGTGCTGTCCTCGCTGGATGAGTCCTTTAGATTCCTAAGCGTGGAGTTCCTCCATCAGGTCCTTGTCCTGAGGGTGCAGGCCTGGAGCAAAGCTGAGCCTTTCCCTCAGTCCAGCTCAGTCCTCCTGTTCCTTCAGATGAGCTGGGAATTGCTGTGTCAGGGCTCAGAGGTCTGGAAGTGGCATTAGGGCACTGTTGGTTTTAAACTGAAGGGGGGTCAGTTTACGTTGGATATTGGGAAGGAATTGTTCCCTGGGAGGGTGGGGAGGCCCTGGCACAGGGTGCCCAGAGCAGCTGTGGCTGCCCCTGGATCCCTGGCAGTGCCCAAGGCCAGGCTGGACATTGGGGCTGGGAGCAGCCTGGGACAGTGGGAGGTGTCCCTGCCCAGGGACA
This sequence comes from Lycocorax pyrrhopterus obiensis, assembly GCA_014706295.1. NCBI lineage: Eukaryota > Metazoa > Chordata > Aves > Passeriformes > Paradisaeidae > Lycocorax > Lycocorax pyrrhopterus. Next base: position 35,039,288 of record JACSVZ010000008.1, read on the forward strand.
GGAACATGATGGGCTTTGAGGTCCCTTCCAACCCAAACCATTCCGTGATTCTGTCGCATTCCAAGGCAAAGGCAGAGCCCAGCTGTGCAGAAAGATCCAGGAGGAGCAGCCTGGGGATGGAGAGCAGAGAGGAGAGCTCTGCAGCTGAAATTCCCCGTGCATGATGTACGTTATTCATCCAAGGGGGGATATTGATGAAACACCTCATACATAATGGGAGCACGGAGCCTTCAAAGGAGCCGGGAGCAGCTCCATTCTCCCTCCGAGGTGACGTAGCCAGGCCTGTAATCAATAATTACCCTGTGATTTCCTGCTCCTGCAGACACTCACACTGCTCAGCGTGGGCTGTGAACCTGCCCCAGCCCTGCCTGGGGGTGGTGGGAACACAGGGAAGTGCCATTTTTACCATTGTAACCTTGAGGCTGAGGAAACTCCTCACTTTCTGTGTCCCCTCCGTGGGGTTGGAGTCATCCCTTGGTTCACTCTTCTCTTGGGGCTGTGGGATCTCTCCCCGTGGAGAAAACCCTCCCATAACTACATCCTGAGTACTCTGCACCCTTCCAGGAAGGGCACTAACACCTCTCTTTTACTGGTTTTGCACTTTCTAAACTATAAAAAAATCCCAGCCTGCAGCAAATTAAGGAAGAAAAGTAGATTTTTCTGTGTTTTCTGACTGTGACTCAGCAAAGGTCAGAGTATTTTCTTGTTCTTTTTGTGGTCAGAATGCTTAAGTCACAGAATTGTGGGACTGTTGATTTGTCTGCTTCTGAGATGACAAATTCAACATCCCGTGGTGCTTACATTTAAAAGGGATTTCATTGGCTGTGCTGCTCACCCTAATTATGGTATCCTGAGAGTAAATTTTTCCCACATACAATTTATCTATAGACTTTTTCAATATATAAAAATTATTTCAGTAAGAAAAGCATTTACATTACTAGAATGAATTACACATCTGTTTTCCCTTCCTTTAAATTACAGTAAAAAAATAATCGTAAGAATCATTGACTTGGTTGAGGTATTGTCAGGTAAAGCTGGAAAGTTTGAGGCTTCAGGTGCCAGTTTGTGGATAAACTGTCTGGAACTTTTTAAGTACATATTGTCATATTGCAGGCACACACATGTTCAGGTTCAAAGTATTTAGTCACTCCCGTGGTGACCTTTTTGCGCAGATGTCATTAGGATCATTAGGAGACTTAGGATCAGATTTTACATCAGGGACCAGTCCCTGGGATTTCCTTCCTTTATCATGTAGATATGGATATAGATATGGATGTAGATATGGATATGGATGTAGATGTAGATGTAGGTGTAGATGTAGGTGTAGGTGTAGGTGTAGATGTAGGTGTAGGTGTAGATGTAGGTGTAGGTGTAGATGTAGATGTAGGTGTAGGTGTAGATGTAGGTGTAGATGCAGATGTAGATGTAGGTGTAGGTGTAGATGTAGGTGTAGATGTAGATGTAGGTGTAGATGTAGGTGTAGGTGTAGATGTAGATGTAGGTGTAGATGTAGATGTAGATGTAGATGTAGATGTAGGTGTAGATGTAGGTGTAGGTGTAGATGTAGGTGTAGGTGTAGGTGTAGATGTAGGTGTAGATGTAGATGTAGATGTATATTTATGTTTAAAGCATAGCCACCCTTAATAGGAAGAGCAGCAAACTCAGCCGACAGGGAGACCAGGTGTCCCGGTATCATCGCTTCATGGTTCCCTTATTTCCAGTGAAAACAGAAAATCCAATGGATTCATCTGGGAAAGTGGGAATCCAGCCGGTTGTATAAACTGCCAGAGGGCAGGGCTGGATGGGATATTGGGAAGGAATTGTTCCCTGGGAGGGTGGGGAGGCCCTGGCACAGGGTGCCCAGAGCAGCTGTGGCTGCCCCTGGATCCCTGGCAGTGCCCAAGGCCAGGCTGGACATTGGGGCTTGGAGCAGCCTGGGACAGTGGGAGGTGTCCCTGCCCAGGGAGTGGAACTGGATGGGCTTTGGGGTCCCTTCCCACCCAAATCATGGGATTCTGTATTTATATTTTGCAGTCCTGAGCTGCACTGTTCACTTGCTGAGGAGGAGGCAGGACTTGCCCTTTCTTAGGCAAATAAAAAATGTCATTTTTACACCTGATTTATGCTGCAATCTGCGAAATTCTCTTAATTTTGTAGTGGAGGTTCAATTCATTAAAGAAAAAAAAGTTGAGAAATGTTGCTGATTTTCCCTTTCTCAACCCTGCAGCTTCATCAGACATGCAAATACATTTCTATTTAGGCTTTTAGAAAGTGTTAAATATGAAATAATCTGCTCGGAAACGTTCGTACTTCACATATCTGGACATGGCAGATTCAAGTGCAGAAAGATGACAAGCTTTCCTATTTCTGTCTGCCAACTCAAAATTCAAATTCCAGAGACTGGCATCTTCTTTTATTTCCATTTCATGTGAGAGGAGTTTTGATAAGCAGAAAGTCACTGTTTTGTGAGACATTTAATGGATTTTTACAATCCAATACTTTCCTACAATTTTCTGCAAACAGAAATCAATGCTCTCCAACCTTCAAAAATGGAAACAACAAAACCCCAAAATAGCCCAGTTACTTTTATATCTCTCATTCTTTTTCCAGCCCACTTGGCCCATTACTTTCTATCAACTATATGTATTTAAAAACAAAACTAAACAAAAAAAAATCAATACAAGTGCGTTCTGGACAGAAATATCTGCAAAATTCCTGACCCAATTCCTGTCGAATTCAGACCAAAATTCCCATAATTTTCAGTGGGAGCCCATGTGGTTTTAAGTGTATCTTAAATACTTTTATTGGAGTCCATAGGATAAATTGTCTGCCAAATGTGAGCCATTGAGGACAATTCAGGCCCTCTCAGGTGCAAGTTTCCTTTTTGGAAGCCCTGATTCCAGATGTTTATGAGGTTTTGGTGGAGCCTTTCAGGGTAACCATCACTGATGTGACCTCGGAAAAATCATGGAGAGCAGTGTGTCTGTCCTGTCATGGAGAAAGCAGTGAAAGGGTCATTTACTTTCCAAAATTTGTTTTATTTCCAGTAGGACAATCCTTTCTTGCCAGTATTCTTAA
>JACSVZ010000008.1:35052365-35107365 GCA_014706295.1 Lycocorax pyrrhopterus obiensis
GGTTTTGTAGTTCGGATGTTCACTGTGATGTTTGTGCACGTGAAATATTTGGAGGCGTTGGGTCTCCAGCAGCAGTGCTGGGATCAGGCAGCTCTGTTGTGGGAGGGATGCAGATGGAGAAATAGAATCACAGGGTTGTTCAGGTTGGAAAAGTCCTCCAAGACCATCGAGTCCAACCATCCCAGCACTGCCAAGGCCACCACTGCCCCATGTCCCCAGGTGCCACATCCACAGGGCTGTGAAATCCCTCCAGGGATGGGGACTCCACCCCTGCCCTGGGCAGCTGTGCCGGGCCTGGACAGCCCTTTGGGTGAGGAAACTTTCCCTAATCTCCAACCTAAATCTTCCGTGGTGCAACTCGAGGCTGTTTCCCTTTGTCCTGGCACTCCCTGCCCTTGTCCCCAGTCCCTTTCCAGCTCTCTTGATGCCCCTTTAGGCACTGGAAGAGGCTCAAGGGTCTCCCTGGAGCTGAACACCCCCGGCTCTCCCAGCCTGGCTCCAGAGGGGCTCCAGCCCTTGGAGCATCTCCGTGGCCTCCTTTGGACTCGCTCCGTGTCCTTCTCCTGTTGGGACCCCCAGAGCTGGATGCAGCACTGCAGGTGGGGTCTCAGGAGAGTGGGGGAGAGGGGAGGAATGCCAAGGAGGAGGCTCTCCAGATCTCGGAGTACAGGTGTGCTGAGGGAAATCTTAGCGCAGGAAAATGGGGTGGGTTCTCAGGAATCAGCACAAAGCTGATGTCAGGGAACAATAAACTGATTTTATGCTTCCCCCCATCCCCTCTGCAGTGCAACCCTTGGCCGCCACAGTTTGTTGGCTGGGGAGAGACTGATACTTCCTCTGTCTCTTCATCCAGAGCATTTGTTCTCCTCTCCTGGAGCAAGTGCAGCTCAGGGGACAATCAGGTGGCTCCTTGGTGGAACCACACCACTGCTGCTCTGAGCCTCACAAACCACCTGCCAGGGAATGCTGGGGCATCCAGCGGGGACTTGGCAAGTGCTTTGCGATTCCTGCGTCCACAGACTCCCAAATCCAACCCCAGCCTGTCCAGGAGTGCCCTGGTTTTCCAAGTGAGGTGTGAATGTTCAGCTGCTGATGTTGAAGGAGTCGTGGTTTGTACAGAGCCTTGTTTGGGCTTGGGTTTGGAAGTGGGAATCCGGGGGAGTTCCCATGGACAGCGAGGTCCAAGGGCTGCTGCTGAGCATCCACCTCCTCATTTCCATCAGCTCTGAAATTACAACTGCTCTTGCAAGTTGTAGTGAGCTGCTGTTGAGGGTATTGTGTAAAAAATGGGTCAGAATATCAGTAACTGCTCGAGTTAAACACCCGCCGACTTCCAGGGAGTTTAACCTGCAGAAATACTGCTGGATGAGCTCCAGGGAGAGTTCCTTGCTTCTAAGGATAGAATTTGGCCCCACAACCCCCTCAGAAATCTGAAGGGAACCGTGTGTAAAACTGTGTTAAACCACGGATCGGGAACAGCTCCCATTAATTGGGTTTTAATGTAGCTCACACTCAGTGTGAGCCATCCAGATGAATGTTAGAGGTGTTAAAAGGAAGCTTTTTGGTCCATTTTTCACTGAAGTGATGCAGACAGACAGCAAGTTTATACATTATAGTCGTGTTTCTGTTCTGTTACATGACATTTTGCAAACATACAGGCACAGGCAATACATAAAAGCTTAATAAAAGTGCCTCATATTTCATGGAATCACAGCCTGGTTTGGGTTGGGAGGGACTTTAAAACCCATCCAGTGCCAGCCCTGCCATGGGCAAGGACACCTTCCACTGTCCCAGGCTGCTCCAAGCCCTGTACAAGCTGGATTTGGACACTGCCAGGGATGGGAAGTGCCTCATAACAAGAGCAAAATGTTTGAATTAAACAATTATCTCTTCACGTATTACTTGCCAGGTCAGCTTGGGGTAGGGTGGCAGGTTTGATATGGCTTTAATAGTAAAGAAAGCTCAAAATTACTAAAAATCAGCTTTCTTGCTTGGATTCATTGTTTGCACCGTTGCCTGGTGTCAGTAAAAGTTGTGCAATTTGAGTGTGAATCTGTCCTTCCCACATCCAAGAGCCAATTTGAGTTTTCTGGCTTAGGTGGAAGCTGCTGCTGCAGTGGGAACTGCTGTTTTCTAGACAGATTTGGGTATTTTTGAACTGTCGTGCTTGAATGTTTGGGTTTTTTTTTTTTACTAATAGTAATAACAGTGAAAACCAATAAGTGAAAAAAACCGAGGAGAAAAGTTGTCTGTGTAGTACCCCAGGCAGGCTGTGAAAAAGCTGCTGAGGAGGAGCAAGTGTTTATAACTGTCTTTGCATTTGCAAAACTCTGGGGGAAAAACAAACAAACAAAAAAAAAAGCAGAAAAAAACCCCACAGAAACAAACCAACACCACAAACGAAAACTAACATTCCCAGCAATCAGTGTGGAGGGGAAGGAAAAAACCAGGCTGTCTTTAATTCCTCTTAATCAAAGAGATTAAAAAGGATGGAAAATGAGGCTGTGGGGTTTTTGGAAGCTCTCTGGCCCCAAGATCTGTGTGGGGAGGTACAGAGGGGGCAGGAAGGGACTGGCACCGGTCCCTCTGCTCTTCCCTCATCCATCCTGAATCCTGAAGGACTGAGCCCCTCACCAACACCAAAAATGCTTGTTGGAGATCAGATATAAACACGTTGTCTTTGCAAGGTGTCCCTGCCCATGGCAAGGGCATGGAATGAGATGATCTTTAAGGTCCCTTCCAACCCAGACCATTGCATAATTCTGTGATTATTAGTTGGAAGTGTATGATTTTACTTCTTTGGACTAATTACCACCTTCAATTACACGGTTAAAAGTTAAGATACAGCTGGTGTTCAACTAAAATTGATTTTCTCTCCATTATCCCCACGGATTTAACATGTTTGTGTGGAGAATTAAGGTCCAGTGGGCTGTTAGGAGGGACCTTGGAGATGAAGGCATCAACAGCAGCTTCAGGGAAGGTCCTTTTTTGGGGCTTATAATTTACCTGTAAATATTCTTCCCCGTGAGGGTGGGGGTGCCCAGAGCAGCTGTGGCTGCCCCTGGATCCCTGGCAGTGCCCAAGGCCAGGCTGGACATTGGGGCTTGGAGCAGCCTGGGACAGTGGGAGGTGTCCCTTGGCACGAGGGGGGTCAGGGGTCACCTGGTGGGGGTTTTTGCTGACACCAGGAAGGACAAAACCTCCTGGTGCTCCCAGTCATGGCTCAGTTCAGCCGTGGCTCTGCTGGCATCGGCCTCCCCAGGGCACCAAGTTCTCGTGGAACCAGCGAATTCCTGTGTGTTCATTTTTATGTGGGGATTTTACAGCCCTTTATAGCGATATTTAACAGCATAAAACGTTGGCACACGGTGAAAATTGGGGAAAGTTCAGCCTTCTCATTTGGGCAGGTTGTGCTCACAGGCACTCACACTCACAGACAGTTTAATGACAGTATTTGGCACTGTCTCTTCGAGCTGCTTAAACTAATTAATGCATTTGCTCCCCACAGGATGAAATTGAGTTTTCAGATACATTTCCAAAATGATGTGCATGATCGCTAAATATTTCATTCTTTGGAACTCTTAGCTTCACGAGTGTTTTGTGTGGGGGCAGAGGCAGGGGATCTCCTGCCGTGAAAAATGTGCAGTGGCTCTGGCAAGTGGATAATCTGTGCCCCTGTGTGTGAGGGGAGGATAATCCGTGTCCCTGTGCCAGCCTGTCCTCGGGAATTTGGGCATCACGGGGCACTCTGGTGCTGGGGGCTCTGGAGCTGCCCCATCCTCCCTCAGCTGCTCCCTGTCCAGGCTCACTTGGCTCCCTTTTCTCCCTGATTCCAGCAGGTTCCCAAATGTTTCAGGTCCATCCCATCCCAACCTGCCAAAGCTGAGGGTAAAAAAGGGATTTTCTGGACTGGGTGTTGGTCATTTAAAAGATGCCATGGAGGCAGTGACTCCCCAGGACCCCTGAGCAGGGGGGTTAAAGCTAATCCTGCCAGATTAAAAAGGTTAAAAAAAGAGTGAGGGCAAATTTGGTTTGAAGTGAACCTTTCTGAAGGAATCACAGTAAACAAAATCTGTTTGCCTAAGGAAACCCTCGTAGCAATCAGCCAGTAACACAACTGCTTGTGCTAATGAACCCAAAGCTGTTAATGTGGTTTCTTCAGTTAAATTGATTCATGAATTTTGAAGAGAACATTATCTAATGAATTTTCTTTGAATAGAAAGCAATTAAAAGGACAAATCAGTCTGATTAACCCCAAAGTCACCCTACTGCCACAAATGGTGTACAGTTTGAAATTATATCATAAAAAACTAGAGCAGATTTGCTATCTCTTTGCCCTCTACTAATCCATGTAAATTAATGAACAACAAAGTTAATTTCTTTGATGACCCTTTTCTCGTATCACCTGGATTATGCTGATGTTTAATTTGCTTAATGTTATAATAAAGACTAAACAGATTTTTTCAATGAAGTGATTATCATTCCCTTCAGTTAAGAAGTGATTTTTATTATTTAACACACACATAACGCCGTATGGGTTTCCTTTAAGAACAAAATCACATTTCTTTACCTTCCTACAGAAGGTAATCGATGTCTTTTTTGACAACTGAAGAAAGAAAATGTTTTTAATCAGTTTGTGTCTTTGCCAGAGCAGGAGGCTGAGGCTCTCAGCTCGGGGAAGGGGTCTCTTCTCCTTTTGTTTTCCCTTTTTTTAGTCACCAGCTCACTCCTCTGTGAGTTATCCACAAGTTAGCTCTTCAGAGCTTTTCCAAGTGTTTTGGAAGAGCAAGAGGTGTTCAACCCAACTCAAATCCAAACAGGGCTATCCCTTTTCCTTCCTTAAAACAATCCTGGGCTGGGTGACACCCCGAGACGCCGAAGAAAGCAGCTCCTAATGCATTTGCTTATTCATTATTTCAGCAATTGGAACACTTAAAGCAATTTGCTGCCGAATTAAAATTAAAATAATGGCCGATGCATTACATTTTTCTTTTTCCCCCTGCATCATTAAGGATGTGCAGGACATTCAAGGTCACGGGCAGTCCTTACACGTGGCAGTGTGTGCAGTGCTGAGCAGTAGCTCGGGGGTCTCCACCATAAAATGCAGCCAGCCGGGGTAATTCGGGGAGCGCTGGCTCTAGGGCGTCTCAGCCACGTCCCAGCTGAAGTTGGAAATTAGCTGGAGAAGCCAGGCCTTTGTCAGATAGGTGCAGCCACTTATTCCTTCCCTTTTAATTTGACTCTATGCTAATTTATACTCCACCGATTTAATGGGAAAAACCACATTGTGCGAGTTAACAGGATAATTGTACTCGAAGCAAATTAAAAATACAGGAAAATCAAAAGCCTTAAATCCCTTTTTTTACAGTGATCGGTTACTCCAAGCGCTCTCTCTAATAATCCTGTTTTTAAATGTAGTCATACAGGGCACAATAACAGGACAGAGCACGGGGCTGTTTCAGTTTAAATTAGAAAATTGCCATTGAGCCTTGCTTTGCGTTGGGTTTTTTGGCTGTTTCGTCCTAATTTGTGCCTCAAGCAGTGCTCTCTCCCTCTGCCTTGCAGATTCCTTCACCAGGCGGGTGCTGTGGACCCTGCTGAACGATGTGAAGTTTGGGGAGGCTGTTTCCTACAAGCAGCTGGCAGATCTTGCTGGCAACAGCCGGGCAGCCAGAGCCGTGGGAGGAGCCATGAGGAGCAACCCGGTGAGTCCACGGCACCTTCCAGCCCAGGCTGCTGGGAGATGCTGGATTTGGAGAGCTCTGCAGGCTGAGTGCCATTAGATTCAATTTATCTGCTCTGAAGACTGGTCTGCCATGAGGAATAAGTGTTTTTAATCAGCAATAATGCACAGCCCAGTTCAGTGTGATTTATGCCCTACCGTTTAGGGTGTTGGGTTGGGAAGAGAAACACTTCTGTTACTCACCAGCCTCTGCACAGTTTGTTGTTCTCAAACTTTCTTACGTATTTTTAGGTCAGGGAAGTCTTTTGTCTTCCACGTGGACCTCATTTGGCAGGTTATGAGTGGTTTTGGTTGTGTTAAAAACAGTCCATCCACTCTGGCATAAATATGATTCTGAAAACAAGGCCAGGAGCACCCTGGGCTAGTGGGAGGTGTCCCTTCCCATGGCAGGGGGTGGAATGGGATGAGCTTTAAGGTCCCTTCCAACCCAAACCAGTCTGGGGTTCTGGAGGTGAGTTCCAACCCAAACCAGCTGGAGGGAGCAGCACTCTAGGTTAGGCCTGTGGATTTTGGAAAAACATTGTGTTACACTGATTGATCTGTGTCTGTTTCCCCAGTAATTATCTTTCCCTTCTCCTCGTCTGGGTGTAGCTTTTCGGGTGTGTTTATGCACCTGAGTCACCCGGGTCGGTGCCTGAAGCTGGTGTGTGGTTCAGTGGGGGCTGTGTCCCGGTGTGCCTGGGTTGGGATCAGCCCCACCCTGGCTGGCAGGGTCTGGCGGCTCAGGGGGAAGGACCTGCACTGTCTGAGGAGCAGTTTAATCCCCTAAACCCACAGGATCACAGAGCCCCACAACAGCTCAGGGTGGAAGGGACCTTAAAGCCCATCTCATTCCACAGCTCCCCACGGGTAGCACCCAGCCAGGGAGACCCACACAAGTCCTTGTGGGGTTGAGCTTTACGCCCACCCTGGTTTTTCCAGCATCCATCAGGTTTCCCTTTGAAGCAGCTCCTGTAAGCAGCATCGAGCAGTGGTTTGTCAATACCTCACATTGTGCTTGACAATACAAACTATTTTAATATGATGGAATGCTTTCCAATATAATCTGGTGTACATTAAGATGAGGCAATCCGATGCAAACCTACAGGAAACAGCTCTCAAAGAATAACAATCCAGCGTTGTGCAAAAGGAGATGTAATTGCTATCGCCTAGAAATGTACCCAGCTTTGCCCTCAGGCTGCAGTGGAGCAGCAGCATCCAAAGTAGCGGTAACAGCAGGTTGTGGTGTGAAAATTCCTGCTTTTTCCCCTGTGAGGAAGGATGAAAATAGTTCTGAAAATATACAGCAAAGCTACTGCAGTTTTTTTAAATGGGGTCCTAGTTATTATTGCCATTTCCCAGCCCATACCATGGCTGCAGTGGTTTCTGTCCCCAGCAGAAAATTTTTAAGCTATAGTTATAGATAATAATGTATAGCTGTAGGGAAAAAGAGCTGTATTAATATAATACCACCTCAATATTTCATCACAGAAAGCTGATGATTAAAAAAAAAAAAAAATCAGTACTGTAATGAGAGTCCTGCCCATCGCAAACCACAATTTTGCCAGTGCTCATCTCCTGGAGGTAACCTGAAATTCCATCCGTATTCCACATGCAAACACACACACACACATCGTCCTTCTGCACTTCTGTGTGAGCAACTGTTCACTGCTGCTCGTATTTCCCACAGAAATGTCTCCGTGGTCCTTCACCTGTGAGCCATCCTGGGCAGGCTGACTGTGCGTAATACACGCGGATTTTATGCATGAGGTGAAATATAAAATGTGGCACTGCAGAAAAACCCCTCACCTTTGTTAGTTCTCTATATAAAGCCATCAACTCTTGCGAAAACAGATTTTCTGACCCAATTTGCAACTCCTCTACGTTGCAGCCTCATGCAAATGTTGTTAAAGACAAATGTTTTTAAAGGCATTACTGAGAGGACCAATGTGAAAACAACACGGGAGGTCAGAGATTCCTCAGTAACCACCCAGCGTCTAAACCCTCACTCCAAAGCCCAAATCCATCCCTGGCAGTGCTCAAGGCCAGGTTGGATGGGGCTTGGAGCAGCCTGGGGTAGTGGTAGATGGATTTGTGATAAACCTGATTTAGTGAGGGTGGTAGTACCAGGAAAAAGGACCCTTTGAAATAACCCTGAGCCGGGCATCATGCATTGTCCCCTCAAACACTTGGATAAAACCACAAATCTCACCTTTCTCCACCAGATACCAGCACGTTTCTCCCTCCTACAAGTCAAGGTTTGGTCTTTAGTTCAGGTAGTGTGCATTCTGCAGGTTTCCCCTGGCAGTTGAGATGCTTCACATAATCCATGGGATCACCTTCAGCTTTAGGAGAAGGTGGAAGAGGTGCCAGCAGCAGCTGCCTCAGTTAATGCCCAGGACAGGGTGGGGATGGCTCACCTTTTGCAGGAGAAACTTCCCAGGGTTTGCTGTGGTTCACATTGATTGCAAGGTCTGTGGTCCTCAAAGGGAGCCCATAAAGTTCAATTAAAAATCTCATTAGACTGGTAGAGGAGGATCAAAAAGAAATCACGGAGGCTCATGGGAAATGGAGAATGTTGGGCTGATTAGTCCAAGGCCATCCTAAATGAGTGTTCTGTGCCTTAAATAAGACGTCTTCAGCGGCCTGATCACGGCGCTCGGAGCTGCCTGCGCGGGGTTTGTGCCCTCTCCAGCTGAGCTGTTCCTCGGGCTCACCCCAGCCAGGGGCACAGCCTGGTGCTGGTACCAGTCTGTCCTAAATGGAGGATATGGCATCAATCCACCCCGAGTCACGGGTGTAGTACTGAGCCAAACCACGCGTATTCAGGCAAGGTGTACTGAGCACTGGGGGAGCAGTCGTGCCTTTGTGAGAAGATCGTGAAGGGTGGTTCTGAAACATTGTGGACACACAGAAGTACCTGTGTGCTCATTCACAGAGTCATGGAATGTCCTGAGCTGGAAGGGACCCACGGGATCATTGATCCAACCCCTGGCCCTGCACAGACACCCCAACAATCCCACCCTGGGCATCCCTGGCAGCGCTGTCCAAACGCTCCTGGAGCTCTGGCAGGGTTGGGAATGTGCCCATTCCCTGGGGAGCCTGGGCAGTGCCCAGCACCCTCTGGGGGAAGAACCTTTTCCTAATACTTTTCATTCCTAATATCTTCACTTCCTTTGGTGGCTGGTGATAACCTGGGACCCACCTTGGGTCACATCACGAGATTTGTTTCTGCTGGGGAGGAGGGGGAGAAAAAGCAGGGGGTGGAGCTGGATCATCTTTAAGATCCCTTCCAGCCCAAGCCAGTCTGGGATTCTGTGACATGAGCAAACCACAAGACCCTTTTTTGCTGAGTGTGTCTCAACGTGATACCTCGGCTGTTTCCATTATGGCCTGGCCACTCCAGGCGGGTTCAGGAGCTCTCCAGCCCTGCAGCCGTGCCATGGGACAGTTCCCTCGCCTCAAACTGAACACTGGGAACGACCAGAGCGCCGGAATTTGCTAAATGCAGTTCAGAGTGATCGATCCCATGGGCAGGGAGTTTTCCCCCCACCTTTTTTTCCCTAAACAAACGCATCCTGGAGGAGTTGGTTTATTCACAGATCGCCACGAGCGTTAATGACCGGCCCAGCCTTGTTCTGCCACTCGCCCAGATGGCTGTTGATAAAGATTTAGCATCATGTTCCGAGTGTCAGGGCTGTCAGTAGCGCTGAACCATTTGACCAGAAGAAAAAACGCACAGGGAGCTATTGATTACAGCTTCTCAGTGTCACTTGTTCACCAGGATTTAGGTATTGATGAGGCTGCGAGTGAAAACAAGCTCTTTCCCTTGTGGGCCTCTACCCAGAAGAACAAAAGCGAAGTTGGAGAAAATATTCAGCTGGTGCCCGGATCAGAGGGACTCCGGCATCGATCCGAGGGCTCCTTCATGTTATTTTTTTGTTGGAGACAAATCTCTGGGTTTGGAAGTTTTATAGCGTTTGAGGTAGGGGCTGTGTGTGTGATGGATTCGTGGAGTAGAGGAATTAGATTTCACAGCATGAAGATTTCAGCGGCGCTATAATATTATGAGCTGCTTGGTTATTGATAAAAATTACATTAAATGTAGCCGAGGCATTAAAGCTCCAGACTAGGGTAGTTCTCTCTCTAAAATGTCCTTAGGGCCCTAATAAATTTTAGCAGGTTTAATTATTTTAGTAGGCTGAACGTTGTCACCACAATTAAGCCAAACTGAAGCAATATTCAATATTTTTAAATTGCAGTGCCGGTATGGTCTTTGTACCACTTCTGCATCCAGAGCTGTGGAGGGTGACGGATGGGTGCTTGTGTTGGGACAATCTCAGCATGGAATTCCTTGTTTTGGGCATGGAAAAAGTGGCATTTATTTCATACTTCCTCTTTTTGCTTGGTGGTGAGCAGCTCAGCCCCCTTTCCCTGTGCTGTGAACAGGTCCTGCACCCACCCAGGGATCATCCAAGACCCCACCCTTGAAAATAAAGTCCTTTTTTTTTTGTTTTTCTCCACCAAGATTTATAGCCTTACCACCAAAATCTGCTGCTTCACTGTGTGTATTTTTAAAGAACTGCAAATGAAGCTCAGAGATGTTTTACAGTGTATTATTATGGCTTTGTCACTCCAGCCAAGCCTCCTGCAGTAACTGCGGGGAGTGCAAAGGCAGAGAAACCCCAAACCAGAAAAACACTTGCAAAGAAAAACCCAATTTCTTTGAAGAAGTCATAAAGCAACTGTGGGATGGCCTGGCATGGAGCAAAGCTTTTATTGGTACTCACTGGGGTTGTCACAGATGCCTGAAGCACTTGTGGCATTGCCACCTCCAGATAAAGCAGATACTGGAAGCATTTATTTATTTAAACCTTGATCAGCAATAAGGACCTGTGTGTATTCCCACTTAATGTGGGCTGAGATTAAGATTTTAAATTTCAGGCATTGAAATTAGTTAGGAAAACTGAAGGAACACCCCCCCCCCCAAAAAAAAAACCTCTCAATTAAAAAACCTCTCAATTTATGGTCTGGCCAGAAGCTGTTCAGCTACTTTGGGGTTTGGGGTGTATCCCAGGCTCAAATATACCACAGTGCTTGAACTGTAATGATTAAATGGGATTAAAATGAGTCAGGGTAAAGTGTGTCATTTGTCTGTGTGTCTGCATAGAAATAAATTACAATTTTTGACTTGAAATGTCCAAATTTGTGAGAACTGCCCTTCTGGGTGAGTTACTGTTGTCCCAGCTCCACCATTGCAATGCCATTACTATGCAGTTACCAAAACACACTTGTGATTAGAGATGATGTATTGCAGTTTTTATGGTGTGTACTTCAGCTATGATAATCACCTGTAATAAAAAATAAAAAAAAAAGCCCCACATTTATGTTCTTCTCTGCATTATCAGTCCATTATGTAACTTCTGGCATTGATTTTGCAGAATCTGTGTCGTGTGGTTGTAAATGATAGGGAGTAGAAGGCAGAGAGGGGGGGAAAAAGAGTTCTTAGAATTGGTTAGGTCAGAGAGAAACTTCTCCTGTTGGATGCTTTAACAATTCACAACCTGTTTTGGATTGGCTTTCTGCTAAACAATAAATAGGGCCTTGGTCTTCCAGAGAATTTCTCTGGGGTGCAAGTGGAGGTGCTGCACTGAGATCTACCAAGGAGCCAAGGCACTGGGATCCCTTCTCAGTAATGTGGTTTTTCCCAGGAAAAATCTTCTAATCCTGGAATGATCATAAAATCCCAGAATGGAAGGGACCCCAAAGCCCATCCAGTGCCACCCCTGCCATGGCAGGGACACCTTCCCACTGTCCCAGGCTGCTCCAAGCCTCAATGCCCAGCCTGGCCTTGGGCACTGCCAGGGATCCAGGGGCAGCCACAGCTGCTCTGGGCACCCTGTGCCAGGGCCTGCCCACCCTCCCAGGGAACAATTCCTTCCCAATATCCCATCTCAGTAGTTCCTCATGTGCATTTTGGGTCTGTGAGGCATCGTCCCCCACCCTGGGCACTGAGGGCCCAGCTGGCACGGGGCAGCAGAACCTGCTGCTGCTGGGAAGATTTTATATATGACATTTAATATCTCAGGTTTATCCTTTTAAAGACTTTACATCATTTTTATGTATTAAAAGTCCTGTCCATGCCTGTTTTTCCCTAAGAACTGGGGTGATCTCCGGGAGTGGTGATCAGCTCCGTTTGTGCTCCGCTGGGAGCGTGGCCCTGATGTGGCTGCTCCGTGTCCCTGCAAGCCCAGTGCCACACAGCTCCTGGGTTTGAGAGTGCTGGATTTACAGACTCGTGGAACCACAGCATCGAGGCTGGAAAAGACCAAGCCCATCGAGTCCAGCCTGTGGCAGATCCCCACCAGGGCACTGACGGGATCCCCTTGTTCCCGGCGCCTTCCCCGCGCGCTCCCCTCGGCCTCACCCTTTGCCCCCGCCGGCGTTTTTGTGTGTTTTGCAGATCCCCATCATCATCCCGTGCCACCGGGTGATCCGCAGCAGCGGGGACACCGGCAGCTACGGCGGGGGACACCTGCTGAAGGAGTGGCTCCTGTCCCACGAGAAGCTGCGGAAGGAGAAGTCGGCGCGTTGACGCGGCGCCGGCGCGGCCGCTAAGCAGCCGCGACACACGGCCACGGCTGCCGGGCTTGTAACGAGCTCTCAGAGCACCCAGCAGAACTCAGGAAAATGGTAAATATTTGAGTGACATATAAATATAATGCAACATCCAAAGTGAAATGTGTGGTGGCACCACTATATTAAAAAAGCGGGATGCGTCCTGGGGGAGGCAGCTCGGCTGCCCTTTCTTGTTTTTACATTTTACAGCAGAATGGCTACAGCGATCCAGGCCTGTTGTGCATGGATTCCGTTCCCATCTCCAGTCCTGTTTTGTTCTATTTTTAATGTCCATTAAAGCAGGGATAAGGGAGTGGGAGGGACGTGGCAAATACGAGGTGGAAGCTTCCCCCTGAGGAGGCGTCTGGCTCGTGGCACGCTGGGCCCTGCCCGCCCCTGCCCAGCTCCCCCTCCCCACTTTGGGGCGTAAAATGGTGTTTTACCTAAACAGGAGTTAAGGGGGCACAGGGAGATCTATGCAAAAGCAGGCAGCTCTGAAATTCCTTATTCCTGCGTTTTCTTTTTGGGCTGGGAGATGGGAATATTTTTTTTTTTTTTGCATAGAGCAGGGGAAGAGATGTTGCTGACAAATTGTGTATTTTGGGTAAGTTTGATTAGCCAAATTAGGCAAAATATTGAAAAGCTCATCGTAGTTGCTTCCTTATCAGCAGTGCATTCCTTTATCATTTTGAGTTTTCCTTCAGAATTCCGCTTTTCTCTGTTACCCAAAGCTTTATTTCCCATAGCCTCTCCATAGGAAGGATTCAAGAGACATTAAAGCTAAATTTTGAGGTGGTTTTAGCAGGGTTCTCTGTGAGTACAAGCCACCAGAAGCTGAAATTTCCAGTATGGGAATCGTAAATTGTAACATGGAAATACTGATTTTTTTATGTGTTTTATCATATTTTCATGGGTGTCTCTTTAGAAAGGCCATTGCTACCCCCCAGAAATTATTGTATGGCAATGCGTTAGTTAATCCAGGGTTATTGATACCTCGGAATTACTTCAATAAAAAAACTGCTTTGCATGTGCAAGTGTCTTTGGGTCTGTTTATAAATAAAACACAGGGTGTGATATATGGGGAAAATAAACTATACCCCACTGTACAATATAAAGCTGTATTTTTATCAAGGGTTTCTCGTGGCGATATAAACCACAGAAGCAAAGCTCAAGTGGTTTGTACGTGTCACCAGAACCCCGAGATAAAAATATGGCCTTATAATATGTACAGTTTGGGTGTATTTTATTATTTCTTTATATCTCTGATGCATGCTGCCACCAAAAGCAGGCGGCAGCAAACGTCAACTTTAACCTTTCCCACATTTACATCCCTCAGTGGGGGTTTTTTTCAGGTATTTGGGGTTTTTCAGGGACGTGACTTTGTTTTTGTGAGGATGGGGTTTGGGGCGGGTAACGCCTTTCCCAGGGGAACAGCCAACTTTGGGAGTGAAATCCTGTTCTGGGTCAGAGATTCGGGGTGGGCAGGGATAGAGAGGGGCAGGCAGGGATGGACAAGGCAGGGATGGGCAGGGACAGGCACAGGGGGACAGGACAGGGCTGGGCAGGGATGGACAGGGCAGGGATAGACAGGGATAGGACAGGGACAAAAAGGGATGGACAGGGAAAGGGAAAGGGAAAGGGATGGGGAAAGGGAAAGGGACGGGGAAAGGGAAAGGGACGGGGAAAGGGAAAGGGAAAGGGAAAGGGAAAGGGAAAGGGAAAGGGACAGGATCAGTCAGGGATGGAGAGGGACGGGTGAGGTGGACAGGGATGGGCAGGGACAAGGATAGTCAGGGACGGACAGAACAGGAGGGATGGGCAGGGACAGGGATAAGGACAGGGACAGGGCTAAGGACAGAGACAGGGACAGGAATAAGGGCAGGGACAGGGATAAGGACAGAGACAGGGACAGGAATAAGGGCAGGGACAGGGATAAGGACAGAGACAGGGACAGGAATAAGGACAGGGACAGGGATAGGGACAGGGATAAGGACAGGGTCAGGGATATAAGGACAGGGGTAAGGACAGGGACAGGGATAAGGACAGGAACAAGGACAGGGACAGTGGCAGAGATGGGGATGGGGCAGGGACTGGGACAGGGACAGGGATAAGGACAGGGACAGGGACAGTGGCAGAGATGGGGATGGGGCAGGGACTGGGACAGGGACAGGGATATAAGGACAGGGACGGGGCAGGGACAGGGATATAAGGACAAGGACAGGGACTGGGACAGGGATAGGGACAGGGACGGGGCAGGACGGGCGGTGCAGTTCGCGCTCTGCCCGACAGAGGGAGCGCGGCGCGGGGCCGGGGGCGCGGCGGGGCCGGGTCCCCCCCAGGTTTGGGGGGTCTGGGGAGGACCGAGAGGGACTGGGGGGGCTCTGAACAGAAATAACCCTCGACAGCCAAATACGCGTTTGGCATTAATGAAATACGTGTATTTGTGTGTGCACGGATATACCTACATACATATGTACATATATAGAAAAGACAGATTACACAGATACATAAATTTGTATAGATGTATATTGTGTGTATAAATAAAGTTGTAATAAAATAATGCAACGCCAAGGAGGTGCAGGGGTTGGGGTTTGGATTGGGTTTGGGTCACTCTGCCCCCACAGGTGCCCAGGAGTCTTCATCCTGCGGGTGGGGTTGGGGACAGTGCCTGGAGCTGAAGAACATCCCACGCTCTCTGTATGTGACAAATGACCCCCTGGCAGGCACCAGCCTCGTGCTTTTTTCCCAGGAATTGGGTTTCCCTGCCCTGTCAGCCCCCCGTCCAGCCTGGCCACGCACATGGCACATCCTGGCCTGCAGCATCCCGGAGCAGCACGCTGCTGCAGCCCTTCCCAGGGCCAGGGATAATGAAAGATTCAAAAACAATATTTGTTTAGGCGGAATTACATCTAGAATGAAATAGATGCCCTTGACCAGGGAAGAAACTGAATTTTGCAGCAGGTCCTTTTTTTTTCCCCATACAAACAGGCTCTGCAGCCAGTCCGAGGCAAATGGGAATATTTTTGAAGGACTCTCTTGTATTTCCTGCATCAGATTTGCAGCAGAACTGCAGCCACACTGGTTGTACTGTTCGACGCCAGGATGAAAAATGCAGATTCCATCCCATGTATCAATCCCAAATGGGAAAGGGCCCCAGGCTCCGGGATTGTTACAGATCACTTCCATGCACGCCGAGTTTGCGGCGTAATGAGCTCAGACTGGAGGCATCTTAAACAGAAAACCGATTCATTGGCGTGGTGGGGACGTCTTCAGATATGTGCCCGAATTTCCTGGTCTTTGGAATTAGAGGAATTAGTCATCTGATCGGGGCGAGAAAGATCTGGCCCTTAAAAGTTTCCATTTAATTTTTTTTAAGCAGTTCTCAAGCATCAGGAACTTTTTTTAAGTGATAATTGATATTTCCTGTGTCAGTGGAATTGATGTTGTTGGTAGGACACATCACTGTCCAAATTATGTTAAGTTACAGATAAGGAGTGGTGATTTTAAACTGTTCCTGTTAACATTTATTATTATTATTATCATCATTGCTATTATGTTCTTTAAGATCCCTTTCACCCCAAACCATTCTGTGCTTCTATGATTATTATTTCTTCTAGAAAAATCACAGATTGCTACTTTTAATCATTTTTCCCACTATTTCAAATTTATATTATCTATAAATACTGTGTTGCACCCAGCTTCAAAAGACTTGGTGTTAACATGGTTATTTATTGGGAAAGGTGGTGTTGCAAAGCTGCTTCCTTGAAGAAAATGCAAAAATGAGTAACTCTTTAGAAAACCCCTTACAAACTTAAAGCACAGCATTCCAAGGGGAATCCTGTGAGATTTAGGGACTATTTCAAGAATGATTTCCCAATAAGAACCTTCCAGGAATGCAAAAACCCTCAAAGAACTGCGTTTGCGGGTTTAATTGTGATTGCTTTTATATTCCTGGAGAAATGGAACAGAAAGAAGGTTCCGAGGCCGCCGTGTGAGGGGCCGTGCCCTGCGCTCCCCGCCACCGCGACGGCTGGAAAAACAATGGAAAATCTTCCTGACAGCCCCTCACTGGCCATTAGAGAGGAGATTTCGGCGGTGCTGATGTGCAAATGCAGCTTGTCAGAGGCCCGGCTGCTGCTTGGCTTTCAAATAACATGTGTAGGGTGTGAGAGACAAACACACACACGGAGTCTGTGCCTGCGAACAGGGACGTTCCTCCCGTTCTCTTTTTTTCTCCTTTATTCCTCTTTTTTTTTCTCTTTTTTCTCTTTTTTTCCTATGCTCTCTTTTTTTCCCTCTTTTTACTTTTCTCTTTTTTTCTTTTTTTCCTTTTTTGTCTTTTTTCTTTTTTTCACTCTTTTTCCTTTTTTTCCTCTCCTCTTTTTTTCTCTCTTCGTCCTTTTTTTCCCTCTCCTCTTTTTTTCTTTTTCCTTTTTCTCCCTCTCTTCTTCTCTTTTTTCCTCTTTTTCCTTTTTTCCCTCTCTTCTTCTCTTTTCTCTTTTTCCTTTTTTTCCCTCTCCTCTTTTTTTCTCTTTTTCCTTTTTTCCCCTCTTCTTTTTCTCTTCTTTTTCTCCCTTTTTCCTTTTTTCCCTCTCTTCTTCTCTTTCTTTTCCTTCCTTTTTCCTTTTTTTCCCTCTCCTCTTTTTTTCTCTCTTTTTCCTTTTTTCCCTCTCTTCTTCTCTTTTTTTCCTCTTTTTCCTTTTTTTTCCCCTCTCTTCTTCTCTTTTTTTTCCTCTCTTCTCCTCTTTTTTTACCCCCTCTCTTCTTCTCGTTTCTTTCCTCTCTTCTCCTCTTTTCCCTCCCCCTCTCTTCTTCTCTTTTTTTTCCCACAAGCCGTGTCCTAGCAAAACCTTTAATCCCTCCCTGTCCTCAAACCGTGGCTCTCCAGGTGGTTGCCCTTTCCTACCCCTGTTTTTGTTCCGCATCACTTTTAGCCGGCCACGAATCCTCTATTTCCTTTTCCCGCTCTTCCAAACCCCTTTCCCTCCCCAAATTACTACTCCAGGGGGATCAAGGTCGAGCATCCCTGGCCCCATCACTGCAGCCACCGCATTTTGCTCCTTGCCCACGCGGGGTGATGCGGGGATGCGGAGCCAGCGCTGCTCCCGAGCCTGATGCAGACCAGCCCCCGTCCCGTGCGGGGGAATGTGGAGCCGGGGGCCGGAGGAGGTGCCCAGTCTGGCCGGAGCCAGGGCCGGAGGAGGTGCCCAGCCTGGCCGGAGCCGGGGGTCTGGGCTCCATCAGCCGCGGCCGGGATGCAGGAGCTGGACCACGAGGTGCAAATTGACGTGAGCGGGATGCTGGCAGCACCTCGGGCTGATGAAAGGACATTGTTAACAAGCCCTTAACGTTTCTCATTAATGGCTGGCGTGGGCGGCTGAGGTTTTTTGCGCTGAAAAAAGCCAGAAGACAAAAAAAAAAAAAGAAAAAATTCCACCTGGGCAGTAATTAAGATCGATCCCGTGCGTGGAGTTATCAATTTTTAAAACCTCTTTAAGTGCCTTATTTAGTTATTTTAAACAGGGCTTTTTATTTGTTGCTGCGAGTTTTCCTGGAGGAGATGGGAGCGTGGGGGACTCCTCCTGGGCTCTTCTCCTGGGTCAGTCATCATCCAGCCCGCAGGGAAGGGGGTGCTGGTCCATCCCTGCACACTGCCCGTGGATGCTGCGAGGTGCCAGGGCCGCCCATCCAGCTGGTCCAGTGCTGGGGCTGTTGTTTGAGGTGGAATTGCTTTCCTTTTGCTGAAATTCTCGCTGCAGATGGCAGCAGGGGAGATGAAAGAGGAGCTCCTGCTCGCTGGGTTGGCGTGGGAGGAACAAGGAGGACAGCGAGGGTCGAGCCCGGCGCGGGGGCTCTGCCCAGCCCCAGGATGGGGCTCAACCCAACTTAGGCACCAGCCGAGGTCAGACTGGCTGGGAGAGGTTGTGTTTAATTAAAATAACCCTCAGCATGACCCCGAGCGCAGAGCTGCTGGGAGCTGATGAGGAAAACAGCTGCAGCCCTTTTATCTGAGGACGAGCCACCGCGCGATGATGTAATTTTCATTTCCGATGAGCGCCGGGATGACCTAATTCCACACGGAATCTTGTCTCTCACTTCAAAGTAGGGCATTTCAGTCGATCTGGAATTCGGCTCCGCTCAGCCCCTCCCAGCCCTGCTCAGATCCAGGGCTGGAGCACCACGGCAGGACACCGGGAGTGGGAATCCCAAGTGGGTTTGGATCCGGATTTGACTCAAATCTTTAAAACCCCGGCGAGTGAAAGGAAACCCATTGTATTTCCATTGGTGCAGCCTGGGATGTTTTGGAGAATTGTTTTTGTCGATTGCCCAGAGCAGCTGTGGCTGCCCCTGGATCCCTGGCAGTGCCTAAGGCCAGGCTGGACACTGGGGCTTGGAGCAGCCTGGGACAGTGGGAGGTGTCCCTGCCATGGCAGGGGTGGCACTGGGTGGGATTTGAGGTCTGTCCAACCCAAACCATTCCATGGTTCCGTGATTCTGCAACTTTGTTCTTGTGGCTGAGCCTTCCCAGGAGGTTCAGTGTTGATTATGGCCCATGATTTTGAGAAGCATAAACCTCAAACGTGGTCCTTATTTCTGCCTTCATGAATCAAACACGTTTTATGTGCTTTTGAAACTCCCATGGATCAGCATGGTAAGTGCAGGTTGGATTTTGGGGGGCAGTGAGCACACAGCAGCCTTCCAGTAGTTAAATGACAAAATAACTGGTGGGAGGAAATGATTTCTTCATCGTGCCCAGAAAAAAAATCCCTTTGTCCTGCCTGAACAAAATGCTCACGAGCAAAATTGGATCACAAAACCATTTTAACTTTTACTTGGAGAAAATTTTCCCATGAGGGAGCCGGGTCAGCACCTCACCCAAAGTGCAGGTGGCCCGGAGCTGGGTAGGCAGAGCCCTCAGGAGGTTCAGGGGTTGGCAGGAATTAGTGGAACACTGCAGCGTGAGCTGCTGCACCAGCGCATCATTTACAGACGGAGCCACGACGGCGCGGTGACAAAGTTGGTGTTCCTCAGCTGGAGTATGGATGGTGCCTCAGTAATCAGCTGGGATGGCTGGAAAGCAGCTCCCGTGCCCAGCCCCCTGGCCCCTTCGGCTCCCCCAGCCCCGGAATGAGGAGGAGCCCGAGGAGCAGAGGGAGGTGACCCCACAGGCCAGCGCCGTAATTCGCAGGGAGCCAGCGGAGATCATGTCCCAGCCTTGCCCTCGGCAGCCAGGGGACACCGGCAGAGGCTCCTCGTGCTGCCAGAGGGCCCGGCGGGGTCAGGGCTGTGCCGAGGACACGCAGAAAACGCCTTTTGTTTTATCTAGAACCTGCAGAAATTTGGCCTCAACGCATCCCCTCAGGCTGAGCCATTGTGGCTTTTACTGTTTTTGAAAGGCTTTCTGAAATGTAGCCTTCTTCACATAAATAAATGTTAAAATATATAATATAGAGTGTCTGAGTGGATAACAAATATAATGTATAAATTAATTTGGAGGGAGAAAACAATGTGTGCTGGGGACTCCTCTTTTTCAGAAGCTGTGACTAAAAATCTGACCAAGGCTGGATTTCCACCACTGGAAGGGTTTATTTGGGCTGGGTTTTTTCAAACCTTTATCCAAAAATTACCATCCTAAACACCCACTCAGAGGATCAAAAGATTGACCACCACTGGTGAACAGAGATGCAGCCTCTTCAGGAGCTCCATGTCTGCAGTTTGGAGTAGGATCAGGAGAAGTGGGTTAGGAGAGAGAATCTCAATCTCTGCCCATCAAAATGTCCTATTTTTGATAGGACACATGATTCCTGATCTCAGGGCTATTGTCCTTTATACTTTCTATGTAAAAAGTGAGGAGGATGGACCCCAGACCTGCCCAGTGGCTGTGACAGATGCAGATGCAGATGTGACAGGGCAGGAGGGATGGGATTTCATCACAGAATAGAAATGGGGAAATAGAAAACTGTCCTGGTTTTATCTATGAAATAGATATAATAGATAGATAAATAGATCCTTATCTATATTGTCTACATAGATACAAGGTGAGTGCCCACTCTTATGGCCAAGGCTGAGAAACTTCCCCCACAAAGAATTAGTTCTGCTTAAAGCTCTATTTAAATGAGGCCAAAATCAACCTGGAAAATAAAAGCAGAAATTGAAATGAAACTGATATATTGGCCATGGAAGTCTGCTTTTTGCAGCCTTTAAACTGCATTTTGCAGCAGGTTATTGTGCAAATACAGCTGAGTGCAGAAGAGGATGGGACTGGAATGAGGTTTGAGCCTCCGAGTTACGCTTGGCCTGGAGATCACCTCCGTCTCTGCACAGCAATATCAGGAGGCTGGAAACTCCAGACGTGTTTGTTCACTCCCACAGCTGTTTACAGCCTGTTTATCCTCCCAAATGAGCAGCCTAAGCCCACCCTGAGTTGCTGGAGAAGGGGCTGCTTTGAGGAGGAGCAGGCTGCTAATTGAGCAGCTCCTTGTCCCCGGCTCGGCAATCCGTCTTCCCGTTCCGCCGCTGCCGATGACCAGCAAACTGCCTCCAACCTTCTGGTTGTCAGGAAAATCATGACAAGGCAAATGTCAGATCATGTGGAGCCTTCTGAATGTTTCTGACCCCTTCAATCTGTTTTCCAGCCTGGGTATGGCAAAGAAGCTGTGTTGGACTAATTGGTTGTCTCTCTTCTCCAGGCAGCAGATGAAGTCCAGGTACATAATCTGATTCTTTTGGATGAGCAGCATCCTGTCTTTCACAGCTTTATGTCGTGTCAACCACTGCGGGATTGCTCTGGAAAAGTCCTTTTTTGCCAAAGCTGGAGCAGAAGACGTAGAGATCCTACAGCCTCTCATCTGCCGGGGTTGAGCAGTGCCCAGCGGAGGCTGCAGCCTCTCTCTGACTGCTACCAAAAAAAACCTGATTCATCTTCACTGAAACACAAAATATTGCAGCTGCCAGGAGGAAGTGATAGCTTGGAAGTGCTGCACTTCCATTGCTTTGTCTTAACCAACACACTGTGCTTTCAGGTAGAATATTCTGTGTTTGAAATGACCCCCATAACCACTGAGCTTGATTACACTAAACTGCCCTGCTCTCTGCCCAGTAGCTTTTGTTCTGGACAGTGTTTTTAGGGCTTCTGAATTGTTTCTTGCCAGTGGCAGTAAAACAATATGACAATATCAGGCTTGAATTTGGTGATCTGGGGAGGAATTAAAATACAGAGCTAAGAGGGAAGAGTGTTGGGTAAAACTTGCTGGAAACTTCAGAGCCAAATCGTCCCCAGACATCAGAAAATGGTGTGTTGTAGTTAATAGAATTGTAGAATTATGGAATGGGTTGGGTTGGAAGGGACCTCAAAGCCCATCCAGTTCCTGCCCCTGGTCAGGGACACCTTCCACTGTCCCAGGCTGCTCCAAGCCCCAATGTCCAGCCTGGCCTTGGGCACTGCCAGGGATCCAGGGGCAGCCACAGCTGCTCTGGGCACCCTGTGCCAGGGCCTGCCCACCCTCCCAGGGAACAATTCCTTCCCAAAATCCCATCCAAACCTGTAGTTCATAGTATCTAATCTAAACCTACTCTGAGTGGGAAGCCATTCCCGCTTGTACTGGCGCTCCAGGCTCCTGTAAATCGTCTCTCTCCATCTTTCTTGTAGCTCCCTTTAGGTACTGGAAGGCTGCAATTAGGTCACCCCTAGGCCTTTTAAGGAGGGGAAGCATATCTGCATTTGCCTTTTACCTGAGAACACCCACAAAACTCCTCCAGCCCTCTTGCACAAGCACAGCAGAACTTTTCTGAGCACACAGCCCCAATTATTCCGACGCCGCATTTCTGTTTAAGCATTAAAATTCAAGGCCTAAACACGCGGTTGGCAATTGGAGCTCGGAACATGCACAGTGCAAATGTGGATATATCTCGCCGAGTACACAGCCCATAAAATATGTAGTCTAAGATCACTCATTTATTTAAAGATGCTTTTTACCTCAGATGGAAAATGACACAAATCTAAATATTACAATGCCGAGTAATGTGTAACTGTCTGTGTGTTATAGCCTTAACACCACACTTTTGATGCAGAAGAGATATAGCAGCTGCACTTTAATTTCGAGCAAATTGATCCCAGATGTAAATGTTGTTTTGTTGCATGGAAGATAGTGCACAGGTAAAGCAAATACCATTGGTTTATAGTCCAACAGAGTGTTGCAACAGGAGCCAGGCTCCCCTGCCCGGGCACACGTGAAAGCCGGGAGGCGGCGGCGGAGCAGGGATGGCTGCGGAGGAGACACTGGAAAGAGACAGCTTTGCTTTCCACCCTTTAAAATCCAACCACCTGTGATCTAAGGAGCTGCTTTGAAGCCAGGAAAGCGTCGTGGTTTGTCAATTGTCCTGCAGGCAAAAAATCTAAATTTGGCTTGTTTTCCGTTTCTTCCGCTGCGCGTTTCGTCGACGCGGTTTTCTCCCGACGTATTTGTGTTTGGCATGAAAGAATGAAAAAAACCCCTGGATTTACTGACTCGGGAAACAGCTCCTTTCAAAGGAAAAATAATAGTGGTAATTGGGCTTCACTTTGCCTGCAGATACCCCAACGTCTGTGGCACCGTGGGCAATGTATAAACAGCAAAACAGTTTCTTTATTGTCTCCTGCCCATGGAGGATGGCAAAGCCCGAACATCCTGCTGTCACTTCTCTGCTTTGGAACCACAGACCTTCTTACTTTTTGTAAAATAGAGCATCCTGCTCGTCCAAGGAGGAGAAACCCAGAGAAGAACTCACCCCATTGCAGCTGCCCAGGGTCAGCGCTCAGCCAAGCACAGCTCCCAGAGCTCAGGGACCTCATCCAGGAGATTTCTCAGCTCAATTATTCCTCCTTTTCTAAAAATGGCAGCTGTAGGACTCGGTTACCTGTGTGGGATCTGCCTGAGCAGCCCTTCCCAGTGCAGGCTGAGCGCTGGTTCTCCTGCAGGGTGGCTGGAAAAGGCTGGAAAGGGCTGGGAAAGGCTGGGAAAGGGGTGCCAGCGGTGCCCTTCAGCTCTCACCACCCATTTTCCTTTCCGTGAGCTGGATGTCTCAGAGCCAGTGTTTCCTGCTTCTATTTGCTGTTGGGTTTAGGTCAGCTCTGCAACTGGAGAGACAACTTACAGGGCCTGGAGTGCCAGGACGAGGGGGAATGGCTTCCCAGTGCCAGAGGGCAGGCATGGATGGGATAGTGGGAAGGAATTGATCCCTGGGAGGGTGGGCAGGCCCTGGCACAGGGTGCCCAGAGCAGCTGTGGCTGCGCCGTTCAGGATTTTATGATTCTGTGCATTTCTGGTGGTTTCGCAAAGGCTGCAATTCAGATAAATAGTGGGAATACTGTGTTTGGATCCTTATAAATCCTTATAAACTGAAGTTAAGCGATTGGAGTTAAACTTTTGAGAGCTCCTGCTTGCCAGCTACGCTGATTTAACTCCATTTCCTCCTGAATCAGCTGAGACAGAGCGGTGCCCAAGTTGTGCAGTGGATGTGTGGCCTTTCAAACACCTCAGCATCTGGATGAATGTGTATATAACATACATAAAGGTGCTGCTGAAGGACAGGTACTTCTGCACAGTATTTTTTCCCCTCACAGTGCCAGGAATTGACTGAAGCTGTCACAGAGGTGTATAAGATGTGTACAACCTCACTACAGCAACTCCTGCAAGTATTTAGCAGTAAGACATATTGACCATATTCAGAAGTCCTTACTCAGACAAAACCCAGAGGTCAATGTGAGTCTCGATTAATCAATTTATTCAGGAACAGCTCACTCTTTTGGGGAGGTTTTGAAGCACATAACTTTGCCAGAATAAAAAAATCAGGATTAAAACCCAGCCAGGACAGGAGAAGACACAGGGAATGTTCAGCCACGTGAGCTGTTCTCTGGTGGGATTGCAGGTGTTGCAGAGGAGGAAATGTGAATTTTTGGGTGGCGGTGGGTGGCAGGAGGAGGCTGGGATGTGAGGGGAGGTGGCAGTGAGCACTCAGCCTGACAGAGCTGCTGTATAATAGCAGGGCACTCACCTCAAATCACAGGTTGTGAAAACTGACATTTCCATTCAAATTACTCCAATAGCCAACTGCTCCCCGGTGCAACTCCTTCTGTAAGTGACACAGTGACAGTGATCCAGGAATTTAACTTGCTGTTGTCTCGTTCCAAGTGGAATTATGAAGTTTGTGACATGCATTAGGAGGATGGCTCCTGGTCGCAGCCGGTGCTTTGTGTGTCGGTGCCATTAATCACAGGGCGAGGCAGAGCCGGGCAGCGGTGTCAGCTCAGGGTGGCTGTCCCTGCTGGGAGCTGCCGAGCCCTGCTCCTCATCTCCTCCTTTCCCGTCGTCTGAGAGAGCAGCTCCCGCTCCACTGAAGTTTTCCTGGCACCTCCTGCTTCCTTGAGGGTTTTTTTAAGTCTCTGCCTTTAATTATGATGGGCAGATCATCTGTTCTTGACACATGAGTAGCTGATGGCCACATCGCTCTGCTCTCTCCTCTCCTCAGGGATGCCTCTTGGATTCTTTTTCTCTTTTTCTCAACTTGGCTTTCATTGCAAGTTGCCTTTTAAATTTCTGTCTAACCTTTTAAGCAGGAAGCCTTTTCTGTTCTCAAAATAAGGCAGCAGATTTTGTGATTCGAGGTGTTTGCCACACACAGGCTGAAACTGTGGGCGGTTTTTTCCCAACTTTACTTTTGCATTGCATCACCATAAAATCCCTTTGGTTCATTGTGCTCTGCCCAGCTATCACCAAACTGGTTTGGGCTCCATCCTTTGGTGCTGGAGCCAAAGCATTTGGCAGTGGATTGCCTGTCAGTGCCGTAAGATATTCCTAATCTTCACCAAACCACTGCCACTGATGAGCAGGGCAGCAGAATTTGAGGTGGGTTCTTTGTACCCCATGGTGGCACCACTCAGAAGAAAATCTCAGCCCATCCAGCTGGTGTGGCCCCACGGGGCTGGGAGAGGTCAGGACACGGCTGGGGTCAGCCTCTGGGCCCCCTCGTTCTGCCCTGCAGGACATGGATGTTGCAGGCCCTGGGAATTCCAGCCAGCCGTGGCAGAAGCCTCAGTCACAGATCTGAGCATCCCCGAGCTCCAAAACCATCCACGTCTGGATCTCAGCCTGGACATCTTCCCTCGAAACTCACGTTTGTAAATGATAGCCAGCAAATACATGGACCAGTTATTAAGGGAAATGTCATTATAAACTGAGGTTGATCTACGCTTCTTTAATAAAAAATAGGCTTCATTATTGTTGTCACAGTCGGAAGAATAATTAATGCCAAGTTTTAACAGGGAATCATCACCTCCTTGGACAGGGAGTGACTGTAACAGTGTTTTGCAGCGAAGCCAGAAGAAGAAGAAGAAGAAAAGCTCCAGTGTGTGCTGAATGTCTGTGAGTCACAGCCCTCCCTGCCTGACAACTGGAGTCAATAAACCAAATACATCGGGTGGTGGTTCAACGCCGTGTGCCCGACGTGAGGGAAGACATCCTGCTGAATTGAGATTATCCCAACCTTTTCACATTAGTTTTTTCGTAGAAATATTGCATCTCTAATGCTCTGCAAAATGATGTACAACCAACACACTCAGGGTCATTTGTTTGGAAATCTGGGATCCTGGAGTGTCACATTACTCAGAGGTTACACTTTGATCTTGCTTCGAAGCTCATCAAATCACAGAAAGGTTTGGATTGAAAGAGACCTTTAAAGCTCACCCAGTGCCACCCCTGCCATGGCAGGGACACCTTCCACTGTCCCAGGCTGCTCCAAGCCCCAGTGTCCAGCCTGGCCTTGGACACTGCCAGGGGTGGAACAGCCACAACTTCACCCTTGTTTACAGAGCGCTGTTGGGTTTATTTCATTTTTGAAGACAAATCCATCTATTGGACAAGGTTTGACCAAAACCATGAAATTTGCAGGCTGAGCCCCTTTCCCAGCTCCCTCAGCTGCCTCTGGTGCTCCAGCCCCTTCCCCAGCTCCGTTCCCTTCCCTGGACACGCTCCAGCCCCTCAATGTCCCTCTTGTCCTGAGGGGCCCAGAGCTGGACACAGCATTCGAGGTGGGCAAAACCCTGCACGACCAGGGAGCTCCTGATTGTCTCAAGGCACTTCTCCAGAGCAGAAATGCTAAAACACATAAGAACCTCCCCAAAATTACTAAACAAGCAGATGCTCAAAGCTGCCAAAGAGTGGGAAACTGCTGGAGCACAGAAAATGAATTTCAAATTTGGGGGTGCTGCAGCATTTGCACTTTCTGTTACAGAGACCTTTTCTTTTGCATGCTTTGGATGGGGAATAAATTAAACCCAACCAGTTTAGTGAATATCCAGCTGCCTTCTGAAGTTTCAGAAAACACCACTTCCCTCATTGTGGGACAGAATAAATCCCCTGTGGTCTGGCCGAAGGCAGAGTGAGAGCTCTGGGTTTGGGGCGAAGGAGATATTCCATAAAAATCGTGGCTTTCAGGAAGATGAAGCACGGCAAAAGTAGCACAAAAGTGTTTTGATACGCTGGTGAATGGAGGATTAGCTGCACAATGCTGTGAATTCACTGCGTCTCCTGTTTGTTTGCTGTTTGTTCGCGGTGCCAGCAATAAAAATAATGTTTGGCTGCTAAAAGTGCTAAAAAAGGGCTTTTTGGTGCCCAGAATCTGTTTGCCAGCAGGTGAGTGTGGTGGGGAGGGAGAAGGGGGAAAGCTCGGCTTCGTCTATTTCCAAGGGTGGAAAATTAACACTGGGAACCCAAATCATATTTTATTTCTTATCAAAACTCTTATCTCTGTAACTGAGCTTGCACAAACACCACAAAAAAAAAACCAAAACAACAAACCACACACAAAAAAAAAACCCAACCAAAAACCCAACCAAAAACCCAAAATGACAAAAAATAAAACCAAATCCACCAAACGCAGCCCGTGCAGCCTGGCAGGGTGGGTTATTTATAGCAGATCTCTGCCTTTTGTCAGCTTGGTGGGCTGTGGGGGTGGCTCCCAAATAAACCCCGCTGTGTGCAGCAGGAGAGGAAGAGTCCTGTGGAGAGCATGGATGTGAGCTCACGTCCACGAGACAGAGAGGGCTGTGGCACAAAGCCCTGCTGGGCAAGAGCCACCCCAATCTAATCATCAGCTCTGGTCGTCAGCGAGAGCTGTGGGAGAAGACGTTGTATAAAGCAGACACATCCAGGAAATAATGCCTGCCCAGTGCAGCCAGATGGAGTGGGGATGTCCTGACAAAGCATTTATTTCAATAAATGTTCAATTAAAATTATTTCTGTAGCGCAAGCATGGTCCAGAAGTAGTATGGGAATTAATAAGATTGCTGGTAGGAATAAACATTGGGGGAGTTGTGCGCTAGTTAAGAATGACAGTTGTAAAAAATAAATCTTATCGTTTCTATAGGGTTGCTTTGTGTGTGTGCAAACCAGGAAGTCTTGGTCCATGTGATGCTTTCAAATGATGTTTTTAAAGTTCCAGCTCTTTTATTCATGAAAAAAAATCACCAATAACAGCAACAGTTCCTCCCATGCCCAGGCAATGTGTCAGTAATCCCCAGATTTATATAAATAGAGGAACTGGGGAAAAACTGCAATGGAAACTTTTATCTGTAACAGAGAAACACAGATGGTTTGGGGTGGGAGGGACCTTAAAGTGCCACCCCTGCCATGGCAGGGACACCTTCCACTGTCCCAGGCTGCTCCAAGCCCCAGTGTCCAGCCTGGCCTTGGGCACTGCCAGGGATCCAGGGGCAGCCACAACAGATCCACTGTTTAATCACAATTTTATGAGAGCAGAGATGTCAGAGGAGCAAAAGAAGATTTTTCTGGTTTCTACCCTGGTATAATTCCATTTTTGTGGGAATTTGTGGGTACATGGATCCTGTATTACATGACCAGGGCTCTTCACACAGGTAGAATTGCGTAGGGGTTGAGCAGACCCTTTACACCAGGAGTTTATTTTATTAATTACAGCCTGGTCTTCATCCTCTTACTTGTTTATGTATCAAAATGTAACGTGTGCTTTAGTTTAGGTTAAATTTCTGGGAATGTGTGCTCACAGCCTCTGTGTGCAGGTGGAAAGCACCTGAAAATACGCAGAAATTGGAGGTGACCAAGGTAGGGATGGGTCTGACACTGACGAGCAAGAGTCTGAAAATTCCAGAGCTGAGAAGGTTAATTTTAATTTTTAAATTATTTTATATTTAGTTTTTAAATTCATTTTAATATTAATATAATATAATATAATATAATATAATATAATATAATATTGCATTACATTATATTATATATAATTATATATATTTATATATTATTTATATATATTAATATATAATATATATTATATTATAATATATTTATATTATATTGTTGTGTACTTATTAGATGGTGTGATATGTTGTATATAATAATATGGTGATATTATGCAATAACTAATCATATAAATACAAATTTTAAATTTATAAAGAAACCTTTTAATTTTGAAAGAAGACATTTGTTATTTCTCTGGAAAAATCCTGCAATGTGTAGTCTGGGATTCTTTTTAAAGATGCTTTGTTTAGTCCAGCAATGAGACCTGAGTGGTTATCCTGGATCTTTTCCCCTAATTTTGGATTTTTTCTGTGCCCCTGGCCCAGCTCCAGTGCCCTGTTGGTGGCAGCACCCAGGTGTCCCTTCCTGCCTGGGACAGTGCACACGGACACGGACACACTGTGATAAGAGAAAATTAGATTTAAGCTGTAGCAATCAATAAATCTTAAAACAGCCGAGTATTTCTAGAAAAAAAGGCTTTGGAGAAGTGTCTCTGACCCAGAAAGAAAAATCTTTTGAGGTGTCTAAAATTCCTGGAAGTGTTTTTTTTTCCTGCCTCTTCTTCTGCTTCGAAGCCTCGGTGGCTCTTGGGATCTTCCGTCCCTGCGGTCACCCAGAGGGGTCGGGGGGCACAGAGGGGGCAGAACCCGGGGCTGCCGCTGCCCCCCGGGTGTTCCCATGGACAGGGGGTGTGGGGCATCCTGGGCAGCCCCACCAGAGCCCCCGGCACTGCTGCCACCGCCAGGCCAGGCTGGACACTGGGGCTTGGAGCAGCCTGGGACAGTGGGAGGTGTCCCTGCCATGGCAGGGGTGGCACTGGATGGGCTTTGGGGTCCCTTCCCACCCAAACCATCCTGGTGTCCTACAGTGCATGCCAAGGTGGCTAATGCCCAACCCAGCAGGATGTCCCTCAGGGTGTTTGCCAAGTCCCAAAGCTCCCAGAGCCACTGTGCTGTGCCCAGTGGGCTGCCGGGACCCTGATCCCTGTTGGCCCTTCCGAGGAACACTAACCCAGGCTGCAAATATTCAATATTTCAATATTCAAGGGGTTGGACTTTGCTGATTCTTGTGGGTCCCTTCCAACTCAGGATATTCTGTGATTCTATGATATTGGAAATCCAGCTGCCGGTGTACCTGGGGAATGAAAACAAGGGGAAGGGAAACATTGGAATAAATTAAATAAGAAATCTATTCAGTGAAAAAAAGCATAATGTGAGTTTTGCAGTGCCTGCAAGCAGAGGAGCTAAAGTCCTGTCATGAATGTGCTTCCAGGTGTGAGTAGCTACACACTGGAGCAGTCCTTGGGAGTGCACTGTGCTCAGGGGTGAAAAGCAATGTTTAAGTCTTCACAAGCTCTGACTCTAAGCATTCAATTTGTTTGTGACAATATTATTTGCTCATTCCTAATGATTAAATACTGTAAATAATACCCTTTCTTTACATTTTCTAAACGCTGTTAGTAATAAAACATGGAGGAGTTTAAATACTACACGACACACAAAGGCAGGCACTGTACAGATGTGAGTTAAAAGACAGAAGCAGCATTTTAATTTTCAGGCCGCTACCAATGCTCATGATGCCATTGCCATTTTGGACATTGCTCTGTGTCTTCTAAATTTGCTCATGATTAAAACCCCCACATTTAAATCCTCACACCAAGTATTGAAGGGTTTTGCTGTTTCCTCACTCCAGGTGCAAGCCATGCCCCTTTAAAGCCAGCGCACCCCCCCCAGTCACTGCAAAGGGGGAAACAAATAAATAAAGAGGCAGATAGGTAAATAAATAAATAAATAGATCTGGTAATTTAGTACTAGAAAGTTAATTCAGGGGACCTCTAACCTTTAAACCACCACGTGACTATTGATTTTCAATATCGCGCGGGCCCGTGCCACCCTGAGCGTGTAGAGCAGCAGATCCCGAGCAGTTTTTTCCTTATCAGTCCGGTCCCCGAGTACTTGTGCATTAAGACAACAAATACCGGCGGCTCCCGGCCTGTCACATGGCGGCCCCGTGGACGTGCCGGGCCTCTAATGAACTTGGGCTCTTGGCAAACAGATCATGGCAAGGGGGCTCCAGCGGCGCCTTCCCGGCTCCCCGGGGCCGTGCCATGGCCGGGATGGAGGTGGCCGGTGGCAGTGGGGGGATGTGCCGTGGGGTGACCTCCAAAATCCCACCGCCCTCACCCCAAACCATTCCTGTTTAATTCCGTCCCCCGCGTCCGTGGGAGCGCTGTCAGGTCGCTGAACCTGCTCTTCCCCACCCAAGACGCGAATGAAGATGGAAAGAGCGGCGCTGCTCCGAGCGGCTCTGAACCCCGTGCCTGGATTAGTCAGTAATACCAGGACATGCTGCTTGAAACACCTTCCTCCCTCTGTAATCACCAATTAGCGCAATCAGTGCCCGGGCTGGCGTGCTGCCGGCCACGCGTGGCATTCCTGGCCCCGATGAAGATGTGCTTCCATCCTCGCGCCTAAAAAAGACTTTCTCCTCCCCTCCTCTCCCTCCAGCTTTATTGATTATTGAAAATGTTACATCCCGGGGAGGAAAATGTCATTGCTTTAAATACCAGCATTAACAGTTGGGAAAAGTTCTTTTTCACCCAGGCGTGCGTGATGAAGAAAAATTAAACAATGGAAAAGACGGTGAAATAGATGGAATTTTAAAGGAAGAAAGAGTTGTTTGTGTGTTGATTCGACTGAGCAGGAGCTTCCCCCCCCCTTAAGTAAGCAAGCACGTCTCATACTGGACTTTTTTACTGGAACGGTGAAATATATAATGAAATCCAACGAGGAAACTGGAAAAACAGCCAAATTGGTGCAGCAAAGTGGTTAATAGGATCATTAGCCTCCTCGCTGTATTTTTTTGGACATTGTGTGCCTGTACCGTAGTCCTCGAGAGCAGATTGCAGGAACAGGCTGACAGTTACCCGCTAACTCAGCAGTGCTGGGTGCAAACTGCCATCTTCCTGTGGATTTACAGCTGCCACTTCTGCTACTTCAATTAGTTCTATAGCACACAGATGTTGCTTAAATGTTGCTGCTAATGATACTGCAATAAGCGTAAGATTCATGCCATATTTTGAGGCACGTAAATTTCTCAAGTGGCACAATTAAAGTGGAAATATTAGGTGGGGAGAACTTGGCAGTCTCTCCAACTTGGAAAGCGCACCCGCTATGCAATAATGGGTCAAAAATTCATTCAAGTTTTACTGCTGTTCAGAGTTTTAAAAGACTTTTCACAGTTGAATGCAAAGTAGTAAAAAGCAGAGTATTAGGAAATGAGAATGCTGTTGTGTTATTCAGACATGACTTTTTAATTTCGAACTGGAATCACGTGCCTGCTACGGCCGCGAGGGCCGCGCGCTGCCCGGCCGCAGCGCCGCGGTGCAGGAGGAATAAATCAAAAGTTTTCTTTAATACTGATTTAATTGAAGGTTCGGCGTGGTGGTTGTGTTAGCGGGGGGAGGGAAAAAAAAAAAAAGAAAGGAGAAAAAATGGTTTCCTGAATCACACACAGAGACAGCATCAATCATTTCCGAAGCCAGATGTAGCCTCCAAACTGCAGCCTGACAACACATCTCCTGTTTGTGCAGCCACCAAGCAATTATTCTTTCCATTATATCTCCCAATGACAGATCTCCAAACCCAGGGCTGTAAAAATTAGAGTTTGGGCTTATACAGTTGTGTCGGGTCTTAAAAAAAAAAATAAGAAAACTTATCATGGCTGCAGTGTTTATGAGCTTGTCAAAGTACATGTACATAATTTTCATCAGAATTTCTCTTACCTCATTTCCAATCCTTCAGGATTAGATTTATCAGCAGCTCTGTGCCGGCGTCCGAGCGGCTTTTCCACCTGCGAGCGGGATCCGGCTGCTGGGAGCCTGTTGGGGTGGCTCTGGTTGGGAAATGTGAAAGCTTTTCTTCCTCCTCATCTCTTCTTCCTCTTCATCTCCATCATTTATTTCATCATTTTCTTCACCCTCATATTTTTTTCATAATTTTACTAATTTTAGTAATTTGGTCTTATTTTCATCATTTTCCTCATCTGCATTTCTTCTTCATAATTTTCATCTTCACTATTTGTTTCATCATTTTCTTCACCATTGTTTACATTTTCTTAATTTTAATCTTTTTTTTTCATCTTCATCATTTATTTCATCATTCTTTCAAACGTTTTTTTCATCATTTTGTTAATTTTCACCATTTCCTTCATCCTCATCATTTTCTTTACCATTTTCTTTGTCCTCCATCAAATATTTCTCCTGCTCGGATATTTTTGTAGTGTACTGCCTTGGCTCTCCATCAAATTTAGGTGTCATTTTTGGAAACACTGTGGCCTGTTTGGTTCATTCATCACTGTGAATTTGTCGTGAGGAAGAAGCACCAGTGGCAGCACTAAACTGGGCAGCAAACGCAAAGCTGGAAATCCACGCATTATTTCCATTTAATGTTTAATTTATTTGCACTGGGGAGAGATTGTCAGATGAGCACTGATTTTGAAAATTCCAGTATGGGCAATATTTTAAGGGTGAAGTTAAATGTTAGGAGAAGCCATCAATAGTAAATTAAGGCTGGTGAACATCAGCACCTCACATCTAAATTACTGATTTTTCTACCCTGTTTCCATTTCTCTGTGTGGCTCCATCCCACTCCTGCTTTGGTTTATATGATAATATTTAATTTCTTCCCAATATCCCATCTATCCCTGCCCTCTGGAAGTGGAAAGCCATTCCCCCTCGTCCTGGCACTCCAGGCCCTTGTCCAAAATCCCTCTCCAGCTCTCTTCTGTTTTTTTTCTCTTAGTGAGCACAACTATGAAAATCAAAATAGTTTTCCATTACTTCCCCTCTAAAAAAGCACCCAGCATTGATAAACGAACATATTTTGAGCTCTACACTGCAGCAGCAACTGAATTTTTTTGCAAACTAAACCTAAGATGGAGAACAAAAACCAGACACAACTTCTAATGTTGGTTTTCAGGAGAAAGACTGCAGAGGTCTCTGATTTGTGTTGGTGAATGTGGAGTCAGGATGTGATGATGATTTTATGGAATTTACAGAAACAATGCCCTGTCCTTGTACGATTTTGTTTCTGTGATTCATCAAAGGTTTTTGTCTTCCAGTATGTGAGAGGTCACATGTGATTTGTCCCCCAAAGGAGTAATTAGATCCAAAATGGAGCAGAAAAAAGGCAACTTGGCTCCAAATATCCAAATTATTTGTCCAAGTTGATGCAACAATATCAGAGTTTGTAATGCTCCATAAGGTTGCCAGGGGACTATGCACTGATTTACTCACCACGTGATTTAGGGGGAAAA
Source organism: Lycocorax pyrrhopterus obiensis (assembly GCA_014706295.1). Lineage (NCBI taxonomy): Eukaryota > Metazoa > Chordata > Aves > Passeriformes > Paradisaeidae > Lycocorax > Lycocorax pyrrhopterus. The sequence continues at coordinate 35,086,329 of JACSVZ010000008.1, forward strand.
AATCAAATTAAATCTCCGTAGTTAGCTCAGCAACCACCAGCATGGGTTGTGTTTGTGCTCCCTGATGGACAGACCGGGCCAGGCTGTTGCTGGTGCAAATGCCATTGAGGGACCAGCAGGGACATGGCAAAGTGGTCCTTGAACTTCCCAACTTTCAGGATTTGCTGGAAAGACTTCCCTCTGCATTGGGAAAGACTCCCTAACTCGGTCCCACTCTGACTTTGGCAGTTTGTTGCTCATCTCAAGTAGCCTCTGTAATCTATTATGGTATATAGGCCAGTCTGATCCCCCCCTCGCTCCAGCCTGTGTCCTCTTTCTATTTAGGAATTAATTATGATGCTATCTCGTATAACTCATTAGTATCAATTAATTCTTCCCCTTTCATGATTTTATATAGCTAAATTAGATTGCCTCTTAGGAACTTAATAATCAGTATTGGACTCATTTAGACGTATCTTTATTTCCCTTTCTCCACCCAGTTTCACTTGGGCGCTGGGTTGTGGTGGTGGGAAATGCCCCATCCCATCCAGGGGGGACAGTGCCACTGTACCCCATCTCCACCATGCCCACCAGCTCTGGCCTCACCCATAATTCTGAATTCTAGCAGTCCTTTTTTATTATTATTTATTTATTTGGGGGCTGCACGAGATGTTATTCTTGGTTTATCAGGGTGAGTAGGAAATATCCGACTTCCAGCATTTGGCCAAACCATTGTGAATTCTCTTCCCCTTAAACTCGCCACAGGAACAGGGAGAGAGTGGAGGGAGATGCTCGTTTTGCTCGTTCATCCTGGTGGGGTGTTAAGTTTGAAATCTCAGCGTTGCTGGAATTCACATGTCCATATTTAACTGCTTCACTGCTTGCTGGCACGTCGGATCCAGTCAGGGAAAAAAAGCAGGAATATGATTGAATATATCTGGCAGGACCTGATATTCCCACTCATTTTGAATCTGATCCAGCAGCAGCCAAGGCAATTAAATAACAAGTTTTTCTCTGGCGAAATGAGTTGCAAAATGCCCCCAGCTGCATGATGTAGGAAATACACCTTGATTTTGCTAATTGCTGTGCCTGTACCTCACGGGGGCAGATCCGAGGCGGCTTCCCAGGATCCACATCACGTATTCCAAGGAGCTGAGCCCAGGCTGGGATGGGTTATCCCCCACTACGAGCCCAGGATGAGCCACTGAGTGAGGGCAGTGGGCAGGGGGTGATGAAAGGTGAGCGGATTTGCTTTGTTGGAAACATCAAACATCCAACATCATCTGCCATCCTTGGGCAGCACCACGCTCCAGATGCTCCCATGACTGGCCAAGAGAGAGCTCGGGCTCAGCCTCCTGCTGAACAAAGGCCAGGCTGGGGTAGGTGCAGCTCAGCTTTAGTGAGGCAACAAAATGCAGCCTAAAGAGAAGGATTTCAGGAGATCAGCTGGTGTGGTGTCACAGCTTTGCCCTCATGGGCTGCAACTGAACTGTCCCAGCAGCATCACCAAATACCCGTGGTCTGCTGTACCACAACATAACCTCCAAGGAGTTGGAATTTTTAAAAAAATTTAATGATTTGAAAGAAAAATAGCGTTAGATCTAAGTTACTGCGGGTTGCAGCACGCACATGCCTGCACACGTGTGATGGGCTTGGAGCAGCCTGGTCTAGTGCAGGGTGTCCCTGCCCATGGAACTGGGCGAGCTTTAAGGTTCCTTCCAACCCAAACCATTCCATGATTCCGTGAGATTGCGTCTCCTTTACATCGCCTGGTACTGGGAAAACACGACCCAAAGGGGTACCCCCGCTGCAGGACAAAGCTGGGCATCAGTGCCTTTCCCAACAGCAGCTTTGGAAGATGGGAATGGAAATGAGTGTATTGATCCCAGATTTTACTGTTTCCATATTCAGTGCCGGATCAAACAACGGGGCCGGTGACAGGAGGGCTCTGCTGGGAAGCCGAGAGACACAAGGAGGTTTTAATAAGCAGCATAACGAGTGTAATCGCTAAATCCCAATTCAGGAAGATATGGGTCAAGGGAAGGAAAAAGAAGGGTGGATTTCTGTGGAAGGAGAGGAAAAGTCAAAAGGCTGAGGCTCACAGGATAACTTTATTTAGGGATACATTCAGGTTTGAAGCCTCCTGTGTCTCCCATCGCTCCCCCAGCATCCAGCTGCTCACCACCCTGCCCCAAGCACCCACTTCAGGGGGATGGAAAGGGATAAAAAAGAAGGAAAAAAGAAAGAGGGGGGGAGAAAAGAGCCCAACACTTGGCTAGAAGGACAAAAATTTTTTTTTGAGAAAATCACAAGTCTGTTTCCCTCAAAATTTATAGAAAATTCAATCTTATCCGCATTCAAGATGGTTTTCAAATATGATTTCCACTGAAAATGAGGGAAAATGTACCGTCTGATCTATCTTTCATTAATTTTTCCCTGAGAGTGTCAGCTCATTCTCCTAAGGGGAGATTATTTCCATTATCAACAAATTTAACTGGTTTTGTTCAAATCTAAGAGAGTTACTGAATTTGCACTTCCTTTGGCTGATCACGGAGCTCTCCCTATTATTTAATGTATTTACATTCATGTATGCAATTATATTTCGTAATCTGATTATGTGGTTTGTATCTTTGTAGGGATGAGAATGCAGACTGTTGCATTTCTTTTTTATTATATGAGTTGTCAAGTTCTTTTTGGATGGAAATGAGAGTTCAGTACCATTGTGGTGAGAGGAGCATTAATTTCATCAGTTAACCAGACCCACCAAAATAGTGCTGGGTGCAAAATCAAGGAGCATATTCTGCACCTGAATGATAAATTGCATTAATTAATTTCACTGATAAAGTTAATATGCAAAGGAGATATTATTATCTATAGTAAAAAAAAATTAATAGGTGGTTTGTGATCATCGCGTCCTTAAGATACTAAAACCCAGCAGATCTTATCCTTTCAAATTTATTTCTTATTCATAGATAGGGAGAGGAAAACACATTTTCTCCTCTTCCAACACCCAGTCATGTTTTCAGTTCGGAGTGAGTTAGTCATTGACCTGAACCAGATGAACACATTGAAATGAAGAGGAAAAACCAACCCAACTCTGCCGTTACCGATATCGCTGTCACCAAGTTTGTCACTGCAAAAACTCTGACTCCAGGTGCTGAGCTGGATCCTGCCAGCCCAGTCATCTGAACCACCTCGAGATGACCTCAGGAAGTGTCATCTGCCTAAAACTATTTTGCATTTAATCTGAATTATTTATCTAAGTTATTCTTTTCCTTGGGCTCCTTCCCATGGCAGCCTCTGCACTGATCCAAACTGGTGGGTGAAATGTCAACCTCAGCCCCCGGAATTGTCCAAGGCCAGGTTGGACGGGGCTTGGAGCGCCCTGGGATAGTGGGAGGTGTCTCTGCCCATGGCAGGGGTGGCACTGGGTGATCCTTCAGGTCCCTTCTAATCCAAACCATTCTGTGATTGTGTGACATCAGAAGAATGCTGAATAAACCCTCCCCATCACACAGTTTGGGACAAAAAAGTGTCCTCTTGATAAAACTCCCATAGGTCCTTTTGTAATACTTGAGGGCTGCACCTGGCCAGCATGAGCAGATGTTTGCTTCTGGTAGCTGCTTTCCAGGCTAATTTAAAACAAATAAAAGAAAACCAAGTTTAAAATTATTTATATCAGATTTCTGGTGTACATCAGTAGTGTAAACATAGCTAATTGCTCAACTTTTTATTTTTTTCTGTATTTCTGTATTTGTTTATGTATTTATTACTTTTCTAGACATTCCAGTTACTTGGTCATGGCCTTTTACAACCATCAAAAGCAGAGCATTTTGGACACCTTTATGTGCAATACCCTGAAGAAGATTGTTCCAGGACACAATGTTTTGTTAAAAATGCTGCTCTCGGTCTGTACTTTCCCTGTGCTCTGTCACTCCTCAGGGCTGAGCTGCTGAAGGGTCTTAACAAATCCCTGGCTGGGCATGTGCAGCTCGGGAAAGGGACTGAGGTGGGCAAGGATGGCTTGGCTTGGACCTCTGTTAAATGTTATTTCAGCAGGTCTGGCCCAGTTAATCCTGGTTTAGAGCCCTGAAAGGTCTCTGAGTAGCTTTCCCATTAAAAAAACCCTTTGTTTGTGTTTATATTTTACTGATGTCCTTGGGCCCCTGCTGCTCAGGCTTTAACAGCTCCAGGGACTTTTTGAGATTTGTTAAGATTCGTGAGGCTCATGGTCCTCGCCCACGGGCTTGGCTTCACCCCTTGGTCCATCCGAGCCTCTGGCTGGTCCCTACCCACTGCTTGGCCTCTGTTAATCTACTCAGGCTGTGCTTAAGGGATGAAGTAAGCGAGGACATAGTTGAGGAGAAGTCTTGGAAGTTGTTGTAGAGATATTTGGGACACTACAGCGTTTGTTGGATTCGTGACCTACTCTAAGATGAGACAGGTGGATAAATCAAAAAGGGGAGGAAGCACCATGGACTGAACTGGTCAGCCCAAAGAGACTTGAGATGGTTGCTAGAGGCTGTATTATTTTTGCTATTTATACTCATTACAGTTTCTTTTATGTCTGTGGACACAAGAGCCTGGACTGAGAGCTGTCCTGAGGAGGAAAAGGGTCACTGGTCACTGGCACAGGGTGCCCAGAGCAGCTGTGGCTGCCCCTGGATCCCTGGCAGTGCCCAAGGCCAGGCTGGACATTGGGGCTTGGAGCAGCCTGGGACAGTGGAAGGTGTCCCTGCCATGGCAGGGGTGGCACTGGGTGGGCTTTAAGGTCCCTCCCACTCCAAACCATTCCAGAGACACCCCAAGCACTTGTTTCCACAACAGAATTCCACGGCACAAGGAAGGAAGTCATTAAATACAACTTTATTGGGTTTCACTGTACAATTATTTTTCACATCTTCCTCCTTTCTTCTCTCCATCTTCCCCTTGGTATTTCCATCCCATGCTTCCTCATAGATACAGGGCAGTTCTTGACTGGCTGTGTTGCCCACACCAAATCCAGCCTCAGTGTCCTTTTTTTCACTTGATTTTCCTATTTTAGATTTTACACAGTAGGAAATCTGTGATTTTTGTCTGGTTGAAGAAAAGTAGCTTTCAGATAATTTGCTTGCACCCTCACCACCCCTGATGGGTCTGTTCTGGGGGTAGGTGCTGTCTTTTGCCACAAAGTAATTTCTCAAACAGCTTCATTTATTTCAAGAGAAATGCACACAAAGAGTCACAAAATCCCCTAAAAGCTTTGTGGGCACCAAAAATGTACCATTTTGTCACTAATTAACTTCATCCTTTAATTCATGGTGTCCTTTCAGTAACAGCACGAATTCAACAAAGAGAAAACTATTAATTGCAACTGTTGCCTTGTTCAAGTACTTAAGAAATAAAATGTTTAAGAAATAAAATAGAATCACGACTGTATCACCTCTGTCACTATCAAATTCCAACTGGCCAAAGTGCTCCAGTGATGTCACCAGCTAAAGTTGGGTCTCACCAGGAGGTCTCAACTCCTCCACCAGTTAATTTCGACCTGAGCACTGAGAAATCATATTTGATCTTTTTATCTAACAATGAAATTTAGCGTTACATATGAGAAAGGGAAACGGCTTGGGTTTCAGTATTTGATTTCTACAATTTTAAGTTCTAGGACAGTTCATTTAATTACAACTTTAGTATGTTATGAAGTATCTGGGTATAGATAGAGTTTGGAATGATACCAGCAACTTTTTAAAACTTTTTATGACTTGTGGGACTTCAGGAACATTCCTCCTTTGTATGCTTTAGTTTAGAGGTTGTTTGCATGCCCTGACTCCAGGCTGGGTGCTTTCTCTTCCTTTTCCTGTAAAACTTAGGGCACTACATTGAACAACGACAAGTGGCCAAAAAAAAAAATCAATTTGTAATCTGATTTGAGGGTTTTGATTTCCTCTGATGAGTTTCAATTTCATTAAAAGCAACCTCATTCGCACATAAAAGAACTCCTTGAAGGGTAAAACAGGGAATTGTCTCAAAGAGTATAAAGAATCCGCGCTCTTTTGTGCAGTTTATTCAGGGCATTAATTGTGGGGTCCGGCGGGCGGTGTCGGCTGGCAGATGCGCCATTATCGGCGCCGCGATCTGCGCGAGGAGGGAGGCGCAGCACAAGGGCTCACATTCAAAAATCGTTCCGGGCCGTATTGACACTTCAGTTATCAACAGCCCTTATTATCTGCTCAGCGGCGGATCGCAGCCTGCCGGTGACATAATAAGCCACAAATCACTGGTGGGGCCTTTCTGCATTCTCCTAATTGTGTGTATTCTCTGGAAAAAAATTATCGCCGGGCCTCTTGTCTTGATGAGAAATTGACATTTTCTGGCGGAGCCTGGCGAGGACTATGTGGGGAGATAAGACTTATAGTTGTTTTAAAGGAGTGCAGCCATTCTTTCAGAGGCCTCTTTATTGCTCTAGTTGACCCACTTGATGAGTATGGATTTCATGAGGTCTTTTTCAGCATTTGAACTATAAAAGGTTCAGAATGACACCACCCCTTATAGACAAAAGATAACCTTGCCCTTTGAATATATTGATTCTTTATTAACTAGGCTGTTTAATGCAATGAAATGAGGCATTAGATTGAAGCCTATTTCAAGTGCTTTGAATAATCTTTAAAAGCTTGAAAGACTTTTAAAAGCTGCTCTGCAATAATTGGCGTGTACTTTTAGAGACTCTTATTCCTTCGTTTTGATTAAGGAATTTTTATCATCTTCGTGTGTCTAAACTCGCAGTGGGCTGACACAACACATTTCCTCAGCAGAGCTCTTACCCAGATGTGTCGTAGGTGGTGGATTGCTCTAGGAATTGTCATATGTGGGTTTTCTCCTTTTGTATTTTCCTTGCATTGAAAGTTAGAGGAACCATTTAGATGCTCATTATTCAAACCTTTGAAATAAAACTAAAAGGAAAAGCGCCAGTAGGCATCGTGCAGACTTTCATCCCTAAAAACCAGCTTATTTTTCAGTGGGATGCATCTGATTATGCCGCTGTTTAAACACGATACACGGACACACACTCAGAGTGGAACAGTTTTCAATGCATAATAATAATAATAATAATAATAATAATAATAATAATCCAAAGTGCTCTGCTGCTTTAACACCTGTTTTCATCAAATGTGTTTTCATCAGACATGAAAACTACATAAATACTGGAGAAGAAAGGAAACATGGTTAAAAATCGTGTTTTTCCTTCTTTGTAGGTTGTGACTACAGTGAGTTTCACCTTCTCCTCACTCTGTCCCTTGAGCACGGGCAGCCGAGGAGGGGCTGGGACACACAGCGTGTCCTTTGGCACTGCATCCACATGCACCACTACATCCATGTACTTTGGAGCTCTGAGTTCCTCAGTGCCCTCTCAAAGTTGTCAGCAGCCCTCTGATTAATGACAGGATCAAACTCCATAACAAACTCCCTGTTTTACCACCACAGGCACTTGCATTCCTCTGCCAGACCCATATTCCTGTAGAAATGCCCTTTCTTTTGGTGGGGCTGGTCACACACAAGGATACAGGAGCACGTTTGGCATCTGGGGTGGGGAACTCAGACCTGTACATCAGGCAAAGCTTTGCAACTCTCTCTGACTGGGAGGCGGAGTAGTGCCCACCTCATTATAAATACATTTTTGTACCCATTACATGTGCATTGCACACATTATGGCCCAGAGGATGAAATATTTGTGGTCAGTATTATAATTAACCAAAGCATTTGCTTCCTTATCAGCAGTTGAGACGAGCACGTCAACCTTCAGTGTCAAACCACCACATGGAAAATTTGGGTTGTGCTTTGTTTAAAATAACTTTTCCTGTTTACAGACCTTTACAATATGATATTAAAATAGTAAAAAAAAAAAAATCTATTGTTACCTTTACTTTACAAAAAGGGTGTCTGAAGTGCACGGTTTTGTTTAAATAAGAAAAAGAGATATTCTGCTGTTATCTTCACAAAAAGTGAGCAGTTTTGGATAAATACTTCACCAAGGCTGAGCAACAAGTGATTGCCACTGCAGAGCAGAGATCTCCTTCCTCATCTTCCTCCCGGGGAACTGGAAAGACCACGTCAAGGATTTGGGCTTTTTCATAACAAAGGAATAAAAATTCTGATATTTAGAAATGAAACCCCCAGTGTTGCGTTTTTTCGTTTCGTGTTTAGTCACTTTTTTTAATAATCAAACCAGATAAAATTACTAAAAATGAAATTCACAGACAAGAAATACTTTAATTAAATATTGTGTAAAATGAACATTTTTTTATACAGTTAAATATATGAAAAAATGTACAGATAAAACAATCTTATTGTAGGGTCTTTAACAGTAAAATCTACCATTTAGTGAAGCTTTCCGTCTGGAGACAATGAAGCCATGAGTGCATTGACTAATTAATCTAAAACACAAACAGATTGCATTTATGAAGGAACTTGCAGACTTTCTTAACATGTACACGTGACCTCTTTTTTTACTTTTTTTAGAGCAAAACCTTACTTAGACAAAATATAACGGAGGCAATTCAGTTCCAAAGTGACTTCTCAGGCTTTCCCACCTAGCCAAGCCTCGGCCGTGCTCACAGAGCTGTGCTACGCTGAACTGTTCTTCTAAACCCTTTCAGAAAAGCTTGACTAAAATGTGCATTTATTTTTGCCCAGAAAGAAAAAAAAAATTAAAAATAATTTTTAAAAAAATTAATAACAATAATTTAAAAAATGATCCCTCCTTTTTTGGTTAAAAGGTGAATTCTGCTGCAGTTTGCAACGTGCTTTGCAGTGCTGCGCTGGCAAAGGATTTAGTGCAAAGTAAAAATAAAAACAACTCCACGTTTCTCTCGCTGGATTTGGCACTGAGAGCCACAGAATACGACGGAGGTCATTCCAGTTTAAAAAGTACAGTCGGCTACAGGTCGATTACAAAAGGTTCCCTAAAAAAAACCCCAAGAAACCTAAATAAACAACTCCCAGACATTAAAAATTCGGTGTGATCCTGATTTCCCGTGAAACCTTCCCTGGTTTTGAGCAGTGCAGGGTTTGGGAGAATGCAGAGTGCAGCAGAAAATCGACACATAAAGGAGTGGCAGAATTGTACACCAGGATTGTGCTTTTTTTCCCCTTATTTTTTACACCAGAAATCATCCAAATGAAGTCGTGATTAACAATTGTGGTGTAAGCCTGTGATAAAACAGCACAAAAGTTCTTCAAAGAAGTTCACTTTTAAGGCATCAGAGAAGTTCATGTGGCAAACATTTTAATTAAAACATCAGAAGTGAATTTATTTTTAAACTTTAGGCCTCTGAATTTTTCCAGTAAACACAGTTCAGCTATGTGGCAAAGTCATGGGTGGCAGCTAAAAATGACTTTTTACAATCTTTAAAAAAAAAAAAATTAAAAATAAAATTAAAAAATAAAAAAAGAAAACAAACAAACAGAAAAAAAGGAAATAAAAAAATGCAACCACAAAATAGATTCATCTTTTCTGTGGCTGTATCACATGCACATATTCTACTAGTATTCATTACAGCCATGTGGCACAATTTTGATTTGACTATACAACAAACGACTTTTTCTTTCAAAATTATTTGTTCTGATAACTTAAAAATAATATAAAAATAAACAATGAATTTGAATTTTTGAAAAAAAAAATTAAAAAAGAAGGATGGAAAGGCTAAACAATAGCAACCTTATGAAGTACAAATGAAATGCACGGACACTGATTTATTTAAAAGAAAAACATGAAGGCAACAGTTCTTGGCTTAGTGCTATTTTCAGCATCACGATACCAGGCCAGGACGAAAAACCAATACATACAAGAACATAAAAAAAATGATGAAAAGCAATATACAAAATTTCAAAGATAAATACAATATTTATAGTTGATATGTTACAAAATAAATTCCCTTAGTGACTGCAAGTGTTTATGTGAAAGAAAGTGTTGCAATGGATAAGACTATTTTATTCCTTATAGCCTTCATAAGGAATAAAATCTGCTTTTTTTTGTCTAAATATTTAAGTGGATCTGAAAAAAATTCAAGACAAGTGTATAAATATTTAGCTACAACTTTGGCAAAATCACAAAAGTCTACAATTTTATAACCACATACAAAACACATTAGGGAAGAAGGATCTAGAAGTCAAAAGGACAATTTTCTGGTACAAGAAACATAGACTTCACAGTAGCCTAAAATGCAATAGTATACAGTGCTAGCAAAAGTTGAAAAAATGTTGCAGATCACACTTGCTTAACAGGAAGCTCTAGCAGTGGAAGTATATTTTTTTCATTTTTTTAAACCAACAGACAGTAGCAATTTCTTTTTTTTTTTCTCTGTCAGTGTGCTTGTTGAAGGCAAGAGAATTCAATATCAAAGTTACAATTTCTAACTACAATAAGTTACAAAGTTCCATTTCATTAAGATGAAGTTAAGCAATGATAAACCCCCCCGCGCCCGCCCCCACGCCCCGGTTTTTTGTGTGGTTTTTTTCCTAATCATATATTCATCCTTTTTTTTTTTTATTCTTTTTTTTTTCCAGTTTGATGGCTCATAACCTCCTTGGCCCCCTTTTTTTTTTTTTCCACCACAAAAAAATATTTCACATTATAGAGATACACAACCATTGTGAATCTAGTTATGAGTACAGAAAAATGTTCGGAGGCATTTTTCATCAGTGTTTCATGATAATCAAAATGGTGCATCCACAAAGTTTCTCCCAACACATAGCAAGTACTAGACATAGCCAAGACGTAATCAGAAACTTTATACAAAATAGGCGTCGCTTTTTCCTTATTCTCCAGGACTGAGAAATGTGAAAATATGAGAAAAATTCAGTCAATAAAATGGAATTGTTCATGAAGAAGTAGGTTGTTTGCATGTAGATTCTTAATAGTTTAAATAAAATCTTTAAACAAAGTCTTTTTTTTTTCTTTTTTTGTGGGGTTTTTTTTTTTGTGGGTTTTTTTTTTCCTGTAGCATTTCGATTTGTTGCTGATTCTGCGTGAAGATACTGCTTCCATCAGCATGTCTTAATATACTAAACTTGTCCCCTAAGCCCATCCTCTGCAGCTTGGCGCTACGGTAGGTAAACAAAAGTGACTTTACATTGGCGGGACTACAAGCCCGGACATGGCTAAAAGAAAAAAGAGAAGAAAAGGAGCTGTTATTGGCACGCTGGGCTGAGGCACGTCGGGCTCAGAGCCACCAGGGACGGGATGGGGCCGGAGGATGCAGAGCCCGGCTCCTCCACGGCATCCCCAGAGCAAGGAAGGACCACAGACACTTCTCCCAGCAAAGCACACCCCAAAGGGCCTCTCCTTGAGAAAGGAGCTCTGTGGGCAGAACATCCCGAGTTCCCCACGCTCAGCCTCTCTCCAGGCTCCTGACAGCTCCTCTGGCTGGATCAGCATCCCTTGGGTCCATCCCCACCAATCACCACTTCATGCCCTGGGCAGAAAACCTCCTTTTCCACTATTCTACTTCATGATAAAAGCAGAACTGAGCAAGCCCAGGACTCTCCAAGACCAAAACCAAGAACTCTCAACCTTCTGCCAACCCTAGAGATCAAACACCATAAAAGGACATGGTATTAATACCCCTGACCAGCCATATCCTGGGGTTTTTTACAGATAAAGACTGAGATGCCAACAACCACTGCTTTTTTCCTAGTTAACTCTTTGGTAGAAGAGCAATTTAGACAGTCTTTAATTTTAGTGTTGTTTAATTTTTGCCATAATGATATTTCTCATTAATTTATGTACAACAGATATTAATAAATTTGTTCGTGTAGCGATGTGAACTTCAATTTCTCAGTTCATTAATTTCAACAATATTAATTTATTTCAGATTCGCTGTTGCAGCTTTACGGTTTGGAAGAGCTGGGTCTGTACACATTTCGTAGGTAACACAACCACGACCAGCATTGCTCCAGTGGCTGCGCCCAGAGCAGCCCCTGGTCCTGACAGAGCCTTCTGTGGATTTGGATGGGGTTAAACCTCTCTAAAACACAGCTCAGGTGATGCTCTTGAAACAGGATAAAGTCTTCCAACTCTGCCACTTTTCTCCCCAATTAAACTTGTCAAATATATCAAAATCAAAACTGAAGTTATAATTTTGCAACAGTTATAATAATGAATTTTTTAAACCTAACCAGCAAGTGAAGTTACAAAATTTAACTGGAGAATAGTGGGTATATCGGCAGACAGCCTTTCTACCCAAAATATTGAGTTTCCTAATCATGTTTTCAGAGAATCACAAAATCATTTAGGTTGGAAAATATCTCCAAGATCACCAAGTCCAAGCTGAGCCTGATCCGCACCTTGTCCCCAGCCCAGAGCACTGAGTGCCACATCCAGACCTTCCCGGGACACCTCCAAGGACAAGAACTCCAAACCTCCCTGGGCAGCCCCTTCCAAGGCCTGGCCACCTTCAAAAACCCTTAAAAACAACACTTCACTAAATCTGCTCTATTTCACACTTCATCAGCCCAGGCTGGCAGATGACCTCACCCTGTGTTTGGACCTGCCAAACCCCTGCTCTCAGTTTGGCTTCTCCTGCAGGATTCAGCCAGCAGCAAATCTATCGCCATGCCAGTCTGGTTATCTGGGGTGCACCTGACCTGGGGGGTGCAGGAGAGCATTTTAAGGAACAGTTGTCATGGAATCACAGAATCATTAATGTCGGAAAAGACCTCTAAGGTCATCAAGTCCAACACCAACCAGCACTGTCGTGGTTCACCACTGAGCCATGTCCTCAAGTGCCTCATGCTGCAATTCAACCATCAGCTGCTCCATCCCTGGCAGTGCCCAAGGCCAGGCTGGACATTGGGGCTTGGAGCAGCCTGGGACAGTGGGAGGTGTCCCTGCCATGGCAGAGGGTGGGACTGGATGGGCTTTAAGGTCCATTCCAACCCAAACCATTCTATGATTCTGCTGTGTGAAAATTTAGATTATCTGCTGCCATATTTTTCTGGGGGAAAGAAAAAAGATCTCAATTCTTTAATTTAACCATTTTTATTGAACTTTCTTTGTGGCACAGTCAGAGAGGGGGGTGCAAGGTTGATGCTCTAGACGTGTATTTCACAATTTATTTTAGTAGCAATCCTTGACAATTGTGAATTTCTGCACTGAGCTTCCTGCTGTGCAAATTGATACCAAACGCCTTCTTAAAGAAAAATGAGCTGGTGAGTTTTTTAATAATAATTTTAATACTTTCATCTGGAGGAAGACCAGAAAATTAAGCAGGATGCAATTTTAAAAGAATATAGAGAGCCTTTTGCTCTGCATTACAGCCCTATAACCAGAGAGCAATATCTTTCACAATCTATAGAAAGTAAATTACGATTGAAAACCAAATTTTGAGCACATATTGTACTTCCAAGTTTGCAGCGAGCCAGTAGTCTCTCACTAAAAAATTTCTTTTCTACCTTTAATGTTCATTGTTTTAAACAGGAAAAGGCTCTCTGCCCTAAGGAACACACACGGTAGGATGCTGCTCTTAAAAAAATTGTGTGAGTACTTGACTTTCTGGTCATAGACTAAGGAGGTCATGCAGAGTCAACAAGATTGTGGCCTTTTGGATAGGGCCCAAAAGCCCTTTTTTGTAGGCTTACTCACAGGAGTGAGTCAGGCTCTGGGGACAGCAGAGAGAGAGGTGTTTCCTCCAAGAGCTGCAGCTTCTGAGTGCCGACCCTCCTTAGGCACCGGCTGGCTGACGATGGACGCGCAGCTGGCATGGGTGCAGCAAGGGGCAGGAGTAAGCATCAGCCCTGGCTGGCATTGCCCCCACCTCTGAGATCTCCCCAGGTTGTCTTTTTTATTCTTAACCTCTGTCTTCATCACCGAATCACAAAATCCCACAATGGCTGGAGCTGGAAGGGATTTTAAGGACCATCTAGTTCCAAGCCCCTGCCACAAGCAGGGACACCTTCCACTAGAAGGTGTCTCGGATCTCTTTACAAAAAAAGTGTCACCTACAGATGCCTCCATCTTCACTCTTGGGAAGTGGGTCCTACAGCAGAGAGAGGGTTTTGGGGTTGTGCTTACAGGCAGCAACATCTTGCTTCTGGTGTGGTGGTCTCGGGTGGTCCTGATGCTCAGGGTGACATCAGCACAAGCCAGAAGTCAGAGCAGCTCAACTTCTGCTTAATTCTTTGTTAGGAGACAAAACAATCCCCCTGAGGTCCAGCTGGAGCTTCATAGTTCTGCTGCTCTCACCAACTTAGATGTGCCACAAGCAGCATTTTCCCACACAGAGATACCCTACAGTGGTTTACCCACCCCCAAATCCCTGCAAAAGGACCACCCTCATCTGAATTCTTATCCTTTCTTATCCAAGTCCCTCCTTATCCATGAACTGCAGGATTTGCCTCTGATACAATACCAGAGACCACGAGCTCTTACTGCCCTCTTGGTTTGACTGAACGTGACCATTCCTAACAGTGCCAACCCTCAGCTGTCGCTCAGCTCCTTCACATCCTGCTCTGTAATGAGGCTCTCTACTTGAAGATCACCAAAAAAAACTTCAGCTGCACTGGACTGCAGCTCTCAAACTCTGTATTTTAATTTAATGTAGAAAATGTGCTGATCAGAAAACTCTCGGGGTGGTTGTACAGAGTCCAGAAAGCAACTAATTAAACTTTAAAAAGAGTTCCATGTCAACAAATGGCTGCAAAAATAGGAAGGAAGAAGCAGGAACTCCCTAATGAACTCTATGTATCAAATGCAGTGTAAGTAAGTACCGACACAGGAGTGTTGGTGGCTTTTCTTGGTGATGTCTCATGAAGGAAGGAGCTGACAAACTCATCCCTGTCCTGCCCCTCAGCTCTGGCTGCAGCTCAGGCCAAGGCAGTGGCTGAGATTGCGAGGACCACTGGGTGAAGCACTGCCAATCTGAGGCCTTTTGGGAGTTCAGTCTGAATGGACTCGAAGCTTTGGGCGGAAAAGGGATGGTGCCTCTGCTGGGATGCTGAAGGAACTCACAGAGGACTCCTGGGTGAGGGAGGTGAAGTGGTGCTGAGGCCCTGGCACAGGGAAAGCTGTGGCTGCCCCTGGGTCCCTGGAAGTGCCCAAGGCCAGAGTGGATGGGGCTTGGAGCACCCTGGGGTAGTGGAAGGTGTCCCTGCCCAAAGTTGGAACTAGATGGTCTTTAAGGTCCCTTCCAACCCAAACCATTCCAGGATTCTGTGATTCCATGTCAGTTCCTAACTCCCACAATACTGAGCATCACTTGGTGGTGCTGTCTACTTTGCATAAATTACGCAAATTTTTTTGCCACAACCCTTGGAAGTGGCTGCCCTGATTACCAGACCAAAGGACATTCTGCCTGTTTCTCTGGGTCATTCTGCTCAACACAAAATTATTCAGGTTCAGCTGGCAGAGGAAAATTGACAGTTTTTATTTAATTAATTACTTCTTTGTCTATTTATTTTCAACACTTGATTTTCAGTTCAGATGCTGACCCAAAACCCCAAAGGATGACACCAAATCTGCTGCTTGGATTGCAGCATCCAAGAATCAGGGGTTGAAGGCATCATTAGGTCTTCACTGGGCTCTCTGGGCATGAAAAAAGCTTAGTGCACAGCAAGGATGGGCTCAGCTTAGGAGCTAAATTCGTGACCTATTTAACAAAATCGGTATTGGCTGATTCCAAGCCATCTTCTGAGCTTTATACAAAAAGCGTTTTTCACCTGAGGATGGAGATGTGCAGCTGCTGGGGGCTTGGGGAGGTGCTAAGGGACATTGGGTGCTCGGTGCTGGCATTCAGCCCTCCCAGTTCTCCTTAAAACCCCACTTTGAGATAATGTAGAGCTCTTAAGTTAAGAGCTCTAAAAAACATAAAACCTTGAGTATCTGATAGGAAGCCCTTTATTCACACACTGAAATTAGAGAAATTCAGATAATTTTAATTTAGATCTTTAAATAATTGTGTTTTTCAGAGTAAATCAAAATCAATTAGTTGATATGAATATAAATACAGAAATATTTGCTACAGAACAGCTGCCTTCAGACCTAAGCCATGCATTACCACATTTATATTATTATGTTTTTATTCCTTTTATTATTTTTGTCTATTATTTTATGTTTATTATTTTTATTTATTTTATTTTTATTATCTTATTTTTCCTTTTTATTTTCATTATTTTATTCCAGTATTTACTTTTCATACCAGTGTCATCTTATAAAAAGAGGAAAGTAGGACACTGGATTATTTTATGAATGGATTATCTTTTCTAAGAATACGGATATAGTTTTCTACTTACGGTAGTAACACAGTGAAGCTTCCTAAAGAAATATGCAAAAAACTGTTAATTTAATTATCTTTTCCTTTAATATTCATGCTACAATGAGTTTGTATATCTGTATTCTCAGCTCTTTGTTGACCTGAGTGCACAACAAGGTCTCAGATGGGTTTTTTGGGCCAAGAAGTTAATAGCAAGCTACAGGAAGATTCATTTTGAGATCCTGGTGTGGATTTGGGGTGGACAAGCAGTTCTGTGGGATTGGGGTGACATCTTTCCAAAGTGCCTTCAGCACCCCTCAAAATGCAGGTGTCCAGAATTAGTTTGGGAAATTAAAATATTCCTCATCTGTTTGCCTGTGAGTGCTGGTTGGATTATGGATGTCATGGTGATACGAAGAATAAATAATCCTGTGCTGCTGCTGCTGCTGCTGCTTCTTAACTGGGGAAGTCAAGAGGAGTGACACCCTCTGGGATGAGTGTCCTCAACTCTTCCTGGTTTCAATGGGATCTGAAGTGTTTCAATTTACTGCACCGTGCACTGAGGCTCCACCAGAGGCAAACAAACCTTCCCAATGATTCTAATGCACCTTCAGTCTCACATTCTACGTGTCAAAATACCCCCTAAAGGTGGCAAAACAGGCCATGAGTCTTCCTTCTTAGGGCGACTTCTTTGTTCGTGTTTTTGTTCTCACACTGTGTCATAATTCCTCCTGACCCACCCCCAACAGGTGACCACGGACATTCTGCCACTGATTTATCAGCTGTTCTTTGCATTACCCACATGAAATCACATGAATTAAAAAAAAAATAAATAAAAAGGCAAAATATTAAAATTGCCTGCCCTAATTAAAATATTTAGTTCATTTAGGGACGTAACCACTCTAACGCCGCAGTAAGAGCTGGGACCACCACAGCATGCAAACCACTGCATACAGGGCTACCTAGTCCAGGGAAGCTTAGTCCACTGAGCAAAGCTTAACCTGACTTACATTAACTTGACTTACGTAAAATCAGTACTGCACCCTATAAAAAGCGAGGCAATCACACCATGTCCTGCCAGAACACCGCTGGGTTTAAACATCCACAGAAATGTGTTCAGAAAACATATAAACACCAGGAGCACACAAACCCTCCAAGAGGCATTCAGGGATACAGTCTTCCCTTAAAATTTAAGGCACGAACTCCTAAGGGAAAATGCCAGAAAAACAACTGGTGTTTTCTCTAATGCAAGTATCAAAAATGAACTAAAAACCCGAAAATCTCAGCAGACCGTTCACGCTACCCTATTTCTCCCCCTGCTTCTGCATCACTATGAGAGCACCAAAAAAACGAGCCAGGTACCTTTCACCTCGAGAAAAAAACACCAAAAAAAAAAAAAAAAAAAAAAAGAAAAGCAACAGAGAAAATTGAGAGAGATCCAGCTCACCTTGAAGTCCATTTCCATTTGCACTGGTGCAAGATGGTGGAGGAGAGGCTTGGGGCCTGACAACAGGAGCGAAGGCGCTCTTTTGTTTCACTGCAGAGATGACATTGGCAGGTGAGAATGAGAAAATGCCGTGTGTACTGCTACAGTTTGAAGGGAGGGTGACCGAAGAGGCTGCCATGGTAGGGCTTGACGGCACTACTGCAATAAAGCAAAAATAATCAGGACTCAGATTGAGGTTTTCACGGCAAACACGGAAAAAGAGAGTGATAGGGCCTTGCCTCTTAAAATATATATAGAGATATATATATATATAAAAAAAATATATATAAAAAAATAAAAATGAAATGCCTTGGCTTGGCCACTCTCTGGATAACAGGCAAACTCTTTTGTGTTGGACTTTTGTTACGAATTGCGCAGTCCAATTTTTATTTTTGGTTTTTTGTTGTTTTGTTTTGTTTTGTTTTGTTTTGTTTGTTCTTTTTTTTTTCTCTATCTGAGATTGTATTCTGGCACAAACAGATCAATTTATTATTTTCATTTTTACGTCCAGCCTCCAGAGTCACCCCTCCTTTTATCCAGTAGCTGACAATAGAGGAAATCAAAACAATGCAAGGAGTTGATTTTGTAGTAAATATGAATCTATATGATGATGTGTTACCAAAAATAGACACTTACTGCCGTAAGGAGAGTTAGCTGAGGAGCCATTAAGAAATCCAGGGGAACCTGGTACACCTAGATTGGGCATGCCGGCATTGCCATATCCATTCATGCTATTGCTGACTGTGTTGTAATTGGACTGCTGAGGAGTACTGCTGGGAACATATCCTCGCGGGGAAACACTGCTTGTGTTGCGACTGTAACCTACTGTGTTAGAAACCCCCCCACCCCAAAAAAATAATGTTATTTTATAAGATAGACTTAGGGCTGGGGGGTTTCCTCATGCAGCATATATTACACAGTTTTAATTGATTGCACAGCTTTGCTCTGAGTTGTCTCTCACTGCCCTATCAACTCTTGCAGCTTGAGATAACCTTATCACGCCAACCCTACTTAAATCATCCGCGAGCACTCTATGTTGTCTCTCCTCTTAGCACAGACAGCCAACAAAAGCTCTCTTCGATCCAGCTGTGTCAGGTGCCTTCACGTTTGTCTTTAGGAGCAATTATCAACAGGCTCGAGTCCCGCTTTGTACCGACACACTGCGTGAACTTTCAGCCTCTCCACACCTTCAAATGCCAGAGCTGACAAGAAAAACTTTTTTGTTGTGGTGATTTACTTTAAAAGGCTGTTTTGGGGTCTTCATTTTGTGATTGATATTTTTATGCTAACAACAAGCTTTCGTAAGGTGTAGCCATCAGTGAAAACTAATTCAAGAGCAGGTACAGAATTTTATAAGGCTTATTAGCTTGGAAACGCATTAAAAGACAATCTTTTTAGAAGAGGAAACATAGCGGAATCAGGATTTTAAACAACAATTTGTTCCTATCTGAGCAATCAATTTAATAATTACGTTTCAAGCAAAAAAAAAATATGCGTTTGAACATATCTAATAATCCTGTTTCCCTCCTTTCATTAGTATCAAAATTAATTTTAAATGCAATATGCTACATGAATTTTCAATTACAACAGGTAAATTGAATCAACTATTACTTTTATTAGTAACATATATGTCACACATGCCTACAAACAAAGTATTTTAAAATCACAGACATCAAATTAGATTTATCTGTGTAAATATTCCAAAACCAGGTGGAGGTACCTAGACATAATTATTTTATAAACCAACCATACACGCTGTATATTTACTGTGAATAACAAAGAGCTTTCTACACTTTGCCAATCTTATTTTTTTTCCCCCACTGGAGATGCTTTATGATAACAGCAAACAAAAGAATAGGGAGAATTAAATATTATGAGAAAGTTAAAGACAGCATTTCATTCCGCGCTCAGACACACGACTACGGGGACAGAGAGAGGTAGGACACGGCGGTGACATCAGCTCGCATGAACAGGCCAAAAGCAGCCAACAAGGTGAAGGATTAACCCTTGAAATCCCACCTACCTTGGTCGTTGGCTTGCGATGTTTCAGAAACATTGACGGCGAGCTGGCTGCTGAAGGAGTTCACGCCCATCATGCCGGTGTGGGCGGGAGTGTTGGCTAGAGTGGGGATCTGGTTGTGGTTGCGGGGCACGCTGTACAACGCCTCAGCAATGTCAGCTGCTCGTTTCAGGATTATTTCCTAGAGAGACACGGAATAAGCACTGACAACTCAGATTTGTGCAAGTGCTCCAGGTCGCAATAGAGCTAAAATTTACCAAACAGATTCACGTGGAATTATAGTGAGGGTGGGGGTTTTGGGGCTTGTTTCAACAACACTTCCTGTTCTCCTTCCCATACCCACTTGCACCTCAACACAGTAAGTATAAAGAAAGAAAGAAATTAACATAAAATTCCTTACAGTTTAGCACTGTAAGTCAGGTGAAAATTGTCACACAGGTTTTATGAGTCCAAGGCAGGAGTTGTATTTTCAGCAGTTTGCAAAATACAGTGCGGCTGATCCGCTCGGTTGAGCAGATTTCTTTAGGACTTCCCATTAGTCACTGTATATTTTGGCCCGAGTTCAAGGTTATTCTCTTGCCTTAATGCTTGCTTATGCTTTTGGCACCTCACACTTAATTGTCATTTCTGATAGGCAAACGAGCGGCGAGAGGAGGACGGGAAGATGGAGCGTTTCCCTCGGAGCATTGCATCACATCACACTGCCCTCAAGGTGGCTGGCAAAGCCCGGCTGTGTACAAAGGCAACGTGCTGATGCTCTGCCAGCCCTGCACAGAGCAGGTATTGATCTACACGTGTCGGCGTGGGAACAAAGAACGCGCTGCTGACCTACCTGGTTGTTATGGGGCATCCCATATAGGGCTTCAACAAGGTCTGCTGCTCTCTTAAGTAATACTTCCTAAAGGAAAACAAACAACCTGCGTTATGTTTCACTAAGACAGGAGAAGTGCAGTGATGTTGGCAGTTGTAGCGTCTCTAATTGCGAGGAACCGATAAAGTGGATAAAATACGTCACGCGCCGCCTGTGTGCTCCCACTATATTTAGGGGGTGTATTACAAAGATAGGAAGGTATTTTGCTTGGGAGGAAAACAGGGCTTGTGGTCTGAAGTCAAAGTTAGAGACGAGCCTAAAAATAATATTGCATTTTACATCCAGCTGTTCAATTATGATTGACTCGGAAAGGTGTTTGCTGCTGTAGCATGTAGCTCTCGTGCTGAATTAGTGAAATCAGTGCTTGAGGTTTAATGATGTAGTCTTATGGGTATTAAACAAACAAACACATGGTAGAGATATGAAAGGCACAGGCATCACATTTGGCTGTTAATTCC
>JACSVZ010000008.1:35119865-35122365 GCA_014706295.1 Lycocorax pyrrhopterus obiensis
TTTGTCTTTATCTCCCCGATTTGTCGTAATTGCTTCACTTTCCCTCAGATAGCAGGAAGGGAAACAATGGCACTCACTCACTTGTTTCAATTACAGGCCTAAAATTCACAGGTCAGCTCATAATTACTCTCGATCCGATAATGATATAGAATTTTCCTTAAAATGCTCATGCTGACATTGGGAGAACTGCCTCCATACTGTTTGTTTGTTTACATATTTGCTTATTTATTTATTTTCCTCGCTGAAAGCAAAGCCCACCCCAGGTGTTGACACCCACAATGCTGGCTGTTTGTAGGAGTGAATGGAGGGATTGTCCTGCCATTCAGGAGAACCTGGCAGGGAATACTGGGATGCAGGGCTGCTCTCAAAGGAGGAGACACGGACATGTAGCCATTGAAGAAAGGGGAACGGCTTTAAACTGAAAGGAATTAGGTTTAGATGGGATACTGGGAGAAATTCTTCCCTATGAGGGTGGGGAGGCCCTGGCACAGGGTGCCCAGAGCAGCTGTGGCTGCCCCTGGATCCCTGGCAGTGCCCAAGGCCAGGCTGGACATTGGGGCTTGGAGCAGCCTGGGACAGTGGGAGGTGTCCCTCCCCATGGAAGGGGGTGGGAGTTTAAAGGTCCCTTCTGACCCAAACCAGTCTATGAGATGAGTTAACAAAGAAATACTAAGAGTGTTTTGAATGCTCATTTGTAGCTTTGATGTCTTTGAAGACAAATGCCAAATCACTCAGTTCAGGAATCATCCATCCCTCTCCGGGTTGTTGTAGAGTAGGTCAGAACATCCCCAGCAGAACAGACTTTGTACTCAAAAGCAGAGCGGGAGAGGAAATTAGGGAAAACACTCCCTGGCCTGTTCCAGTCATCCACCAGACCAACCACTGCCTTCCTCCTCCAGGAAGGATGGAAGGGGCACAGGATGAGGGGAGGGAGAAAACAAGGGTGAGGGGCCAGAGAACTACCAAAGAAACAACAAGCATCTTCCACAAATGTGATGCAGATTAAGGTTTAAACACACTCTGTGTCTGATAATCTGTCCTCTGATTTTCAAGAGCCTGATGTCAACACTTGTGGGGTCTCAGCACGGCTGGTGCACCCTCACTGCAGGACAGAAGACAGGAGGCTGCTGAGAAACATCTGATGGGAAGACTATGGTGGCCTTCCACCCTCAGATAATCCTCAGGGATTCTCAGCCCAGTCACTCCAGGCTGTCCCACCACAGGACTGGGCTCTTGGCACACCTTTTGGTGGTGGCACTCATGACAAGTGAAGCACTAACGCCTCATGACCCTGGATTCCTCAAGGGCACCTGCATTTCCACTTTGACTGAGAACAATTGTGTTCCAGGCTCTGATGTTTGCCAAAAAAGTCATTACCATCATAATAGCAGCACATTTACTTTAAATGAATGAATGGATGGATGAGATGGAGAAGGAGCAGGAGAGGGAGAGAGCAAGGGAGAATGAATGAAAAACACTTTACATGCCACACAACTCTAAAAATGAGTGAAGCAGGTGGTACACAGGGGACAGGACCTCACACACCCTCTGCTTGTGTGTGCTCTCCTGTGCCACACCCGGGGCCACTGGATGGGCACCTGGATAGAAGGACCATGTGTCTGGTCCCTGAGAGTCCCATGATGGTTGGCTTTATGGGAGGGGAGAGCCTCACCTGGGACATGGACATCACCCCAATGTTCTCTATTGTACAGACATCACTCTGCTGCTGCTGTGGGTGCTTAGAGCCAGTGACACTGGACATATTTATGTATTTAAAGACTTAAAAGGTGAAGTCTGAAGTAGGGAATGGAAAGCACTTCAATAAAGCCACTTGGTGTGCTGGTCAACGGAGTTATTGTATCAGACCACACCACACATTTCAGTGTGGGAACAGTTTGCAGGGTCAAATACCTACAGATGTGCCATCATTTAAAGTTACAGAATGAGCAGATCATGAGAAATTAAGGATCACATCAGTAAAAAACAGCCCCAAGGAGAAGGACTTGGCGGTGTTGGTTGATGAGAAATTCTAGGTGATCCAGAAGGAATTGTTCCCTATGAGGGTGGGCAGGCCCTGGCACAGGGTGCCCAGAGCAGCTGTGGCTGCCCCTGGATCCCTGGCAGTGTCCAAGGCCAGGCTGGACATTGGGCTTGGAGCAGCCTGGGACAGTGGAAGGTGTCCCTGCCATGGCAGGGGTGGCACTGGATGGGCTTTGGGGTCCCTTCCAAACCAAACCATTCCAGTTTTTAGCAGGGAACATTGCAAGGGGGGGGCCTTGGCACTATTTCAGTGAAGGAGAAGGAAATCTGTGTGATATCAAATCACAAATGCTCTCATCATGCCAAGGAAGTCCCTCAGCCCAACACATATGGAACTACAACAAAACATGGCATTTTGTGAAAACAACATATGACTAAAACAACTAAATATTCTCCTCCAGAAATAAGGCATTTTTCTGATTTAGTAAAGTGTGTTACGATGTGCTACTACATCAAAGCA
>JACSVZ010000008.1:35127365-35129865 GCA_014706295.1 Lycocorax pyrrhopterus obiensis
ATTTTACAGTCTAGAAGGCAATTTACTATTAACTGGCAATTACATACAGAATGATTGTTAATTCTGCTCCTAAGTGCTAGCTGCTTGAAAATTGTTATCTCTCTCTAATTTTTGACCTTCTTACAACAGGGGTGAGGTACACTGGGAATACAAAGGACTAGTAGAGAAGAGCCGGACATGTCATTTGTGACTCATTCTTTTAATTCACCGTGCTAATCAACTGAACTGCCACAATCTCCCAAGGTAATTGTATCTCTATAATAGTTGAAAGCAGCGGGCAAAAAGGCATGGATAGATGGGGAAAGGCCTTGCCTTTGCCTGCTGGGAGCCGGCGCGCTCCTGCTTCTGCGCCGGGCTAATGGGGGCTTTGGAGAAAAATCTGGAACTTTCGCATCTCCCTGCCCTGATGGTTTAATGTCTCAACTTGTGCGCTCACAAAGGCTTTGTGCACCACACTACACTCTTGTTTCATTATTCCTCAGCCTTGTTGCCCTATGGTCTACCTCCTGCTGGGAAGGTTAAATGTTAGAGTGCCAAGCCAGCCTGCAAGCATGGTGGGACACTGATGGGAAACAGATGCCCTGGGGACCCGGCCCCTCCCTCCGCCAGGCTACAGCATTTTCATTTTCTGAAATACAGCGAGGCTTGGCTTCCCTCTCTATGGCAGCTGTAATTTCCAAACTATCTCAGCCACCCTATCAGTCTGGGATAAAGCAAAGCAGAAGTTTCTCGGTCAGGCAAGCTCTGGCTTTCTCTATTATCTTATTGCTGGGATATTGGCTTTTGTTTCCCTCCAAAGGTGTTTTAAATATCTATTCCCGCTAAAGTGTTGTTAGTTATGTAACTTTACTACAATTTTATTCCAGTGGGAGAAGCTTATGACATTCTCATGATCCTTTTGTACATCTTTACCTAGCGATAAAGACAAAGGGCAACCACAGGAAAGAAGAAGTGATTGGTTTGTCCTTCCAGTTCCATGCACATGTGCACTTACACATTAGAAAGAAGTTCAAAACAGCAAAGTTAGCCAAATTTGCAAAATCCGCACCTCAGAAATCAGTTAAAGCCATTACTCTAAAGCAAGTCAGAATTGCAGGCTCTGCCCTGAGAGCCAGAGCGTCATCTGGTTCAAATCTGCGGCTCTTCCCTGTGCGCCGTGGAACTGCACCAGCTCCCAACAGCTCAAATATCTGGAACTTGGGCTGAGGCTTTTAATTCATTCATTTTTTATTTTGCTGGACATTTCTTTTAGCTCGTCGTACTCGCAGGATACTCCTCTGTAGCTTTGCATGAACTGTATATATATACATACACTTGTGTGTATATCTATGTGTCTGTACATATATAAAATATAGTTCATAACAGCATTTTTAAGTCCACAACAGTGACAGCCCCACCTGTGCTCGCCACCTCTGCAGCAAAACAACTCTGGCTTTCGGGATAAATCATCTGCCACAAAAGCACCGCATTCACCACCATCCCATTTGGAAGCTCTGGTAAAACCCAATCCCAAAGATCAATAAATGTAAATATTCTCCCCCTCATCAGCCAGAAGTGAAGCACCCAGGTTTGGATGCCAGTGTTTTTGCTCAGGTTTGGATTTCTTTGGGAATAGAGAGAATACAGGAATCTGAGGTGCTACCATCACTTAAAAGTTCGTATTAATAATAGACCTTAGGCAGACACAAAAGCATATCCATGATGCGTTAACAGTTTCAAAAGTCCTCGCTTAAAACTACCCAGTAACACACTTTTCCCATTAGATCTAAATTAATAGATAGAAACAGTTGCAGTCTAGTGGGAAAATATTCATCAAAATGCACATCATCTGCACATCATCTGCAATCTGCATTATCTACCCAATAAGCAGCGAGGACTCTCCCCGAATCCCTGCAGTCTGTCGAGTAAACAGTTAAAGGCTCTTTGTTTTCAAAAGAGAGATTGATTCATCAGATCAAATTTATTACCTAGAATCCTCGTCCAAAAGTACAGTAAATTAAATTGCTATTTCTCCCTTTTCCCTCCCCGCACCTCAGTTAAATTCATTGGTAAATGCCAGAAAAACTCTAATATGCATTTCAGATAAAAAGCCAGCAATACTTCATCCCAAAATAAGAATTTTCATATTAAAACCACTGGAAACCACAAAGATCCGACTTTTTCTTGTGCTGTTGTAAATTAAAATCAAATGTATTTAAAAGATTTGGCATAAATAAATCATTCCCAGGCTTGTGAATTTGTATCCCAAGTTTTAGGTCTGAGGGAATCTTTAGAGACAGATTGTGAATAGGGTTGGATAAAGTCATTTGGATCCAACAACAGCTCCTTGAACCAATGCCTAAAACTTCAACTGAACCTTTAGGGAAGTTCAAGAAGTTTGGATAGATGGCCTGAAAAATACTTTGCATCACTGAGCACTTCTTAACTCCTTTTTCTGGCTAGAGGAGAGTAGGAAATACCATTGTTAATCTATTTCTGGCCAATATGAAAACAGGAAGTA